>OX376372.1:100735480-100866073 GCA_947369275.1 Nemotelus nigrinus | reverse complement strand
TAACCCTTGCTTAATTTACCTATATTTTTAGCATCAAAAACTTCTGTTCACGGAAACTTACGATCTGATGAGCAGAATTAATTGAAATTTGCAGAATGTATTTGTCTTTAATAGGACCAGGTTTGATAGAAGTGATTTTGAAATCCAAGCGATTCTGTGCCAGTGGTGCCATCTTGAAAAATCACTAAAAAGATAACTGCTTTTAGCAATATAAATTCTGATTGAATCGTTCGATTTTGACGAAATTCACACAGTAGCTGGACCTTACTTCAAACCACGTTTGGTACATATTTGGTCGAAAATTTCGGTTGGAGCTGCCAGCTATGATAATTTTGGTGTCTTAAATTTGAAAAAAAAAAAATTTGGAAGTGAAAACATTCAAACCATCGAATGTTCAAAAATATGTCCGCTTCTTACAACAAAACCCATCTGTATACAAATCTTATGTTTTATCTACACGTTCAAAGTAAAACTTTGAAAATTTAATGTCGGACAAGAACGGCAACCCTCTCCCAGTTAACCAATATTTTAAGCGTCAAAAACTTCTGTTCACGAGAACTCACGAACCAATTATCAGATACAGCTGAAATTTACAGAATGCATTGGACTTAAGTAGGACCGGATCTGATAGAAGCGATTTTTAATCGTTGGCAACTGTGTGCCGCTGGTGCCATCTTAAAAAATTATAAAGAAAGAAAAACTGCTTTTTGCCCTATGAAATGTGAAACAGTTCCCAGATTTTCATGAAATTGACACAGTAGCTGAACCTTACTTTAAACTCTGTTTGATGGAAATTTGGTTGAAAAATTTGATTGTTGCTGCCAGCTATGGTAATTTTTGTGTCTTTGGTTTTGAAAATTAGCTCAGGAAAATAAAACTTTTTCAGCACATGTTGTGGAATATGCACTCAAAACCTGCACGATTCTTCTACTGTTCTTCGAACATTAGTGTTTCTAGCGGTTCAGGTTTGCTAGAGTTTTTTATTATTAATTCATAATGATTTTCAAATTTAAAATTCTCATCGCTCGAAACTCGTAATGTCCGCTTTTCGTAGGTTCTAATGTTTGAAGGTTTTGGAATTCGCAAAAACATGGCTCCGAGCTGAAATCAGAATCTGCTGCGTCCGACAATGACAGCAGTGCTATTCGTAACATCCAAATATCACAGCTATCCATTATGAACTGTAAGCTCCAAATATAAAAGCTTCTTAAAGTTCGCAGGATCGTGAGTTACAGGATCGCCATGAAATGGTACGCTATGCGCAGTTTGAGTATATTTGCTCGATGTGCAATAACTGCCAATAGTGGCTACCACTACGTCGGGCAATATTCAAAGAAAGAATAGTGTGACAATATTCAAAACGAATAGTCTGGTAATATTCAAAAAAGAATAGGCTGGATATGACGTCAAAAATTCCTCTTAGAACAACCCCAGCTTCAGCGTGGCGAATTCAACCGCCCCTAGTAGCGTCAGCTGAGATGTGTTCGAATTTAAAAAGAAAAACGACGATATCTGCTTGAGATGTCTTTTTGGTCGCCGACCGATCTTGGCATACCGAAACAGACTGTCTTAATTATCTCATGTTTCGCTCTTAAGTAGTAAAATTTTAGTAAATGCAAAATATAGGTGCTAAAATGTATGGACTTGGTTTTTAATGTTGTTTTTAATATTATTTATGTTTGATCGTGTCTTCGCTAAATTAAACCTACTACTAATCTTAGTGCTCACCACTTTCTTGGGATGTCGCTAAAATTGCAAAGTGTAAGAAAATGTTATGACATTTTATGGGTTTACGTTTTATTTACACTACAATATATATATATGTATATATATATATATATATATATATATATATATATATATATATATATATATATATATATAAATATATATATATATATATATATATATATATATATATATATATATATATATATATATATATATATATATATATATATATATATATATATATATATATATATATATATATACATATATAAAGAAATATGAATTTTCGGCGAAACGACTTTAATACTAATTTTCTTCGAAAATTAGTAAAATTTTCTTCGAAAATTAATAAAAACTAATGTCGATCATACCAGTATTAAGTTTACCCACCCGTGCGCTAGAAGTACCATTATCCGCAGTGTGAACGAAATCCAGAACCTCGACTTTTTGTTATTGTCCGCTTCACGTGAATTGCCCCATACATTGCTCAATGTTATTGCTAGGTGACGGTGCAATATTTATTTATCGTTCGATTTTTCAGTAGCTGACATGTTAAGTAATACGGAATCACGTTGTGTGGCGATTGAACTGGCTATGAGTTTGAAAAGGAAGAAAATAAAAAATATTGATGTTCTTCCTTATGTTATCTTGAATTGCTGTGTTTTGCTTGTCGTTTCAATCGCACACATAGTTACGGAGGCCATCGTGAAGCGGACCTAATATGCTATGACATATCATATCTGAATTTCCTGTGTCAGGTTGTGGTATACTTAAATAAATTTCTATTCCTTCGTTCCTAATATATTCCTTTAAATTTATGGTATTGAATTCGTTATCTGCAACTATTTGTATCGGTTTGCCAAATATTGCATTTCTGTTATCAAATATTGTAAAAATGTAGTGGAGTTTTTATCCATGATTTGTTTTGTTTATAAATGTTTTGAAAATTTATCTAACGTTGTAAAGAATTGATATTTACTTATAAGAAAGAAGTCTACATGTTTAACTTCCTTAACATCTGTAGGCGTATGTTTTGTTTTGAATGTGAGTTTTACTGGTTTTCTCTAATATTTCGCTTGATTTCATATATCGCAATTATTTATATATATATTTATTTATTCATAATGTTTCTTATGCCATCGTGGTAATATTTATTCTTTATATCTGCGTAATTTCCTATTATTATCTATGATTTTAACGAATGTTCGAAGAACATTAGTATTAAAATCGATTCGTCCGAAAATTCATATTTCCATTTATATATATATATATATATATATATATATATATATATATATATATATATATATATATATATATATATATATATATATATATATATATATATATATATATATATATATATATATATATATATATATATATATATATATATATATATCTATCATCAAAAAATTTCAGTGAGATAATCTCGGGAACGCGCCATCCGATTGAGCTGAAACTTTCAGGATACATTAGTGTATATGCAGAATAGGTCTAGGTCTCACTTAATGTCAATTATTTTAAAGCCTTTGGCGCCGGCGGCCATTTTAGTGATATTTTTAATAAACCTATTATTCCGTACACAACCAATTTTTGCAAAATTAAAGGTAACAAAATAAATTTTGAACGTGTTTTACATGTAAATCAGACAATTTTTTGGAATTTTTTGACCCCATGTAAGCGCTGGGTGCCTAAAAAGAGAACGGGAAAATTTGAAAATTTTTAAATTGCGATAACTTTTGACAGAGCTATTAAATCATTACAAAATTTTCAGAACATATTGGTATTATTTAGTTGTGGATTTGTGTAGCTTTTATTGAGCGTGCTGGCAACCCTGTACCTAGGGCAGGCACTGAAAATGAAAACCACCAAATCATCGTCTCTCTTGAAAAAATGCCGCTTTTTAAAAAAAAAGCCACTCATACAGCCTTGCCCAAAAGTATTAGGCACCCCATAAAAGATCACGCTGCATGTTTACTAATTGAGTATTGAATAAATGCTTTTCTAAGGATGACAGGTAGGAGTCATAAATCATTACCTGGAATAGTAAACGGCATATTGTTTGGGACATAAAACATCTGGTGCCCGAAAACAAAGGATTGGGTGTTTTTGGTCGTATCGGTCAACGTTTCGTCACTTGTGTTTGGGACTCTAAATACTAAACAAGTTATTATTTTTGATGAAGTGATATTATTTTTTTTGAAGTGAAGTGTACATTGATCCCTAATTTGTTCAAAAATGCCGAAAGCAAGTGAAATTAGTTTGGATAGTCGGGTAAAAATACAACTTCTACATGAACAAGGTAGATCACAAAAAGAAATTGCTAAGTTGGTGAAGTGTTCGCGTTGTGCCGTGCAATCTGCCATCAAACGATTCATCCAGACTGGCACTCACGCCAACAAACCAAGATCAGGCAGAAAACGAATAACCACGAAGCGCGAGGACAGAAAGTTAATACGAGAGTCCATGAGAAATCGGAAAAAAACGTCATCGGAGCTTTCTGCTGCCTTGTTCGAAGAGACTGGAAAGCCCATAAGTGCTCAGACAGCCAGAAGAAGACTTACAGAAGCGGGTCTTAAAAAATGCAAAGCCAGGAAGAAGCCGTGGCTTTCAGAGGCCAACAAAAGAAAACGGCTAGAGTGGGCTCTCCGGCACCAACATTTTACTGAGGAAGATTGGTCCAATGTGGTGTGGTCTGACGAATCTTACTTTGAGGTTAGTCAATTTTATTGGTTTTTGGAGTTAATAAGAATGATCACCTATTCAATTCACTTAAGCCTTAAAAGTTATGGGTATTTTAAAAGGGGACTTTTTTTCTCTCTTCTATAGGTATTTGGAACACCAGGTGTGACCTTCGTGAGGTGACGTGTGGGCGAAGAATACCACCCAAATTGCATCGTACCAACGGTCAAGCACGGAAGAAGCAGTATTATGATCTGGGGATGCATGACTGTTGATGGGGTTGGCGAAATGTCTATTTGCGAAGGTCGCATGAACAGTGAAAAGTACATAGAAACTGCACTTGCGCCTTCGGTAATCAACATTTTCGGTGAAACTAATCTCGACGGAGTCATATTCCAGCAAGAAAATGCACCTTGTCATAAGTCAGCGACTACGATGCGCTGGTTTACTGACAACAGTATTGACTTGTTGGATTGGCCTGCACAGTCCCCAGATCTAAACCCAATTGAGCATCTTTGGGCCATTTTGAAGCGGAGGATCAAAGAGCACTCTATTACAACCAAAACAGCATTTAAAAATGGTGCAAGAATGGCATGCCATTACAAGCGAGGACTGTGCTAAGCTTGTACGCAGCATGCCACACAGAATTCGTGCTGTCATTAAATCCAAAGGTGGACCGACTAGATTTTAAGTTCATTTAATTCATTTTTGTCTCTATTAATAATAATAAATCAATTTAGAAAGAATAAGTTTTTTTTCCGAAGATTTTAAGTAAATTTTAGGGTGCCTAATACTTTTGGGCAAGGCTGTATGTAAACCTTGTGCTTTGTTTACATAGACAAAAAAAAATTTGATATGGTATAACGGGCACGCCTGGTAACCCTTGCCCAATTGACCTATATTTTAAGCATCAAAAACTTCTGTTCACGGAAACTCACGATCCGATAAACAGAATTGATTGAAATTTTCAGAATGTATTGATGTTAAATAGGACCAGGTCTGATAGAAGTGATTTTGAAATGCGGGCGATTCTGTGCCAGTGGTGCCATCTGGAAAAATCAATAAAAACGATAATTGCTTTTAGCCCTATAAATTCTGATTGAATCGTTCGATTTTGACGAATCTCCCACAATAGCTTGACCTTACCTTCAACCACGTTTGATAGAAATTTGGTTGCAAAATTCGGTTGGAGCTGCCAGTTATGATGATTTTGGTGTCTTAAATTTGAAAAAATAAAAATTTGTAAGTGAAAACATTCAAACCATCGAATATCCTAAAAAATGTCCGTTTCTTAAAATAAAACCAATCTTTATACAAATCTTATGCTTTATCTACACGTTCAAAGTTAAACTTTGGAATTTCATGTCGGACAAGAACGGTAACCCTCTCCCAGTTAACTTATATTTTAGCGATTTTGAATTGTGGGCAACTCTGTGCCAGTGGTGCCATCTTGAAAAATTACAAAGAAAAAAAACTGCTTTTTGCCTTATGAATTTTGATTGAGTTACCAGATTTTCATGGAATTTACTCAGTAGCTGAACCTTACTCTATGCTCTGTTTGGTAGAAATTTGGTTGAAAAATTTGGTTGGTGCCGCCAGCTTTGGTAATTTTTGTGTCTTTGGTTTTGAAAATTCGCTCAGGAAAATAAAACTTTTTGCCCTGTAACTTCCAGTGCAGTCATGAAATCAATACGAATTTCACGCAATTAATGGAACCTAATATAAACATTATCCAGGCAAAATTTGGTTGAAAAGCCACGATAGGGCTGCCAGCTATTGTTGGTTTTGTGTATAATTGCAATATCTTTATTAACCGGTTTTATCGTAGAATTTTCAAATGGAAATAATAATGTACTGACAATAAACAGCAAATATTAAGTTTTCAATTATTTGAAAAAACTCGCTGCAGGTAACCCTTAATTTCTTTATACTCCTATAACTTTGAATGTAATTAAACAACGTGAAGCAGATGTGATATATTCTTGGCTTTAGTACTGGCAGAAGGTTGCCAGCACGTGTCGGTTGTGCTACTTTTGTACCAATAAATGCTTACAGTTAGTATTCATACCGGAAACATTTACAATGAAAATAAATAACCAATGTTTCAATTCCCAAAGCTCTGCAAATTTTTCGGATCGCAGCCCCAAACACCAACTTTAGTTGCAGTGCTGCAGGCACTGAGCATTTTCTTCATTGATGTTATATGAGATGCTGCTTTCAAAATTTTGTGAAATAAGCAACTGATAACGAATATAATTAACCCGTGTTTTGTTCTCATTAATGTTGAAATTCATACCAGTGGTAATATCTGAAAATTTCCACCATATAAGTTATAATGCATTCTTGAGACCAAAGTAAAACAAGGCGTTTGACATAGTTTGGCCGTAATAAGCAGCTAATGTGGCGGAAAATGCACTCAAAACCTGCACAATTCTTCTACTGTCCTTTGAACATTAGTGTTTCTAGTGGTTAAGGTGCGCTAGAATTTTTTTATTTTCTCATTATATTGATCTTCACCTAAAAGGCCAATAGTGTCATATATGTATTTTATGAATCTTAGTATAGTATTGTTAGAATATAAGTTCAGAATGTTCAACTCAACTTTGTTCCAAATCGTGTATTTATATATATACTTTCCGTTTTTTATTAATTGTTTCGACCCATTTTGTTTTCTTTTCCAGTATTATCATCTGCGTTTTATAAATGTTCACTATCCCTTGTTTGATGTGGATGTGGTCATGTTCATCGTCTTCATTGTTGGTATGTTAGTTAACAAATCAAAGATTTGTATAGTTAAAAAAACTCTAGCGCACCTGAACCGCTAGAAATACTAATGTTCGGTGAACAAAAGAAGAATCGTGCAGGCTTTGAGAGCATACTCAACCACACACGCTCCAACCTGTTTCTGTTTCGAGTGCAAAACCACTTTAATCTTAACAATGCATTCGGTACTTTTCTGTTTTCCCCCCCCCCCCCCCATTTTTTTTCACTTTTTGTTGTTGCAATGCTTCTAAAATTGATTAGAAAGTAGTAATTAACCAAAATTATGATGGAGAAACACGTTTAAAAGAAGAAAATTTTTTAATTTTTTTTAAATTAAATTTTTAATTTAAAAATTAATTAAATTAATTTAAATTTGGAATTAATGTTACATAACAGTGAGAATAAATTTTGGTACTTTTCTGTTTTCCCCCCTCCATTTTTTTATTTTTTTTTAATGAAAACTGCTCGAAATGGGTTAAAAAGTTACTCCACAAAAATTGAGATGAAAAAATTCATAAAAAAAATTTTTTTTTCCGATTTAATATTTTTTTTCATTATTCTGTGGCAGAATGAGTTTTTCAAAAGTTAATGTGTTGTTGGGGAGGCCTGCTCATTATACTGTTATTAATCATATAAACAAATTGTATTCAACATTATTAATGTAATAGCTTAATTGTAAATTGCGTTGAAGCTTCGGAAAGGTAAGACGTCAAAAATGGAGCAAAATTTATTCTCACTGTTATGTGACATTAATTTAAAATTTAAATTAATTTAATTAATTTTTAAATTAAAAAATTAATTTTTTAAAAAAATTCATAAAAAATTTTTTTTTTTTCTTTTAAACGTGTTTCTCCATCATAATTTTGGTTAATTACTACTTTCTAATCAAATTTAGAAACATTGCAACAACAAAAAGTGAAAAAAATGGGGGGGGGGGGGGGGAAACAGAAAAGTACCATGCATTCAAACTCATAGGGTAAGGCACTCCGCACACGGGTCGTTAGCCATGCGATACGCGAGAGATGCGTTTGACACTTGTCAAGCTCGCGAGAAAATGGGTATCGTCATCCTCGTATCATGTACGCACATGGGTCGTCAAGAAAACGTCCGTATGCGTCGTAAAACCATACAATTCGGGGCATTTTCCCACCTCCCCCACGAATTGTACGTTGCCGTCATCCATCGCGCTTGCAAAACGACTAGTCATTCGACTTGAGGCCTGCAATGCACAACGCTTGAGACGCACTCAACGTGAACCGACTACGCTGCTCACTCTTCACTATAGGCTAACGCTCCGTTAGCGATCACCCATTGATTTACATAGGTTGTGACGACCAAGCGTAGAAATATCGCATCTACGACGATAGCTCAACGACCCGTGTGCGGATTGCCTTAACATGATTTCACGACTACCACTTCCATACATTTCAAGGTTTAGAAAAGCCAAACACTGCAAAACTTTGAAAGCAGCATAGCATAATATAAATATAGAAAATGCTTAGTGCTTGCAACATTTTACCAGCACTGCTAATAAAAATTTCCTACAATGGCTTCACATTAAAATCAAATAACTCTATCGATCTTGATTTTACCCGATGATTTGGGTGAAAGTTAAAGGGATAAAAAAACGTATGTTTGGGATCAAAAAGCGAAAGATGTTTGGGACCAAAAATATCTAGAACTTAGAAAATTAAAACATTGGTAACTTGTTTTCGTTGTAAATGTTTGTGTAATGAATACTTAATGTGAGCATTTATTGATACGAAAATATTAAAAAACGCTTTGCGCTGGCAACCCTCCGCTAGCATCAAAGAAAAAATATATCTCTCTTGTCTCACATTGAAATCAGCCTACCCTGCCAATTTCATTTTGATCCAATGGCAGCATTGGAAGTTATAGTAGTACATAGAAATTAAAGTTTTCAAGTTTTCGAGAACTTAATATTTGTTATTGATTTTCACTACAAAATCATCACCGTTTAAAAATGTTACGGTTAAATCGCTTAATAGAGATCTTGCAAATATATACAAACCCAACAATAGCTGGCAGCCCTTAAAAGGTTTTTTTACGAGAATCCTTCTAAATAATGCCTATTGTAAATTCCATATATTATATGAAACTCGTTGTGATTTCGTGACTGCACTGGACATTAAGGGGAGAAAAGCTTTATTTTTCTGAGCGAATTTTCAAAGCCCAAGACACCAAAATTATCATTGCTGGCAGCACCAACCGAATTTTTGGATTAAGTTTATACCACAAATGGCTTAGAGTGAAGTTCAGCTGTTGTGTCAATTTCATGAAAATCTAGTAACTAAATCAGAATTCATAGGGCAAAATGCAGTTTATTTCTTTATAAATTTTCAAGATAGCACCACTGGAACAGATTTGCCGGCATTCCCAAATTGCTTCTATCAGACTTGGTCCTACTTAATACCAATACATTCTGTGAATTTCATTTGTATTTGATAATTGTTCCGTGAGTTCTCGTGAACAGAAATTTTCGATGCTTAAAATATAGGTCAATTGAAAGAGGGTGACCGTTAATGGCCAATGTGGAATTCCAAAAATTTGCAATCGTTTGTATAGACAAAGTATAGGGTTTTTATATGAATTGGTTTTCATTGTTAATAACGAAAGTTTTTCAGGAGAATCGATGGTTTGAAAGTTTTCACTTTTAATGCATGAAGCTGCAGGTCTGCCAGCAAGTTCATAAAAAATTACACGAGTCACGAGTCTATAACTCATTAACACCAATCTGCTTTTAAATTTCATAATGATCTGATAATCTGGTCAAAAGTTATCGCAATTCGAAAATTTTCAAATTTCCCCAATCTAATTTACGGTGCCTAGCGCACACATAAGGTTAAAAATTTCAAAAAAATTATCATGTTCATATTGTTTTTACGTTCAAAATTCATTCCATAAACTTTATTTTTGCGAAAGCTATTTGTTGACAGAAAATTGGTATATTTGAAATATCACTTAAATGGCCGCTGGCGCCAAAGGGTTAAAGATGAATAGCTTTTGGTGATACTTGGCGCTATTGTGCATGTACATCAATACATGCTTATGATTCTGGCGTTTTCGTTGTTGTTCCATTACAAGCGAGGACTGTGCTAAGCTTGTACGCAGCATGCCACACAGAATTCGTGCTGTCATTAAATCCAAAGGTGGACCGACTAGATTTTAAGTTCATTTAATTCATTTTTGTCTCTATTAATAATAATAAATCAATTTAGAAAGAATAAGTTTTTTTTTCCGAAGATTTTAAGTAAATTTTAGGGTGCCTAATACTTTTGGGCAAGGCTGTATGTAAACCTTGTGCTTTGTTTACATAGACAAAAAAAAATTTGATATGGTATAACGAGCACGCCTGGTAACCCTTGCCCAATTGACCTATATTTTAAGCATCAAAAACTTCTGTTCACGGAAACTCACGATCCGATAAACAGAATTGATTGAAATTTTCAGAATGTATTGATTTTAAATAGGACCAGGTCTGATAGAAGTGATTTTGAAATGCGGGCGATTCTGTGCCAGTGGTGCCATCTGGAAATATCAATAAAAACGATAATTGCTTTTAGCCCTATAAATTCTGATTGAATCGTTCGATTTTGACGAATCTCCCACAATAGCTTGACCTTACCTTCAACCACGTTTGATAGAAATTTGGTTGCAAAATTCGGTTGGAGCTGCCAGTTATGATAATTTTGGTGTCTTAAATTTGAAAAAATAAAAATTTGTAAGTGAAAACATTCAAACCATCGAATATCCTAAAAAATGTCCGTTTCTTAAAATAAAACCAATCTTTATACAAATCTTATGCTTTATCTACACGTTCAAAGTTAAACTTTGGAATTTCATGTCGGACAAGAACGGTAACCCTCTCCCAGTTAACTTATATTTTAGCGATTTTGAATTGTGGGCAACTCTGTGCCAGTGGTGCCATCTTGAAAAATTACAAAGGAAAAAAACTGCTTTTTGCCTTATGAATTTTGATTGAGTTACCAGATTTTCATGGAATTTACTCAGTAGCTGAACCTTACTCTATGCTCTGTTTGGTAGAAATTTGGTTGAAAAATTTGATTGGTGCCGCCAGCTTTGGTAATTTTTGTGTCTTTGGTTTTGAAAATTCGCTCAGGAAAATAAAACTTTTTGCCCTGTAACTTCCAGTGCAGTCATGAAATCAATACGAATTTCACGCAATTAATGGAACCTAATATAAACATTATCCAGGCAAAATTTGGTTGAAAAGCCACGATAGGGCTGCCAGCTATTGTTGGTTTTGTGTTTAATTGCAATATCTTTATTAACCGGTTTTATCGTAGAATTTTCAAATGGAAATAATAATGTACTGACAATAAACAGCAAATATTAAGTTTTCAATTATTTGAAAAAACTCGCTGCAGGTAACTCTAAATTTCTTTATACTCCTATAACTTTGAATGTAATTAAACAACGTGAAGCAGATGTGATATATTCTTGGCTTTAGTACTGGCAGAAGGTTGCCAGCACGTGTCGGTTGTGCTACTTTTGTACCAATAAATGCTTACAGTTAGTATTCATACCGGAAACATTTACAATGAAAATAAATAACCAATGTTTCAATTCCCAAAGCTCTGCAAATTTTTCGGATCGCAGCCCCAAACACCAACTTTAGTTGCAGTGCTGCAGGCACTGAGCATTTTCTTCATTGATGTTATATGAGATGCTGCTTTCAAAATTTTGTGAAATAAGCAACTGATAACGAATATAATTAACCCGTGTTTTGTTCTCATTAATGTTGAAATTCATACCAGTGGTAATATCTGAAAATTTCCACCATATAAGTTATAATGCATTCTTGAGACCAAAGTAAAACAAGGCGTTTGACATAGTTTGGCCGTAATAAGCAGCTAATGTGGCGGAAAATGCACTCAAAACCTGCACAATTCTTCTACTGTCCTTTGAACATTAGTGTTTCTAGTGGTTAAGGTGCGCTAGAATTTTTTTATTTTCTCATTATATTGATCTTCACCTAAAAGGCCAATAGTGTCATTTATGTATTTTATGAATCTTAGTATAGTATTGTTAGAATATAAGTTCAGAATGTTCAACTCAACTTTGTTCCAAATCGTGTATTTATATATATACTTTCCGTTTTTTATTAATTGTTTCGACCCATTTTGTTTTCTTTTCCAGTATTATCATCTGCGTTTTATAAATGTTCACTATCCCTTGTTTGATGTGGATGTGGTCATGTTCATCGTCTTCATTGTTGGTATGTTAGTTAACAAATCAAAGATTTGTATAGTTAAAAAAACTCTAGCGCACCTGAACCGCTAGAAATACTAATGTTCGGTGAACAAAAGAAGAATCGTGCAGGCTTTGAGAGCATACTCAACCACACACGCTCCAACCTGTTTCTGTTTCGAGTGCAAAACCACTTTAATCTTAACAATGCATTCAAACTCATAGGGTAAGGCACTCCGCACACGGGTCGTTAGCCATGCGATACGCGAGAGATGCGTTTGACACTTGTCAAGCTCGCGAGAAAATGGGTATCGTCATCCTCGTATCATGTACGCACATGGGTCGTCAAGAAAACGTCCGTGTGCGTCGTAAAACCATACAATTCGGGGCATTTTCCCACCTCCCCCACGAATTGTACGTTGCCGTCATCCATCGCGCTTGCAAAAACGACTAGTCATTCGACTTGAGGCCTGCAATGCACAACGCTTGAGACGCACTCAACGTGAACCGACTACGCTGCTCACTCTTCACTATAGGCTAACGCTCCGTTAGCGATCACCCATTGATTTACATAGGTTGTGACGACCAAGCGTAGAAATATCGCATCTACGACGATAGCTCAACGACCCGTGTGCGGATTGCCTTAACATGATTTCACGACTACCACTTCCATACATTTCAAGGTTTAGAAAAGCCAAACACTGCAAAACTTTGAAAGCAGCATAGCATAATATAAATATAGAAAATGCTTAGTGCTTGCAACATTTTACCAGCACTGCTAATAAAAATTTCCTACAATGGCTTCACATTAAAATCAAATAACTCTATCGATCTTGATTTTACCCGATGATTTGGGTGAAAGTTAAAGGGATAAAAAAACGTATGTTTGGGATCAAAAAGCGAAAGATTTTTGGGACCAAAAATATCTAGAACTTAGAAAATTAAAACATTGGTAACTTGTTTTCGTTGTAAATGTTTGTGTAATGAATACTTAATGTGAGCATTTATTGATACGAAAATATTAAAAAACGCTTTGCGCTGGCAACCCTCCGCTAGCATCAAAGAAAAAATATATCTCTCTTGTCTCACATTGAAATCAGCCTACCCTGCCAATTTCATTTTGATCCAATGGCAGCATTGGAAGTTATAGTAGTACATAGAAATTAAAGTTTTCAAGTTTTCGAGAACTTAATATTTGTTATTGATTTTCACTACAAAATCATCACCGTTTAAAAATGTTACGGTTAAATCGCTTAATAGACATCTTGCAAATATATACAAATCCAACAATAGCTGGCAGCCGTTAAAAGGTTTTTTTACGAGAATCCTTCTAAATAATGCCTATTGTAAATTCCATATATTATATGAAACTCGTTGTGATTTCGTGACTGCACTGGACATTAAGGGGAGAAAAGCTTTATTTTTCTGAGCGAATTTTCAAAGCCCAAGACACCAAAATTATCATTGCTGGCAGCACCAACCGAATTTTTGGATTAAGTTTATACCACAAATGGCTTAGAGTAAAGTTCAGCTGTTGTGTCAATTTCATGAAAATCTAGTAACTAAATCAGAATTCATAGGGCAAAATGCAGTTTATTTCTTTATAAATTTTCAAGATAGCACCACTGGAACAGATTTGCCGGCATTCCCAAATTGCTTCTATCAGACTTGGTCCTACTTAATACCAATACATTCTGTGAATTTCATTTGTATTTGATAATTGTTCCGTGAGTTCTCGTGAACAGAAATTTTCGATGCTTAAAATATAGGTCAATTGAAAGAGGGTGACCGTTAATGGCCAATGTGGAATTCCAAAAATTTGCAATCGTTTGTATAGACAAAGTATAGGGTTTTTATATGAATTGGTTTTCATTGTTAATAACGAAAGTTTTTCAGGAGAATCGATGGTTTGAAAGTTTTCACTTTTAATGCATGAAGCTGCAGGTCTGCCAGCAAGTTCATAAAAAATTACACGAGTCACGAGTCTATAACTCATTAACACCAATCTGCTTTTAAATTTCATAATGATCTGATAATCTGGTCAAAAGTTATCGCAATTCGAAAATTTTCAAATTTCCCCAATCTAATTTACGGTGCCTAGCGCACACATAAGGTTAAAAATTTCAAAAAAATTATCATGTTCATATTGTTTTTACGTTCAAAATTCATTCCATAAACTTTATTTTTGCGAAAGCTATTTGTTGACAGAAAATTGGTATATTTGAAATATCACTTAAATGGCCGCTGGCGCCAAAGGGTTAAAGATGAATAGCTTTTGGTGATACTTGGCGCTATTGTGCATGTACATCAATACATGCTTATGATTCTGGCGTTTTCGTTGTTTTCGTTTGTATGATGATATTTTTGTTTTTCCCCAAGTTCTCCAACAGGTTGCGATACCGAAAAGGATAGCAAAAATTGTAATTGACCTGTAAATGGTAAATTTATGAATGTTTTTATCGGATTGTAGAAGTTTGATTGATCTGGTGTTATTGGTGCTAAATTCTTTCATCATTTCTAAAGACAATCTAGTCCAGGGAAATCTTACATGATGCTCCGGAAAAATTAGCGGGATAGCTGGATTTTGGTGTAAACCTTGGTACTAGCGTGCCGAACAAAATGTCAAAAGTCCCCATCGGTCCGAGTGCTGCGTTACTTTTATACACTAAAAAAGACCTTTGCTAAATATCTCAGTAACGGTTATGTCTTCAGGAAAACAATGTATGACAAATTTGTAGCTTCGAAAAATTCCCACAAAAAAAATGTGAGCTTTTGCTTGTTACCAGAACCATTTTTGAGATATATTGATCTAAACTCTTCGGAGCACACTTTTTCACATACTCTGAAGTGTGGTAAATAAGCTTGTTCACATGTTTTTTTCATACGCCTCTTGAACATAGAAAAACAAACTCACAAATTTTCCAAGTATTACCTTAAGACCCTCGCCACAACACAAATGACCCCGATTCCTCCAGCAAAGGACGAGGGTGGCAGCCTCGGGTAGCTGAGTTCACGCGAGAGAGATCAGTTTAGGAGCCACTCGTTTTTGAAAACCCGTTGTTGCCAAAAACAATCGCAACCGCGAAACGAGAATTCGGTGTGGCTCGACCTTCTTTTACCCGAATCGAATACCGTCAAAGATACCCAAACCAACCAAACTGCTGAGGAAAAACACCCGTCACAATTTTCTATGACAAACTCAGATAAACTTTAATGTAGTTTCTCTAATTTAATCACAAACTAACACGGCGCTGTGATCTTTCTTTAGACAGAACTTATTGAACTATATTAGTTTAGCAATCTTTTACAATAATAAACACTCATATCTTTCTACTTGTTTTGTTCGTTATTACTATCTTAAACTAATCCTTCACGAGACGTACCTCCTCCTAGGATCATCTTGCTTCCGCCGATCTTCTGCCGAACAATACCCGGTACTTCCCCCGATATGTTGTGGTTCGTTCTATTGATACCGCGCCGCTGTGATGGTAGCTAATTTCTTGTCCAAAAATAGAAGTCCAAATTCGATCGCGCGCACTATGCGGAATTTCGTTTGGGATTCGCTGTTTATCTTTTGCTCGATGTTCTCCACCAGGTTCTGCCAATCTATTCTCCTTGCATGGCAATCCGAAAGATTCCAAATTTAACAGCCAAATTCTCGGTTTTCTCGTGAAAATTTAGAAAAAAGTTTATACTAACCTCAGCAAGTTACAGCCGAATTTTCTTTCTTTTCCGCATGTTGAATTGTTACAGCTCCCCAATTCCCAGTATTTCGTTTGCAGCCGTCTGTAGCTTGTTTATCCACTGCACCAGTCAAATCACGTAATGATGGCGACGACGAGACGATATCACATTAAAGTTGATTTTGCTGCCGAAAATTTCGTTGCGTATAATTATATTCCTTGTTCGGAAGTATAGTATTCCTAGGCCGGAAACCTAGCGAACGGGTTTTGTGGATTTATTTAGTTCGGTGGGTAGGTCCTTCACCCAAAATTTATCTGTTTATGTTTCCCTTTAGGTTCGAGTGTTCGCGGTCGTGAGGTGCTACACAAGATCCATTGGCTCCTCAGTTTGGCTGTCCCATACATCTCGGCGTTCGGATGGCTGTTTCGATTGGTGTAGTGTACTAGGCTGCTCCACAGGTTCGTCCACCGGCGGGTCAAGGTAGACGCTGGTTGTGGTGATAATTTTCGACCACGACTGTTTTGGCCTGACGATGTCGAACTGCTTCGTCCGTAGGGTTGTTTTGCGTGCGTTGACGTCTCATTCCATCTACGCCCTAACCATACAATTTGGCCTACCGCGAGATGTTTTTCCCTGGACTCGATTGACCTTCACACACCGTCCTTCTATTCGATTGGAAACCGTGACATCATTCCCCTCTGAAGCGATCTTCTTCCCGATCCAAGCTCTGCATTCGATTTTGAGCCGAAGTTTAGTATTCCGTTAAAATTTTTGAGAACTTAGTTTCCGCACTTAGTGTTTGAAAATCAAACAGCGTGTTCCTTCCTATTTGAATTCTGGGTTGTTCCTCACGATCATTTCTCCTATCAGACTCATGCACTCCAGAATTTCAATCTATCTCTTTCTTTCCTGACACTATCTCCACCCATGCATGTTAATGTTGTACGTCTCGTCTCGTGGCATGAACGGTGTTGGTATATGTCAACTTTATACATACAAAATTCTTAAATGCACTGATCTGGTTTTAAGGACGACTACTTTTAATACCGCCAACGAAGAAAATTGAAAAGACAATAGCAAAAGAAACGAAATGAATATGAAAAGGAACACAGAAAGAAAGAACAAAGGAAAGAAAAGGAACGAAGAAAAGAGAAGAGGAAATAAAAGTTTAGACTGACCCACCACCAACCTGACGGTATTGTTTTCATGTACATGACAATCATACTAGTAATAATATCCTATCAAACTAACCTCTCCGCTAATCTACACTCAATCTTAACTGCAGTTTTCATTATGATTATCTGACTGAGCTATCAGTTAATTTAATCACCAATACCCAATTATTCAAGCAATCTATTATCTAAGCCCACCACCACTAAGCTATCTTATTTTTAATCAAAATCTATCTTTGTCGCAGCTGACTTTGCGCTGTCGAGCTGCCGTCAGTGGAGCATGTATTTGTTAGAGATTTTCCTTTATTTGCCCGGCTTGCCTTATCCAAGCCGACTTGCTCAGTCTGTCGTGGGTTTGGCGGGTGGAAAAATCTCTACGTGTTACGGCACGCAGACAACACAACCCTTAAAACATCTCAAAAATCACTAGGACAACGACAACCACAAAGAAGAAGAAAAAGAAGAGGATCCTTCAGAATCATTATTTTAATGTTAATTTGAAAAACATTTTTTTAAGTTATAAACACAAAAGATACTAAAAGAAAACCAAAAGAAAATGCAATTTAACCAAAAATCAAAATCATTCAAAGCAAATAAAATAAATCAAATCAAATCAACTTATTAATAATTTGGGTGAGGTTTCTTAATACCCAACCCCGGCCGGAATTGGTTCACACCAATAATACATAACGCAATATAAGTACTATGAAGCAAAAATTCAAGTTATACCTCCCAACAGATTGCGTAGCTAAATTATTAAGTGTTAAGTTGAAATAAATTAATAAAAACACAATTAATAGATAGTTTTTTTTTTCTTTCTTCAATATTGATGTGACTGAGACTTCAATACAACATAAAAGAAAAGATGATCAGTTTTCATGTTTCTTCCTTAAATTACAATCATGTAAATTCTGGTGCTCATCATAAAAGAAAATAAACTAAGTTTGTTTTGTAATCAATAGAAGTTATGGCTGATATCTTTTTCAATAGCCATGCAATAAATTTTCGTCCTAAGCTGTGGTGAGTATTCTCCTGAGGTTGGTTCACGTTCACGTTTTGACCTTCCTAACAAGTCCGAAAATGGATTTACTGATCGTCACAGTTTGAATAGCGTATTTTTTCTTCGTCTCCACCACCAATTTATATCCACGAGCCTATCTTTTCGCACTCAATTCCAAATTTGAATTATTAACTCCACTAATATCTCAATTCCTTTACACATCCAAAAAACTTTAGTTACTGTTTATTTATTTCAATTTTCACTCAAAAACTTTATTTACTATTTGTTATTTCAGTTCAAATCAGATCTCTCTGTTCTTCTTCGAATTGTGATTTCCCAAAAATAAATACCCTTTTTCTGTTCTGTTTCAAACAACACAAAAATTCCTTTCACTTTCAACACGATCCCAGCATGCGTCCACACCATCTCTAAGACTAGAAAGCTCAAGTCCCCTTTTCCTTTGTTCAAAAAATTTTCACAGTACCGCTAGAGCGGTTTCTTTCCAATCTCTCGTCTATTCCAGTGTCCCACACCATTATGGCATCACCAAAACAGAAGGTACTAGAATCAGACACCAGGTTCGCTGTACAGCTGAATCTATCCACCCGTCAGTGATGACTTTTCGATATATTTGTTTGTGCGACGAGGCGAGTGGGTTCAAAGGCTTTAAAAAAAATAAATTGTATTTGGTGACAGATATATGTGTCTTATATCTTGTAGTTAATTTTAATTTGGCCAATGTTTGCGACGTAACACATTCAAAATATCAATCATATGTATGTGAAAATGTATTTAGGGGTGAAGATATGTGATATGAAATAGAATACAAGTTCAGTCGCAACTTAATTGATATCTTTTATGTTTCAGCTGTTGGTCGCCGAGCCGTTAGATATTTCAAACAAGCTTGGAAAAGCAAACGAGTATTGGCGTTGGCAACATACTGCGCCGGTTTTCTATGAGCTTTTGTACTCCACGTAGTTTTCACGACTACTTTTCAAGGTACATCGCTAGCGGCTTACTTCACTAACTGGCTGCTAACTGCATTGCGAAACATTGAACTAGCTGGCGTGAGTCTTTTGCTTCGAATGCAAAATTCGGCTGATTTAATTCCCCTAAGACTTCTTGCTGACAGTTTTCATCTCCAGTAAACGTTTTCAAATTCTTTCAACAAACTCAGGCATGATCACGTTACTTATGTTTCAGGTTATTTATCTGCAGTTGATCAATTTTTAAGGAAATTAACTCTGCCTAAATAAAACAGTTCAAAAGACACTTCTAGACGCTTTAGCCGGAAACACTACAATTCCCATTGAGCACCCACAGTTCAGTTCATAGCTTAATACGATCTTGATTAATTATCTCAACAATCGTGGGGACGACCCAGACCCTGAGAGGTCTCAAAATGCTAGACGCATTTCAAGTTTGAAAAGATTTACCAATGTATGATTTCGTATCTTAAAGAAATCTCTTAGAACTAACTTGGCTATTTTCTTTAGCATGATAGATACCCAGTGATTTTCCTACATGAAAAGGATCCTCAAAAACCTCTTTGAAAAAATTCCCAACCAACTGATGATGCTCAGGAAGCTTATTCACCTGGCAAATAGATTCAATTTTGGACTCGCATGCTCTAAACTTTGCATCTGGGACGACATTCTGATTGCCCATGCAATCACGACATTCTGATTGCCCCTCGATGTTGAAGTTGAATCCCTGCAGCCTAAGGCACTCCGCACACGGGTCGTCAGCCATGCAATGCGCGAGAGATGCATTCGACACACGTGAAGCTTGCGAGAAAACGATTGTCGTCATTCTCGTTTCATGTCCGCAGACGGGTCGTCAAGCTATCGTTTGCGTCAAATGTCAGTTTGCTTTCAGATTTCAGCAGATAAGGTTGAAAATGTTTAGTTCTTCATCAAGTAGTGATGATGAGGATATATTATTATTACATCAGCACACCAGACATTCCAGCAGGTCACGGAACCAACGTAGATCATGGGTTCACCCCTACTTGGAGAGGAACCAGCACCGCAGGCACCTCATCGCAGCAAAGGAATTGAGAATGTCCGACTCGAAATTTGTGGCTTTTTATAGAATGTCAAAATCGTCATATTTTAATTTAGTAGAGCTTCTGAAGGCTTCCATTAGCAATCAAGACACGAATATGCGGGAGTGTGTGCCTGCCGAAGAGCGAATATTAATCACTTTGACGTAAGTGTTTTATTATTGCAAATTCATTATCATAAGGTCTGTTTCCGTACTTTCAGCAAACTGCAGCAGTAACAGAATTTGGCAGCTGGCTTCTTTTTGCTGCAAAATTTGGTTTGCATTTGGCTTGCAACAAAAGTAAGGAAACGACTTGCTGCGAATCTATTTTAATATATTATAATAGATTCAAGTACGGAAACAGACCTATAATCTAGGGCCAAAACACTTTTTAGAGGGAAAATAACTTTAAACTGAAAAAAATGGTGTAAAATTAAATTTAACAATAATTATACTTTTGGCAACCATAAGCCTGTACCCTGTTTTGCTATTGGGGAGATGTGAAATGAAACACTTCAAATTAAAAAGAAAATTCTGATGAATTAGAAAATTATTTTAATTCAAATGATCCAAACAAAAAATAAGTTAAACAATCATATTCATTATAAATAAAAGGCATTAAAAAAATACAGATGTAAGAAATTCAAATCAGTTTAATAAATAAATATTAAGCTGGATATGTTTGCACACTTTCGGAGTCACCAATCAGAGTAGCTGGAGTTTGCTCTTCTACCTCAGACGAAGATTGTTCCACTTCCACTGGCGAAGGAGATTGAAGCAAACTAACAACGAAAGGCGAAGATAACTGTGAGGCTGTTGTGATGCAAGAAGGTGACATATAATTTGGACAATCTCCATCCGCAAGCTCTTCAATCAGGTCCAAAGTCCTCCGTTTGAATGCTCTAATCTTAGACGAGGTAAGGCTTTCTAAATCAGGAAGAAGACTGAGCAGGAACATTTTTAAAGCCTCCGATTGAGTAGAAACTGCTTGCTGTTTTGCCTCCACATACTTTTTTTTAGCTACAAAATATTCAGAGATGTTTTTATCCGTATCCACGCTAGACATGATTCCTCTTTTTCTTTTGCCCGACAAACGACCCGGTTGAGTCTGTTCCTCATAAATAGGTGCGGGTGAAGCTGAAGAGGAAGTTGAAGGTGTTGGATGTGGTGGTGTTGGTGACGTTGATTTTGGCAGTGACTCTTGCGAAAAATGCACTTCAGGCTGATTCAGGACTTCTTCGTAAAAAGAGCCTTCTAGTGGTGGAAGAAGTTCAGGCGCAGTGAGAGTATAACTTGGAACCGCCGGTAAATTCCCACCAATTTTACCTGAGCATTTCACGAAGGGCAATGCGAATTGCATAGCCTCATTCAAGTAGTACGGCTTTCTAGCAGAAGCACCACTTGCAGGTGGCTTCAAATTTTTTACGAATGAATTTCGCAAATTTCGCCATTTTTCTTTACTCTCATTTCCTGAAGCGAAAATTACGACAAATATAAATAAAAAGATAAAATTATTTTTAACTTTATTTTTATTAAAACAAGCAAGAATATATTTATATACTATATACTCTTCTCTGTTTGTGTCACAGGTATTTTGCAACTGGAGACACATTCGTTTCACTCGGGTTATATTTTGCAAGAGGTGAAACTACAGTAGGCAACATAGTAGGAGAAATATCGCGGATCATTTGGGACGTGTTGAAAAATATTTATATGCCTCTGCCAAATAAAGAGCAATGGAAATCTATTGCACAACGATTCGATACTGTATGGAACCTTCCAAATTGTATAGGAGCTTTAGATGGGAAACATATAAGAATCGAAAAGTTTCCACGCAGTGGGTCAGCTAATTTTAATTATAAATCGTTTCACTCTGTCGTTTTGATGGCATGTTGTGACGCGGATGGACTGTTTACTATGATTGAAACAGGATTTGCAGGCCGAAATAGTGACGGAGGCATATTCCGTGCTTGTGCAATGAAATACTGGCTAATGAATTCGAAGCTAGATATTGCACAGCCACGTAGTTTACCCCATGATGAAAAGTCCTTTTCCATACTACTTCGTTGGTGATGAGGCTTTTCCACTCTCAAACTATTTGATGAGGCCCTTCTCCAAACGCAATTTAGATAATGTTAAGCGAATTTTCAATTATAGATTGAGTCGTGGTCGAAAAACCATTGAATGTACGTTTGGCATGATGGCAAAAAAATTCCAGATACTAAATAGCCCTATACGTTGCCGTAACCGCGACAAGGTCAACGATATTGTTAAAGCCGTTTGTGTTCTCCACAACTACATTCGCAAAACAGAAGGCATTCCTTACACATCACAGCAGTCAGATCAAAATAATTACTGTCCTTCGAATGATGTAGTGAACAACCCTTCACCATGTGCTCAAAACATTAGTGCCCAATCAACTGCTACTGCCTTCAGAAATTACTTGGCAAATTATTTTATAAATCCTACAGCATCACTGCCTTGGCAATGGAAGTACTGCTTGTGAAGCTGATTTCTTTAATTTTTAAAAATGTATATACGAAATATAATAAAGTTTTTCTCCTTCTTATACTTTATTTGGTAACCCGACATTTACGTGAAACCTTTCTTTCTATCAATTGTTTCTTCAGCTTCAAGAAACCGAAAAATCAATGTATTTTTTTTGTTTTCTCGTAAATTACGAAAAACAATATAAGAAGCCAGTTGTGTAGAGTAAGAAAGAGTTATGAAGGATTATTTATGACAACACTACTTTTTTTAGCATTTAAAAATGAAAAACTATATAAAATCCGTAATTGAGATGATTTTTTATATAAAATCCGCCGTGAAAACGAACATTTAAATACAACGTTAAGATAGGTCAAATTTTGATCGCGAGAACGTATAATTACTATATTCAAAACCTAAAAATATGTACATACATGTACAAACATACACACATATACTCGTATTATATCTTACCTGTAAGGTTAAACTTTTGTCCGACTTCCGCCCACGCTTTTTCCACACAATACTTTCTCGAATAATTCGGGTTCGTAAAATCATACAATTCGGTATGTCTCTCAACCTCACACACGAATTTTACGTTGCCGTCTTCCATCGCACTTGCGAAATAGCTGTCAGAAAAACGTCAGACTACTATCATACAATTCGGGGCATTTTCCCACCTCCCCCACGAATTGTACGTTGCCGTCATCCATCGCGCTTGCAAAAACGACTAGCAATTCGGCTTGAGGCCTGCAATGCACAACGCTTGAGACGCACTCAATGTGAACCGACTACGCTTCTCACTCTTCACGATAGGCTAACGCTCCGTTAGCGGTCACCCATTGATTTACATAGGTTGTGACGACCAAGCGTAGAAATATTGCATCTACGACGTTAGCTCAACGACCCGTGTGCGGATTGCCTAAGACTCCACCGCGCTAGTTATGTATGCGTCAGCACATCCACACATTAAAAAACAATCCCACGAATCTGCATCTTCTCCGTTAGATACAGAAACTCTAGAAGCGCGGAAACTAAAATGTCAAAACATGAATGACGCTAGCGACGCGGCGCGGCGAGTAGTGCAACTAATAACAGCTGTATAGCGACAATTAATGCAACCATTAAGAAACAGCATTAATGTAACCATTAAGTATTAAAAACACCCGATCCATATAGAATAAGTATAACTGTAAATATTTTAGCTATATAAGTAGGAGACGAGCGTGAATAAAGCAGTCTGATTACAGGAGCCATCTCAGTTAGGCAATACAGACCTCAGAAATTGAAACCAAGTGTTTTATTTCTTTCCTTCATCGCTATACCAGGAATCTTTTGCAAAGCGGCGACTTGTTCGCCAAGCATTAGACGAAAGGTATACAACTCTGGATTCCTGTGCGGAACTATAAGTGAATCTCTTCTTTTTACTAATGTTCGAAGAACAATAGTATTAAACTCGTTTCGCCGAAAATTCATATTTCTTTATTTATATATATATATATATATATATATATATATATATATATATATATATATATATATATATATATATATATATATATATATATATATATATATACAGATATATATATATATATATATATATATATATATATATATATATATATATATATATATATATATATATATATATATATATATATATATCAGCAAATCGGTTAATAGAAGTAATCTCTGGAGTGGATGATCCGATTGAGCTGAAATTTTCGGAGAACGTAGATGTATATAGTAGGTAGGTCCACAACTTTCTCAAATTCAGATACTCTAAACATTTTGGCGGCGGCGAGCGTTTTAGTGAATTTTGAGGTACTCCTATATATCCAAGCAGTGTAAATTTTTGTTAAAGAAATGTATTGGGAATGAAACCTAATTATGTTCTAAGCTCGTCTGTGATAAAGAACTGGAAATTTTGAGCCGTGTGTGGGTGCAGGGTGCCTAAAATTAGGCAAGGATTTTTTTCAAATTTTGATTTGTCATTACTTCTAAGAAAAGCAATGGATCGTCGTGAAATTTGCAGAGCGTATTTATGTTGACTAAAATTTAGCGCACGTTGATTTTAAAGATAATGCGGGTAACCCTGCAGCTACGGCAGGCTCTAAAAAAAAAACCTTCAAATCATTGACCTTCGTGAAAAATTTTTGATTTTTGACAAAAAAATCAAATCACTGATAAATTTTAACTTTTGTCCATCATGTCAAATTGAAATTTTGAAAATTCCGATTTGCACAAGAACGGCAACCCATCACCAAATTACCTCTATTTTCAGCACTCGAAAGTTCTGTTCACGAGAACTGACGCCCGGATTATCCGATCACAGTGAAATTTACAGAACATGTTGGTATTAGCTAGGACCAGGTCTGATAGAAGTGATTTTGAAATGTGGACAACCCTGTGCCAGTGGTACCATCTTGAAAAATCACTGAGAAAAAAAACCGGTTTTTGGCCTATAACTTCCGATTCAGCCATCAGATTTTCACAAGATTCATCCAGTACTTGGATCTTACTCTATATAACATTTGATGAAAATTTGGCTGAAAAATTAGAATAGAGTTGCCAGCTATGGTGATTTTTGTCCCCTAAATCTTGCAAATTTGCTCAGCAAAATAAAGCTTTTTTCCCTATAACTTCCGGTCCAGTGTAGAAATCAGAACGAAGTTCACGCAGTAAATGGACTTTAATGTGAACCAAATTTCGTAGAAATTTCGTACCAAAACTATGAAAGAGCTGCCAGCTATGACAATTTTTGTAATTTTGTTTAATTTCTTTGCTGAGCGATTATGTCATTAGATTTCCAAATGGAAATGATCCTGCAATGAAAATTTACAAGAAATATTAACGCTTTAAAAGTTTGATAAGTTTTGAGGGTGGTAACCCTAAAATTCTTTTCACCCGTATAACTTCCAGCGCAGTGATTCAATCGAATCGAAATTTACTGGTTGGGTTTAACTTAACGTGAAACAGATTTGGTATGTATTATGCTTTGCTGTTGACACAGGCTAACCAGCATTAGCCATTTCCGTAAATATTGCACCAACAGATGCTTCAAACAACGTTCTCATATGCAAAGCATTTGCAATAAAAATAAAAAATGCTTTTTTAAATTTTTCGAGTTTTGAACATTTTTTGGATGGCAGCCTCAAACAACGTTTAACCGCTGAAACTTTCGATGAAATCCTGCGAAGAGAACGAAATTCAAAGGATACGTTGATTTGAGTATGAGCTTGGCATGGTAAACTTATTGCTACTTCGTTCGGAAAGTGTTGCCAGCACTGAATTATATGTGTTATAGTTGAGTTTTGTTGCTTTGGATAAGGAATGGTTGATATGATTCTAAAAAACAGTGTATTACGTCTTTCCACACTTTTTTGTCACTCAAAGACAATTTCTTCGAAAATTAGTTTTCTAGCGGTTCAGGTGCGCTAGAGTTTTTTATATTCACGCGGTCTCGTCCACGTAATTGGCGCAGTCGGCAAACGTTTAAGTAAAATTGCGAATTAGTGAAAACGAGCGGTTTTAACTGAAACAAAAACGCGAGTGTTGGCAAGAACAGCCCAAGTAAGCTGTTTAAAATATCCGGTGAAATTTCCGAATCTCTTGCTTATAACAACACTTAGTGAAATAATCGAGTGAGATTAAAAAGTGAATGCAAGAACGAAGGGAGAAGCGATACGCTCTACATCAGAATTCTAGAAGTCCCGTAACAATGGAAGCCAGAATTAATGACTTGGAGGAGAAGTTGTTGCAAAAGGAAGCGGAATACGCACAATTTGGAGCGGTAGTGCAACAATTAACATCCAATGAAAACAGAGACGACCACATCAACCACCTAACGGAAGCGATTAGCAGAATGTACAGCTCACAGAGTTACACGCCTGATCCATCGCACAAAATCCTTAAAGAAATACGACATATGAACATTTTTACTGGAACGGGAGACGTATCAATAAATTCTTTCATTAGCAGCACCGAGTTTTATTTGAGCACCATCGAGGATCCGGAACTAAAACGAATCGCAACCAGACACATTTTTTTCGAAAAAATCCAAGGAGCAGCGAAAGATGTAGTCATCAACATTAAAGAGCCAGAAAATTGGGAGGCGATCAGAAGAACGTTACAACTAAGGTACAAGCCGGACACGGAGCCTTTCGAGATTTACCGGATGATAAGTGATCTAAGGATTAACACAGTAAGTGATTTGGCTTTTGAAATACAAAAAATTAAATGTAAGAAGATGAATTGAGTATCTATTATCACAATTCCCTACACGTAGATCTAAGTAACGTGGATTCAATTTTAGTAAATAATGTTAAAGAAATAACGCAAGGAATACTCCTTGATAAAATCATAGAAATGCATGATATAAATGATATAATTCATCTAATAACAAGTAGACGTTTTGAGAATTCCTGTATTAGGTATGAGTACAGAAAAGTGAAAAGTGAAAAAGTAGCGAGAGTGTTCGGGAGTGACTGCCATAAAAATTCGAACAACGGTAACAATAATAAACGAAATTTTAATAAGGATGTTACCGACCCGCTAGTGGTAACCAGACCTCGATCTAGTCAACGTCGAGGCTGGCAGTCTCGGCTGGCTGTGCCCTCTGGAGAAGGGGGTAGGTCCAGCGCCACTCGTTTCGAACGAGACTGCTAACTTTTCCGTGGCCGCGAAACGAGAAGTCGGTACGGAGTTAGATGTGACGCTAAAAGATACCAATGGGGGGGTAAGCCCCGATTCTCAAACACCGCAGCGTTACAATTTAGTACAACTATTTTTTTATTTCCACGAGTTTCGAACACTAACCGGCACAAGGTTGTTTATTTTCCTACATACGACGGCACCGCGATCAAGCTTCCGAATCTTACGTCTACTCGCAAACTATTCGTGTGGGCACGAATTTTATTTTTCTACGTTACTCTTACTACTAACTTACAAACTTAATTCTAATTTCCGCCCTTTTTTATTAATTTATTGGATGAACTAAATGGCTCGTGTGGCACGTACCTGTATCAGCCTTGACAGGAACCGTGGTGAATTTACTCGTCTGCGTTAATCGAAAGTTGGGGATTCTCGCGATTTCGGTTCTGTAAGTCGCTGCCGCCGCCTCAATCCTTCAAAGTTCTCGACTAAGCAATTTTGTTCGTTCGTCGATGCCTGGATCGTCGCTCTCGATCTTGACTTGTTAAGTCGGGGGTTCCCGCGATTTCGGTTCTGTAAGTCGCTGCCGCCGCCTCAATGCTTCAAAATTCTCCACTACGCGATTTTGTTCGTTCGCCGATGCCTCGATCGTCACTCTCGATCTTAACTTGTTATCCTTCGTTTTCCCACCACCTCAAACGATCGTTGTCCTCCAACCAGGCGCCAGATAGCAAGAAAAAAAGAAGAAAAAGAAGAACACAGACTTTTCCGCTGGTATTGCTCGCAACTCAGATCCTCACCGTGTCGTTCCTAGCTCGAAAAGAAACACAGCATCGCCCTGCCACTTCGCTCGAAGCTTCATTTGGTCCCGTCAATCTACGGGGTCCCTCTATGTCCGTTGCGGCTCTCATGAATACCTCTTTTCATGCGTTGAGGGTGAATGCACCTTACCGCCGGGCATTCACCTTTCGTTGCGATGGCATGAATTCAAGTTGCTGCTTGCGATGTTTCTCCACATCGCCGGCGTTTCATTTACAGCCGGTCTGCACACTGCACACCTTTGCAGCCGATCTACCCATTGCCTGGTCGATCTGTCAGACGCGAGCTGTCATCGACATAACCATGTCAGTTACTAGTGATTATTGTTTTGGCGAGATGTTGACACGGATTTTCAGCATTTTGGCTTTAATTGCATGCCATTCTCTAGGTGAAGATCTATTCGGGAGATGTCTGCGAGCGCAGTTTGCAGATGCTGCGTTCGACAAGGCGCCGTGTAGTGGCTGAACCCTTCCGCGATTGTAGTGTGTTCGTCAGTCTGGAGATCTTCGGCGGTAAGTTGTAAGAAATGTCGAGCATAGAAGTGACCTGTTTCCTTTAGGTTTGTAACATCATGCCATTCTCTAGGCGAAGATCCGTTCGGGAGATGTCTGCGAGCGCAGTTTGCAGGTGCTGCGCTCGACAAGGCGCCGGGTAGTGGCTGAACCCTTCCGCGATTGTAGTCTGTTCGTCAGTCTGGAGATCTTCGGCGGTAAGTTGCAAGAAATGTCGAGCATATAAGTGACCTGTCCTTTAGGTTTTCCGCTGATTAAATGTATAATGATGTGTGATATGCTAATCTGATGTTATACATACAAGTATTGATGTCTGTCAATATGATGTTATACATACAATATCTGAGGTTATACATACAATTATTGATGTCTGTCAATGTGATGTTATACATACAATATCTGATGTTATACATACAATTATTGTCCCTGTTCACTGTGGTGTTTTGTTTTGTTTTGTTTTGTTTTTTTCTTCTTCTCTTTCCCTTGTAAGTGTAACATCACCCCCTCCCTCAGAGAATTACGAAGGAATTCTCTTTAAGATTACCGCGACCACTTCTCGATTCCCGGACGCCCCGTCGCGCCAATCCACGTTAAAGTCCGGTTACTCGTTTTTTATTTTTCTATGATAAATGTTGGGAATGTTAATAATAAAGTAACTCCGCCTTCTACCTGCGATCGGAATCCCCAATTTTG
The DNA here is from genome assembly GCA_947369275.1 of Nemotelus nigrinus. Classification (NCBI taxonomy): domain Eukaryota; kingdom Metazoa; phylum Arthropoda; class Insecta; order Diptera; family Stratiomyidae; genus Nemotelus; species Nemotelus nigrinus. The sequence continues at coordinate 100,836,593 of OX376372.1, read as the reverse complement.
TTTAATATAATCTATTACAACATGTTACCACTCACACTAATGCCATTTCCTGTACTAATTCCCTGGTGAACATTTTAGAATCTTATCAATTGACCTGCATCCACCGGTTGGGGAGTGTCTAAGTGATACGAAGGAGTTAACCGTGCAACGAGTCAAGGAAAAAGAAAAAGGAAAGGGAAAAAAAACAACTCCGCCTATGGGGGAATCCACTTGCCGTCATCACTGCTGCCTAGGTAATTCTTTTTCTATTTTACTAACCCTACCTCTAAATACTATTTTTTTCCTTCCATAATACTAAAACTACCCAGCACCAATCGCTTCGACTTATCGTACCCGCCACCATTTACTTAATTACATTCTAATCTTCCTAATCTGAGTTCTGCGAATATTCCTCCATAATACTTCAGCCCACCACCGTATTATGTTCTAATAATCTTCATGACCTAGTGTTACTATGATTAGTTTATATTTCTAACTTCTTCTCAGCCATATTGTCTGATCTGCCTCCCCTATGTCTAAGAACCACACGTTCATACTATATGTTAATCCATCTAATTGATATACTCTTTCAAGTCTTTCACGTGCCAGACTCCCGCTTCCTTGCCCTCACCATCCACCAAGAGATAGATCCACCCTGATACCCGAGATTTTATCCAAAACGGACCAAGATATTCCGGTGCGAGCTTTGCAGAGTAAAACCGGGTTGCGTCTGAAATGGAATAGTTTTTCCGCCAAACCGAATCTCCTATTTCGAACACCGCGTTCCGTTTTCTCAAATTGTACCTCTGCTCCCTATGACGAGCTGCGCGTTTCATTCGTTCCACCATATCCCCTCGTAGCTTGGAGAGTTGATCAGCCCTCACTTCCGGTCCTGGGATAATTTGGTCAACCTCTGGAGGCCCCTGCTCCTCGTGGAACGTCACCATCTCTCGTCCGAAATTAAAAAAATAGGGTGTGACCTTAGTCACTTCATGCTTGTAGGTCCGAAGTGCGCAGGCTATCTTTGCGAGATTCCGATCCCAATCACGATGGTTCTCGGTCACGTAAGAACGCAACATCCGCTTTAGGTCCTGGCTCCTCCTCTCAGCCGGGTTGGCTTGCGGATGATATAATGCTGTGTGCTTGATTTCGGTTCCATAACTTCCCGCCAGCCGGCGCATCAAAGTTCCCCGAAACTGGACCCCATTATCGCACACTAGCCATTTAGGTGCCCCAAAAAGTAGATACACCTGTTCCTCCAATACACGACAATCAGCTGTCGCTGTTGCCTGCCGCAAGGGAAATAAGAGCGTGAACTTACTCACATAATCCACCACTGTGAGGATTTGAGTATAGCCATTCTTCGATCGTGGGAAAGGTCCCACCAAGTCGACACAGACCATTTCCCATGGGTGCTTAGGCGACCCACTCCGGGAAACCATAAACCCTGCCTGTGCCTTTCTCTCAACCTTATTGGCCTGGCAGATCCTACATTTCTTGACGTAAGCATCCACGTCCGCTGGCATCTTAGGCCAATAATAATTAGTCGCCACGCGACTTATCGTGCGGCTAACCCCCATATGGCCCGCTGTAGGGTCATCGTGACATCTTTGGAGGATTTCCGCTCTGCCTGCCTTGGACACGAACCTCTTCAACGACTCCTTTCCCTCCAGTGCGGGGTAATGCCCGGGCACATGTTTCCACAATTGATCATCCTTCACCCGCGAATCCGCATAGCGCTCAGGAGTCTCTTTCACCTTCTTCTTCATGTTGTCGTACCAACGGTCTCCAGGGGTCTCTAATGCTGCGAGTTCTTCCCTGGGCAACATTTGCGAAAGAGCATCGGGTACGAGATGTTCCTTACCTCTTCGGTGTACAATTTCGAAGGGAAACTGTTGTAACCTGATTGCCCACCTGGCCAATCGTCCTGTCGGGTCTTTTAAATTGCTCAGCCAGACCAAGGAGTAATGATCCGTGATGACGGTGAATTTAGCTCCCTCTATTTATGGTCGCAGCTTCTCTACCGCCCACAGCACTGCGAGGCATTCTTTCTCCGTGGCTGAGTACTTCTTTTCTGCTTTCGACAAGGATCGGCTCAAGTAACATACTACCTTTTCCCCGTCGGCATGCCTTTGTGTGAGCACCGCTCCCAAGCCCAAGTCTGACGCATCGTTTTGAACGTAGAATGGTAGATCATAATCCGGACAGGGTAGTATTGGTGCCGTTTACAATTTCATGCAAACTTCATACAAACTTTTGGTTCTTTTTGAGTAGGTTTGTCAATGGTGCCGTCATCGTAGCAAAGTCCGGTATAAATCTCCTATACCACGAGACCATCCCTAGGAACTGCCTCACCCCCTTCACATTCTTAGGCAAAGGGATCTCCAATAAGGACTTCACCTTGTCCGGGTCTACATTCAAACCTTTCTCGTCAACGACATACCCAAGGTACTTAAGGCGACAGCGACGAAATTCACACTTGTCGCGAGAAACTCTCAAACCGGCTTGTCTGAGACGGCCAAAAACCACTCTCAAAATTTCCAGATGCTTGCTGAACTCTTGTGTCACCACTATTATGTCGTCCAAGTAGGTAAACACATAGGGTTCGAGATCTGGGCCAAGGACCTGGTCGATTAAGCGCTGCCAAGTCGCGGGTGCGTTTTGCAATCCGAAAGGCATACGCCGGAATTGAAATAAACCGCGATGCGGTACCGTGAAATAAGCTCGTTCATGTTTCGACCCTCCTAACAAGTCCGAAAATGGATTTACTGATCATCACAGTTTGAATAGCGTATTTTTTCCTTGGTCTACACCGCTACACTTATAATTACCCGTTCCTCTTCTTGAGTTGTACCAGGTTACTGAGTAAAATTTTCCCTCGGGTTTTGTTGAATTTATAAGCACAATTTATATACACGAGCCTATCTTTTCGCACTCAATTCCAAATTTGTATTTTTAACTCCACTAATATCTCAATTTCTTTACACATCCAAAAAACTTTAGTTACTGTTTATTTATTTCAATTTTCACTCAAAAACTTTATTTACTATTTGTTATTTCAGTTCAAATCAGATCTCTCTGTTCTTTTTCGAATTGCGAAATCCCAAAAAAAAAGAAGAGAAAACCCGTTTCTATTTTTTTTCTTCAAAAAACCCAAGAATTGCGTCCACACCATCTCCAAGACTAGAAAGCCCAAGTCCCCTTTTCCTTTGTTCAAAAAATTTTCACAGTACCGCTAGAGCGGTTTCTTTCCAATCTCTCGTCTATTCCAGTGTCCCACATCATTAGGGCATCACCAAAACAGAAGGTACAGGAATCAGACACAAAGATCACTGAACAGCTGAATCCATCCACCTGTCAGTGATGACTTTTCGATATGTTTATTTGTACGACGAGGCGAGTGGGTTCAAAGGCTTTAAAAAAAATAAATTGTATTTGGTGACAGATACATGTGTCTTATATCTTGTAGTTAATTTTAATTTGGCCAATGTTTGCGACGTAACACATTCAAAATATCAAACATATGTATGTGAAAATGTATTTAGGGGTGAAGATTTGTGATATGAAATAGAATACAAGTTCAGTCGCAACTTAATTGATATCTTTTATGTTTCAGCTGTTGGTCGCAGAGCCGTTAGATATTTCAAACAAGCTTGGAAAAGCAAACGAGTATTGGCGTTGGCAACACACAGCGCCGGTTTTATATGAGCTTATGTACTCCACGTAGTTTTCACGACCACTTTTCAAGCTACATCGCTAGCGGCTTACTTCACTAACTGGCTGCTAACTGCATTGCGAAACATTGAAATAGCTAGCGTGAGTCTTTTGCTTCAAATGCAAAATTCGGCTGATTTAATTCCCCTAAGACTTCTCGCTAACAGTTTTCATCTCCAGTAAACGTTTTCAAATTCTTTCAACAAACTCAGGCATTTTATTTCTCAACCAAGCAAGGTACAAGTAACGTTAACAGTAAAAAAACAAAATTGGAAATTACGAGTACATAGAAATTAAACGAAAAATTAAATAAAATAATTAACAAGATAAATCAATAACAAATTAATAAATAACAAATAAATAAAACATTGAACATATAGCTTAGGATTAAGGGTTGCGGATGGCTTTGAAAAGGGAGGATTTGAAGTATAATTTTGAGACTGTTGGAGAATACAGATTACTTATGCTATTGAATATCCTGCAGCATATATTTATCGGCTCATTAACTGCGTAAGTAGTGGAGTGTGGATATTCCTTAAGTAAACGAGAGGACCTGGTGTTTCTTACAGGGTTATTCAAAACTATTTTGCTATTCAGGAATTCAACTTTGATGACGCCTCTAATGACGTCGAATGTGAAGCAGGCCGAAAGCATCTTTCTTCTAGATGCAAGTGTTAATAAGTTTAGATGACCCAGTCGAAACTCATAAGGAGGAAGGGTATTAAAATCGTAAGGGCTGTATAGTTCTCTCAATGCGAAAAGTAGGAATTGCTTTTGTATGGACTCGAGTCTGCTACTGTGGGTTTCAAAAGCCGGATTCCAGCAAATGGAAGCATATTCGAGAATGGGGCGTACTAGAGAGATGTATAAGGATCGTGTGACCCACAGGTTACGAAATTCCTTTGCACGTCTTTTGATGAAGCCTAGCTGTTTGTTTGCCCGGGAAAGTATTTTATCATAATGCAAGGTGAAGCGGAGTCGCTCATCCAAGACAACACCAAGGTCGACAACGTTATCAACTCGAGCTAACAACTTATTCCCGAGGAAGTATGTGTTATGTGAGACGGTGCATATTCGGGAGAAACTTATAACTTGGCACTTAGCAATGTTGAGAGAGAGCTTGTTTTCATTGCACCAATGATCAAGTGAATCAAGTGTGGACTGGAGAAAGAGTGCATCGGATTTAGATTTAATGATATGCTAGACTTTGAGATCGTCGGCATAAAGTAGATGAGGTATATTTGATAGGACGTCAGATAGGTCAGAAATAAATATATTAAAGAGAAGTGGGCCAAGATGGCTACCTTGTGGTACACCAGAGGTAGCAGAAATATTTTTCGATAAAAGTCCTTGAAATTTTACCAGCTGAGTTCGATTTCCAAGATAAGAAGTCAGCCAGCTAAGCAAAGACCCACCAAGTCCGAATCTCAGTAGCTTTAGAATTAAGGTAGGGTGGTCAACTCTATCAAAAGCTTTACTAAAGTCTGTATAGACTGCGTCAATTTGGTATCCTTTCTCCATTTTACACAGGACGTCTGAGATTAGGACTGTCAAATTTGTGGTAGTTGAGCGACCTTTTCTAAAACCATGTTGTTGCTCGTTCAGTCGGGAGTCAACAAGTGGAGAAAGTTTATCGTAGACAATCTTTTCAAAAAGTTTCGGAATAGAAGATAAGATGGCAATACCTCTATAATTTCCGATACAGCGTCTATCACCATTTTTGAAGATGGGTGTGACATAGGAAAGTTTTTAACAGGATGGGAAAACTCCAGACGAAAGTGATCTGTTGAAAAAATATGAGAGGGAGTTATAAGCTGCTCTACACATTTGCACAAGAAAGTTGGAGGAAGAAGATCTGGCCCTGGACCTTTGTTGCAATCGAGTTCCGAAATAGCTTTACGTATTTCGTCACGTGTAATTTCTAAGTGACTGATAAAAGCTGTAGGATAAGAATGGGACGAAGGGAGATGTGAGTTTGATGAGTCAGTAGCAATAAAAATTTTCTGGAAATTATCTGCGAATAAATCACAAATCTTATTAGGAGAGGAAGAAGTGATATCATTAAAGAACATCGATGATGGATAACCAGTAGTTTTCCGCTTCACATTTACAAAATCATAAAATATTTTCGGGTCGCGGATTATATTTTCGCCGGTAGTCTTAATGTAGTTGTCATAAGCCTCGTGGGACTTCGTTAAAAACTGCTTAGCAATTTCGTTATATTCTTGCTGAATAGCCGAACTAACGTCAATATTATTTTTAATTCGCTTATAAAGCTTGTTCCTACGATTCCGTAAATGCCTAAGGTCCCTATCAAGCCATGGTTCAGAGAGTTTATTCTTTTTCTTTATCTTTGGTACATATCTCTCAACGGCGTCAAATATTTTATTGTAAAAAGTAGAAATGGCTTCCTCAAGGTCTAAAGTTGAAAGAATATTCGTCCAATCTATAGAGTCAAGAAAATGGTGAATGCTTTCATAATTAGCATTACGAAAGTCATATACAATTGAATTATTGTACGTTCTTAAGTAAGTAGAATCAGGAGTGGCAAGTTCAACTGAGAGTGCTGAATGGTGCGAACTATTACAAAAAAGATGCTCTATGTCATTAGTTGGACTTACCACTACCTCGTCATAAGCGTTAGTGAACACAAGATCTAACCAATTACCGTTTTGGTTGGAAGCCGGACAAACTTGTGTAACCGCTTGGTGAAAAAGTATAACCAATAGGTTTTCTAAGTTCCAAGTGCTTAGTGAACCACTATTCATTCGTATTTAAACTGAGGGAAATAATATCAAAGGAGTTGATATAACGTGATATTGCAAGCCATGGAGGCATCAAAATTACTGTCAAGAATGAAAGAAATTGGGAAGTTAATCAAGAGTATGGTGATTAACTTCAAAAAGGATTCGCAATCGAGAAAAACGAGCCAATATTGCTAGAAACGCATCGTGTCGCTCAACGCTTTGTGGGCGGAGTGTTCAGTAAATCACGATAGACTGCTGGAATTGGTAACAGCTCGTGATGAAGAGCCATACTTCGTCAATAATTACCAAAGAGAGGTTGAAAATATTCAAGAGCGCCCTAAATTGTGGTTGGCAGAAATCACTGGGCCTATCCAATGTAAGCCTGAAACAGGCTCCACACCAAGTCGACCTATCAATGAGGCACCCGCATTGTCGGATAGCTTGAGCAGGCTATTGGGGAAACAGAAAACATTGCGTCAAGCAATAAATTACTTCTTGGAGAGCATCAGTAGAGACACTTAGCACGATTGTAATCAGCACTACTACAACCTAAAGATCGATAAGCTCCTGGCATATGAAGAGGAGCTGAAACAAAATCAAAATCTGATATGACAAGAATCGACCCCATTAGAACTTGACACAGACGAGTACTTCGAGTTGCAGCATCAACTTCAAGATGCAATTGTTACATTGCAGCAACAGTTGGAACTACTACCAATGACCGGCCAATATACAAACGCCAGAGTGAAGTTGCCTAAGATCACGTTGCCTACGTTCAATGGCAATTACCTTCAATGGAATCAATTTCACGACTTATATGTACAACTTATACATTCTCACCCATTGAGCAGCGCAGAGAAAATGTTTAAGTTGACGAGCAACCTTACTGGTGAAGCAAAGGCATTGATAAAGCACCTGTCACCTACCAACGAGAATTATGATACTGCATAGGATATTATCGTAAGCGGATACAGCAACACCAGGCTTTTAGTCACAGCGCTACTAAACAAGCTTTTGAATCAACCTACGTTATCATCAGAGTCTGCAACATCATTAAAGATTCTTCATGACACAACCAACGAATGTCTTCTAGGTTTGATAAATCTCAGCATCGGATTTATTCATTTAGACCCAATCTTGTTGCATATATTTCTAAGAAAGTTGGACAAAACCACCCACACCCTGTATGAGCAAGGGCTCAGTAACCCTAAAGAATTTGGGTTCATCCAACAATTTTTGGCAATTTCTAGAGGGCAGATTTCAAGCGCTTGAAGCTGTTCAGGGAGGACAATGAAAGAAGCCGAATCCATTGTCTGTACAAAATAAAACCAAAAGTTTGTCCACCGCAACCCGCCACGATTGCCCTTGTGGCCCTCAGAAACGTCACCATTTGTTTAAGTGCCAACAGTTTCTTTCTTGGAATCCAGAAAAAAGAGCTCAGTATCTCCTGCAAAATTTGCGATGTTACAACTGCATGAAAACTGGTCGCTTTTCAAATCAATGCTCTTCTCGAGGATGCCTAAAGTGTGACAAAAAGCATAACACACTGATTCATTTGGCAGAATCAGCAGGAAGACCACCATCATCACCCACACTGGCAAATGCTTCTACAGAGGCATCGTCATCGAAAACTACTAACCAGCTTCATTGGCAGCTCAGCTCGATAAGCAAAAATCAGGTTACGTGCTACTTGGGACTGTTGCTGTTCGCCTTAGTACCGCAGATGGTAATCAAGTTATATGCAAGGCACTACTAAGCTCAGGCTCGCAGATCAACATTATTACAGAACGGGCAGCAAATAAGCTGGGTTTAAAATACAAACGATCAAATATGACGATCGAAGGTATTGGTCAATCAACGAGTCATGCCACCTACAGAGTCAACATCTTGCCAAGGCTGAGAGCACCAACTTTTCTGTACGCATGGAAGCATTTGTGCTACCCAAGATAACAGGAACCCAGCCTGCAAAGTATTTGGACATCCAGTCATAGCCTATCCCGGTAGACTTCCAACTAGCTGACCCCCACTTCAACCATCCCAGCCGCATCGATTTGCTCTTTGGAGCAGAGCATTATTACCAGTCATTGGAATCTGAGCAACATTCAGTAGGTCCAGATTTACCTATTCTTCAAAATTCTGTATTTGGGTGGATTGTTGCAAGAAAATTAATGGATTCATTAACAAGAACCATATCATCATGCAACATTGGCACAAGCAATGACGAAAACACCGATATCTCACAACAAATAGAGCGTTTTTGGAAGCTTGAAGAAAATAATTTAGAAAAGTCATTTACTGCTGCTGAAGAAAAAAGTGAGCTGCAAATCAAGCAAGATATCACCCGTGACCCTTATGGGCATTTTGTCGTCAGATAATCCTTTAAAAAACCAGTAACTAGTCTAAGTGAATCTATGCACGTAGCTTTAAATCGGTTCCTAGCGCTTGAACGACGGCTGGCTTGAAATGAAACTATAAGGCGGCAATATATAGAATACATGCACGAGTCCATTCGCCTTGGACACATGAAAGAAATAAAAATCAATGAATTGAATCTTCCATATTACTTTCTGCCACACCAATTTGTGTGCAAACCCGACAGCACGACAACAAAGTTCCGGGTTGTTTTTGACGCAACAGCAAAAACGTCGAAAAATGTATCGTTAAATGATATTCTTGCCAAAGGACCGGTAATACAGGATGAACTTTTATCCATATTAGTACGAGTCCGGATGCCTCGGTATGTATTTACTGGCGACATAGGAAAAATGTACCGGTAAGTCGCTATACATGAAGAAGATCAGAAGTTCCAACTGATCTTTTAGAGGAATAATCCACAAGCAGAATTAAAGTGTTATCAGTTGGCAACAGTAACCTATGGCACTACCTCGGCACCACACCTGGCAACAAAATGTTTGAAAGTATTGGCAAAACAGCGCTCAAGGCAATATCTACTGGGATCAGAAACGTTACAAAAATATTTCTACGTTGACGATGCCATGAGGGCATAAAAGAAGCTATACACATGCAAACAAAACTCATATCACTTCTTAAAGAAGATGGCTTCCATCTAAGAAAGTGGTGCGCAAATCATCCTCGACTACTAGAGTGATTCCAACCCCAAGACACGAAAAAAAACCCTAGATTTCAAGAGTGATTCTGACGATCACATCAAGACCTAGCTTAGGATGGTGTCCAACTAGAGGTTTGTTTTTTGTGCAGCCATCAATACAAACTCGAAGCAAGACAACAAAGAGGACAGCGTATTCAGATATAGCACACATCTTCGACCCGTTGGGAACACTAGCACCAAAAGTAGCCACTGCGAAGATCATACTACAAAAGATGTGGTTGCTAAAGGCTGATTGGGACGACGAGCTACCGTCACACTTAAAGCATGAATGGATAGACTTCAGAGAAAAACACCAAGATTTGAAAGACTCCTCCATTGCAAGACATGTGTTTGACCATCATTTTCCAAAGAGCATTCAATTGCATGCCTTTGCGGATGCATCCGAAAAAGCATACGGTGCTGCCATTTACGTCTGAGCCATTACCAGAGACAATTTGTTGATAGTAAGGCTACTTTGCGCCAAGTCAAGGGCAGCTTCTACAAAAAAGGAGACAATTCCAAGACTAGAATTGTGTGCAGGAAAACTTGCGGCTGAACTGTGCCATAGAGTAAAGACAGATCTGAACTTGAATGATGTGCAAGACTTCAACTGGACTGATTCTGAAATCGTTCTCGCGTGGGTGAATAAATCATCTTCGTCAAATCAACCGTTCGTTGCCAATAGAGTAGCCACCACCCAACAGCTACCAAGTGCACGCCAATGGAGACATGTTGACTCGAAGGATAATCCAGCAGATATCCTTTCAAGAGGAACAAGTCCAAGAAAGCTCAAAACTCTTTCACCTTGGTTCTATGGACCATTGTTCCTACATGCACCAGAGTCAGCATGGCCAGCTGAATTCATCACTGGAAGATCGACTGCACTATCAGTAACAGTATCAGATGAGTTGGTTCATATGGTAAAGAGCATCAATCATGGAAATTCATTCAAAAAGCTTGAGAGAATCATGGGATACATGCTCCGATTTGCAAAAAGGGCACGAAAAATCAGCAATCATCATGAACATCTCACGGTGGATGAACTCAATGACGCTCTGCGCGTATTAGTAAGATGCGCTCTACACGAAGACTTTTCACATGACATACATCATTTAAATAAATACGGAGAACTTCCGAACAATAGTTCACTGCGAGAATTGACACCATTCATTGATGAACATGGCATTGTCCGAGTTGGAGGCAGATTGCGAGGAGCCAATATCTCATACGACGCAAAACATCCAACGCTGCTCCCATATTTGAATTTGCTCACAAAGCTGCTAATGACCAACTTGCATATCGGCCACAAGCATGCGCCCCCACAAACACTTCTATCCATCACCCGACAGAGATTCTGGCCGATCAAGGGAAAAATAATTGCCCGCTCGATTGTACACAAGTGCGTTCACTGCACGAGAGCCGCACCACAATTGCTCAATCAACTCATGCGTAACCTCCCACCAGCTCAACTTCAGCCAGCGAGACCATTCATAAACACTGGCGTTGACTACTGTGGACTATTTCGGACACATTTCAAGATTCGAGGCAAGAAACCAGTTAAATCGTACGTGGCAATATTTTGCTGTTTCTCCACCAAGCAGTACACCTGGAACTGGTCACCGACTTAAGCATTGACGCCTTCTTGGGTACGTTACGAAGGTTCATCAGCCGTCGTGGACACTGTGCCAACATTTACTCTGACAACGAAACTAACTTTGTTGGAGCCAGAAATCAACTTCATGAGATCCACGACAACATCTACTCAGATGATGCCAAAAATAAAATAACGTCTATGTGCAGCAGCAAAGGCATAACGCTCCACTTCATACCACCACGTGCTCCACATTTTGGTGGCTTATGGGAGGCGGCTGTAAAATCCACCAAGCGTCTCATGCAATGGCAAATCAGCTCAAGTTCTCTAACGTATGAAGAATTATCGATTTTGGTAATCGAAATTGAGGCGATACTAAATTCAATACCAATCACCTCAATGTCATAAAATCCAAATGACCTTATTCCCTTGACTCCAGGACATTTTCGCATTGGAGAACCACTAGCTTGCAATATTGATCCAGAAGCAAAACCATTGAACACCAGACTCGGAGCTCAATAGCAACTGGTACTTTTCTTTCTGGGAGAAATGGACAACTGAATACTTGCACGAGCTTCAGAAACGTGTAAAGTGGAAGTCTAGTCATCTCAATATTCAGCCGGAAACGTTAGTCATGATAAAGAAAGACAACTCCCATCCTCTTCAATGGCCTCTTGGGAGAATAACAGACACGATAAAAGGCAAAGATGACCGAGTGCGAGTTGTCAACATTTAAACGGCGACCCAAATAATACAGCGATCTATATACAAAATTGCTCCTCTACCCGTAGACACAACGAATGATGCTGATCATCTGAAGCCAAAATACTCTGAGCATAAACGTACGAGCTGACAATCTAGTAGCACAGAGATGGCCAGAGAAGAAGTACTGTCTCAAGCCCCTAAGCGACAACGAAAATTAGGGACTATGGTTACAAAAGTACTTATGTCATGCTTATTTGCCCCACTCATTCAAGGGTCTCCTGTCCATATTCACAGCTTTAATACATCCAAACCAACAATTTACTTCGAGTTTCCAAGGAATGGCAGATGATTGTTTACTACAACATGACTGGTTATTGGCACGAGCATAAATGCCTGACTAACGCAACAAATCTTCTGTCCGTACTTTGTTACAGCCAAGCAGCCCCTAGTCTGTGTTCAGGGACGATACAACCCATCGAACATCAGCTCACAGAACTATCCGAAGTAGATTCAATTATGCTCTGAGAGCCTTCCAGAAGGAAAAGAGGCGGACTTAACGTGGTTGGAAACATTGCAAACAGTCTTTTCGGAATTCTTGATTCAGAATATGTTGACAAAATGAAAGATATCATTGAAGACATTAACGATAACCAAGAGCGATTATTGAAATTACTTAAAAATCAAACCTCATTATTGGATTCAACAATAAACGTTATCGGTGGAAACTATAAGCATATTGAAAGCCAATTTGACCAGTTGACCTTGCTTGCCAATCGAGAAACAGAAAAATTAAACTGAATCGAAAAGGAAGTACATCAAGATAAACTATCGACTCTTTACATGGCTCATGCCCTTCAACTGCTTGTTGCTGTAAACAATCTTCAACAAACTCATAATGCTCTCAGGGACATTCTGACCGATGCTCATCACGGGAGAATCAACTCCCGCATTCTACCTCCGCAAAACCTTTAGCAGGAGATAAACAGCATAAGAAAATACTGTACCACTACCTTTGAATGAGATTGCAGAATATTATAAACTAATGACAGTGAAGATCAAACCAAGTCTGCAGTATATAATCATTCAGTCAAAGCTGTCTTTCAGTACGGATGACGAGCTCGAGCTCTTCCGGACAGTTTCTTTTCCTGTTATTATTACTAAAGAAGCATGGGCTTTCAAAGCTACAACGCCTTACATTATCATCATTTTGCACAGAGATCAATATTATCCTCTGGGAGTGATGGAGAAGCTTGGCTGCACATACACCGTTCACAATCACATTCTGTGCAATCAGCACCATTCTACATATAAGGCACATTTCGGTCCAAGCATTTGTGAACTAAATCTTATAAACCAACGGTTTAATCCCAATCAATGCCAAGTGCAGAAAGTTCCAAATCAACCACGGTGGATTCAACTCCACACCTCTAACCAGTGGCTCTATTCTCTCGATGAAAGGATAGTAATAAATGGTGTCTGTAGCGGCGAAGTTACACAATTATCTCTTGAAGGATCCGGGATCCTCACGGTAGATGACAATTGCATCATACAACAACCTGGAGTAACAATACAGGCGCACAACATTTACCCCAGTACTGTTCGACAGTTTTATGCAGCCTCTCTATCGGTTTCGTTATCAGCTGAGCTTGAAACAACATCTGAAATCATGCCGTCACATCTTTCGCCAACTTTATCTATAAACACATTGGATAGCCTACAAACCAAGGTTCAACATCAACTGATAGAAGAAGAGAACTCCAACATCGACAAACATCATGTGCATCACTACATAGTAGGCTACTCCATGTTAACAGTAGTCTAAGTAGTATCTGCGGTACTTTGTTGGAAGTTGTTTTATGGGAAAAGTGCCCGAGGGACTACATCTTTCTCTGCAACAGCAACTCATTCACTATAGGATCCAAGACACTTGATGAATCCTGAACGAATTTCCAACGGGGGGAGGATATTTGATATCTTTATCAGCTACAATAGACATACTACATAGACACAATATTAAATTACATTCTTATTAGCAATACTACATACATAACCACTGTATAACCCGCCTAGCAAAAAGTAAGGGTCAATAAAACTCTACTCAAAGTAAAGTTTCTACGTACATAATAAATTCTTGAACGCAGTCAATAAGTTTAGTCAGCAATATTTTCCTTCATAAGTATTTTTGTCTTTTTGAAATTTTGCACATCAAAACATGTAGAACATCATATTGCATATGTAAACAAAAAGTCATCGATCTCGATTCACGTGCAATATAATGATATTAGCGGAAATTTATGTTTAGGCCAAGAATTTTGCAACCATATAAAATCGATGTGCAAAAAATAAAAATTCATTCAGTTTCGTGTAATTGAATCAAGCGTTTTATTCTGTGCGTTATTTCAATAAACAGTTTTAACAGTTCGTGATATTTGCGTTCCCAAAATATCAAAGTGTTTTAGTCAAAATATTATAGTTACTGCTGTTTGTGACATCGTGCTGTTCGTGGAATTACCAACTTAACTTCCAACAATTGCAATCGCTTGGTGGAAATTATATTCAATAGAAGGTTCTCTAAGTTTCAAGTGCTTAGTGAACCACTATTGAATCAATTAAAAACATTTGGCGACCGTGACAGGACTTGTAATCTTTGGAATTTCTTTCTCAACAAGTGTAACCGCTTGGTGAAAAAGTATAATCAATAGGATTTCTAAGTTCCATGTGCTTAGTGAACCACTATTCATTCGTATTTAAACTGAGGGAGTTAATATCAAAGGAGTTGATATAACGTGATACTGCAAGCCATGGAGCATTATGGTCCTTGTTGTGGCAATTGATACGCCTCTATGATCTTTTTGAACAAAAACTTTATTCAACAATTAATATCGTATTACACTGCAAGATCGATCCGGAACGTCTTCGATAGAATGAGGAATGAGAAAGATCGCCGCCTGCGGGCCACTTATGAAGGTCATAAGTGCTGACCACGCAGGCGTAAGCTCTTCATCATCCAGACACACATAAATGCCTCGTCAGCAATTGTGTGTCCGGACGGAGCTCGATTTTCTGTCCAGACGTGCACAAATGCCTTGTCAGCATTTGTGCGTCTGTACAGAGCTCGAAGCAGAAACATAAACACAAATGCCTCGTCGGCACTTGTGTACATGTACAGAGCTCGAATCGTAGATATGAGCTCGAGTCGCACATTGTAAACATGCGATGGATCATGACATTCCGACCGAGACGATAGCTATGCGTATCAGATTACGTGCAAAGCTATCGCGACGGGAGGAATGCCACGCTCGCACTTATGCTGGTGCGGTCGTTTTAATGTGGAAAATGTAACGATACATTGCCGCCACAGTACTCCCCCCGCAGTGGGTTTGACCACGATAATTTTACTACACGTTGAAACGTACGGGTGGTCGAACTCTGCGTCCTGTGCGGGTTGTTGTGTATGTCGTGGAATCGTTGTTGTCGGTTCCCATTGTGGTAACTGATTCCGACAGTAAAAATGCGGGCTTCAGTCTGTCAATGGAGATGGAGGCTGGGCGTCCATTGATGTCCACCTTGAAATATTTTTCCTTCCTGCTTAGAACAGGGAACGGACCGTCGTAAGGTGGCGTTAGGGATGGTTTCACCTTGTAATCCCCGCATGGTCGCCAATCGCCATTGGCCTTTCGTACCATGTGCAAGGGACTGCTCCACGGACTTTTGGATGGTCGACAGATTCCTAGTTTCTGTAAGTAGTCGAATTCAGCTTTGGCAGCTGTGAGCTTGTCGGGTGGTAGTCGTCGTACTTTCGCGCAAACTGGAGGACCTTTTGTTTCGATGTGGTGCGTCGTCGTGCAATCGAATTTACGGCGTGGGGCTGCTACTGTAATGTCCTGGTATTCGTTCAGTAAGGCAGCGTACTCGGTGTTGACTCGTAGTGGCTGGTCCTTATTCAGGGCTTCCGCCACGGCTGAGACGTTAGTCGTACGTTCGATGATTTTACGTCCTCTTACGTCTACGAGCAGTCCGTAGTGCTCAAGCAAGTCAGCTCCGATGATGGGTGAGCTGCCGTCTGCGATGACAAATGTCCAAGTGATTGACTTCGGCAGTCCAAGATCGAGAGTTAATTTCCGTTTACCAAACGTTCGTATAGCCGAGCCGTTGGCTGCAAGTAGTTGCGTGCCAGGATCGGGGCTGTAGCGTTCTCGGATGGTTGGCGGTATAACGGAAATGTCGGCGCCGGTGTCGATTAAAAATGCGCATGATGTTCTGCCGTCGCGGATGTTAAGGCGCTGGATGGTGCGCGCCTTTGTCGTCACTTGTGGAGAGGACGAAATTAATTTTTTTGCTGTTTGCCAAGAGTGCACGGTGGCCTGCAGTTCTTGGCGCCTGGACCGTAGTGTTCGTGGTACCAGCAAAGTCCAGTGCTCTCCTTGTTTGGAGTACACGCTCTTGATGGAGTCCTCGCTCGTTGCGGTGACCTTGGTGGTGTTCGTCGGCTCGTGTGCCCATAGTCGTGGCACGAACAGGAGTAGTTCTGCGTTGCTTGTTGCAACTGAAGCTCGTCAATTCGTTTTCCAAGTCTCAGTACTTCTCCCGTGAGTTTGCTTAGCTCGGAAGAGATCCTCAGTGCTGGTGGAAAGGCTTCTGGTGCAACCTGCTCGGTAACAGTAGCGATGGTGTATGGCCTGGATCCTCGTGTCACTTCGTGGACTCTGTCTGCGATCGTGGCTAAGTCCGAAAGTGTGGCGTCGTTTGCGGAGAGAATGGTCCTCAGCGTGAGATCAAGTCGATTGAGCCACATCTGCTTTAGCATCGTTTCGTTGATGCTCGTCCCCGCAAGTGCTCGCATTTGGTTGAGCAGCTGTGAAGGTCTTTGGTCGCCAAGCTCGACTTCTGATAGGAGCTTCTGGATTCGCTGCTGTGCCGATTCCGTGAAGGCAGTGATAATCTCTCGCTTGAGATTATCGTACTTGCCTTCGGCCGGCGGGTTGGTTACGGCGCTTCTAACTTGTCGGATGATGCGGACCTCGAGGCTGGCGATGATGTTTTGGAACTTGGTCAAGTCGCTGGTGATGCGGCTTGACGCAAAGTAAGCCTCGACTTGCTCGAACCAAAGTTCCACGTCTTCCTCCCAAAAAGGCGGAACTCGAAGTGCTATGCGGCTGACCTCTGGTGTCTGAACGTCTGCGGGCTGCTCGGCGTCGTGGGCAGTGCTCGCAGACTCGTCCATTGTTGGGTTTTGCTTCGGTGGCTCGTTGTCCGTCATCGTGGTTGTTAAACCGATGGGCTGGTTGGTGTTTGGGCTCGCCTTTTTACGCCTCGGACGTGGTCCCTGTACAATATGTACAGCAGGGACGCGGTGTTTATTAAAAGAATGCAGACCAGCAGATACTCGAGTCGCTGGCTCTCGACTGTCAATGCCGAATTGACAATGAGCGTGTTGGTGACGTCCCCCTGAAGCGGTTTCGTCTCGGTGTTTCCCATTCGTGGGAGGTCCTGTCGTCGGTCGTTTTATCCGCTCGAAAAAGCGTGGATCGAGATCGTCCGTCGGCTCAGATGAGCGATTTTCGTCGGCTCGGATGAGCGATGTTCGTCGTCGTTTTTAGGCAGGATCGCCAATTATGGTCCTTGTTGTGGCAATTGATACGCCTCTATGATCTTTTTTAACAAAAACTTTATTCAACAATTAATATCGTATTACACTGCAAGATCGATCCGGAACGTCTTCGATAGAATGAGGAATGAGAAAGATCGCCACCTGCGGGCCACTTATGAAGGTCATAAGTGCTGACCACGCAGGCGTAAGCTCTTCATCATCCAGACACACATAAATGCCTCGTCAGCAATTGTGTGTCCGGACGGAGCTCGATTTTCTGTCCAGACGTGCACAAATGCCTTGTCAGCATTTGTGCGTCTGTACAGAGCTCGAAGCAGAAACATAAACACAAATGCCTCGTCGGCACTTGTGTACATGTACAGAGCTCGAATCGTAGATATGAGCTCGAGTCGCACATTGTAAACATGCGATGGATCATGACATTCCGACCGAGACGATAGCTATGCGTATCAGATTACGTGCAAAGCTATCGCGACGGGAGGAATGCCACGCTCGCACTTATGCTGGTGCGGTCGTTTTAATGTGGACAATGTAACGATACATTGCCGCCACAGCATCAAAATTACTCTCAAGACAGAAAGAAATTGGGAAGTTAATCAAGAGTATGGCGATTAACTTCAAAAAGGATTCGCAATCGAGAAAAACGAGCCAATATTGCTAGAAACGCATCGTGTCGCTCAACGCTTTGTGGGCTGAGTTTTCAATAAATCACGATAGACTGCTGAAAATGGTAATAGCTCGTGATGAAGGGCCATACTTCGTCAATAATTACCAAAGAGAGGTTGAAAATATTCAAGAGCGCCTTAAATCGTGGTTGGCAGAAATCACTGGGCCTATCCAATGTCAGCCTGAAACAGGCTCCACACCAAGTCGACCTATCAATGAGGCACCCGCATTGTCGGATAGCTTGAGCAGGCTATTGGGGAAACAGAAAACATTGCGTCAAGCAATAAATTACTTCTTAGAGAGCATCAGTAGAGACACTTAGCACGATTGTAATCAGCACTACTACAACTTAAAGATCGATAAGCTCCTGGCATATGAAGAGGAGCTGAAACAAAATCAAAATCTGATATGGCAAGAATCGACCCCATTAGAACTTGACACAGACGAGTACTTCGAGTTGCAGCATCAACTTCAAGATGCAATTGTTACATTGCAGCAACAGTTGGAACTACTACCAATGACTGGCAAATATACAAACGCCAGAGTGAAGTTGCCTAAGATCACGTTGCCTACGTTCAATGGCAATTACCTTCAATGGAATCAATTTCACGACTTATATGTACAACTTATACATTCTCACCCATTGAGCAGCGCAGAGAAAATGTTTAAGTTGACGAGCAACCTTACTGGTGAAGCAAAGGCATTGATAAAGCACCTGTCACCTACCAACGAGAATTATGATACTGCATGGGATATTATCGTAAGCGGATACAGCAACACCAGGCTTTTAGTCACAGCGCTACTAAACAAGCTTTTGAATCAACCTACATTATCATCAGAGTCTGCAACATCATTAAAGATTCTTCATGACACAACCAACGAATGTCTTCTTGGTTTGATAAATCTCAGCATCGGATTTATTCATTTAGACCCGATCTTGTTGCATATATTTCTAAGAAAGTTGGACAAAACCACCCACACCCTGTATGAGCAAGGGCTCAGTAACCCTAAAGAATTTGGTTCCATCCAACAATTTTTGCAATTTCTAGAGGGCAGATTTCAAGCGCTTGAAGCTGTTCAGGGAGGACAATGGAAGAAGCCGAATCCATTGTCTGTACAAAATAAAACCAAAAGTTTGTCCACCGCAACCCACCACGATTGCCCTTGTGGGCCTCAGAAACGTCACCATTTGTCTAAGTGCCAACAGTTTCTTTCTTGGAATCCAGAAAAAAGAGCTCAGTATCTCCTGCAAAATTTGCGATGTTACAACTGCATGAAAACTGGTCGCTTTTCAAATCAATGCTCTTCTCGAGGATGCCTAAAGTGTGACAAAAAGCATAACACACTGATTCATTTAGCAGAATCAGCAGGAAGACCACCATCATCACCCACACTGGCAAAAGCTTCTACACAGGCATCGTTATCGAAAACTATTAAACCAGCTTCATTGGCAGCTCAGCTCCATAAGCAAAAATCAGGTTACGTGCTACTTGGGACTGTTGCTGTTCGCCTTAGTACCGCAGATGGTAATCAAGTTATATGCAAGGCACTACTAAGCTCAGGCTCGCAGATCAACATTATTACAGAACGGGCAGCAAATAAGCTGGGTTTAAAATACAAACGATCAAATATGACGATCGAAGGTATTGGTCAATCAACGAGTCATGCCACCTACAGAGTCAACATCTTGCCAGGGCTGAGAGCACAAACTTTTCTGTACGCATGGAAGCATTTGTGCTACCCAAGATAACAGGACCCCGCCTGCAAAGTATTTGGACATCCAGTCATGGCCTATCCCGGTAGACTTCCAACTAGCTGACCCCCAGTTCAACCATCCCAGCCGCATCGATTTGCTCATTGGAGCAGAGCATTATTACCAGTTATTGGAATCTGAGCAACATTCAATAGGTCCAGATTTACCTATTCTTCAAAATTCTGTATTTGGGTGGATTGTTGCAGGAAAATTAATGGATTCATTAACAAGAACCATATCATCATGCAACATTGGCACAAGCAATGACGGAAACACCGATATCTCACAGCAAATAGAGCGTTTTTGGAAGCTTGAAGAAAATAATTTAGAAAAGTCATTTACTGCTGCTTTTTTAAAAGATAATTTAAAAAAGTCAAAAAATAATTTAAAAAAGTCATTTACTGCTGCTTGCTGAACATTAATATAAACCTAGTTAGTAAGAACACCAGACAAGCGTACAGATTAGTAAACTTTATTAAAAACGGCTACCAACCCAGGACTAGCCTCTGTAAGGACAAAGATGGAAATATTATCAGCGACACCGAAAATATTAGCAAACGATGGGCGTCCTACTTCGAAGAGCTTCTGAATCCGCCATCAAACATCCTGGCAGCAGAAGCTGAGCTCCATGGTGATACCGTTGGTCAACCGCCATCCACACAATCCCCTACAGTAGAAGAAGTTGATCTCGCCTTGCGTTCACTGAAAAGCAACAAAGCGCCGGGCGCTGACGAGATTCCAGCTGAGCTACTCAAGTCTGGTGGGGCGGGTCTATTAAGTGCGCTACATCAACTACTGCTGCGAATATGGGAGACTGAGGTGATCCCAGACGATTGGCGCAGAAGCATCATCTGTCCCATACATAAAAAGGGAGATAAACTGCGGTGTGAGAATTACAGAGGCATCTCCTTAGTCTGTACGGCCTACAAAATCCTGTCAAAAATCCTGGCGTATAGGATCAAACCGTTCGCGGAAGAAATCATTGGCGAGTATCAAGGCGGTTTCAGATCTGGTCGCTCCACAATCGACCAGCTCTTCACGGTCAAGCTAATTTTGCAAAAGTGCTGGGAATACGACGTAGACGTATACCAAATCTTTGTCGACTTTAAACAAGCATATGACAGCATCAACCGAGGCGCTCTATATAGCATCATGCTGCAATTTGGTATACCGGCCAAATTAGTGAGACTTGTAAAGATGACGATGACCAACTCCGTCTCGCAAGTCCGGATCCAGAACAGATTGACGGATCCTTTTGAAACTCTGGTTGGCCTGAAGCAGGGCGATGGAAAAGCGCCCACGCTCTTCAACCTGGCACTTGAGTTCGCTATTCGGGCAATGAACCTGAACACCAGCGGCACGCTACTTTTTAAGTCGACACAATTGGCAGCGTACGCGGATGACATTAACATCATGGCTCGAAAACTGACCGATGCAGAAGAACTTCTGCTTAGACTTGACACCGCAGCAAAGGAAGTTGGACTACGAATTAACGAGGACAAAACGAAAGTTATGATGCAATCTAGGACAAGGACGCCAGCGCACACGACCATCAACGTAGGGGACCTTTGCATCAAATTCGTGGACAACTTCGTTTACCTGGGTAGAAATCTATCGAGTGACGCCAACGAAACTGACGAAATCAAGCGACGGATACAACTAGCAAATAAGACATTCTTCTCGGTCCTCCCCATTATGAAATCGAAATATGTGCACAGAAAAACTAAGCTCCGCGTTTACAAAACCATCATACGACCTGTGCTGTGCTATGGTTGCGAAACATGGACCTTGACCCAAGCCTCCGAAAATAGGATCGACACCTTCGAACGGAAAGTTCTACGGCAGATTTTCGGGGCTGTTCGCGACCGAGATGGATGGCGCATCCGGTACAACAATGAGTTGTACGAACTTTATGATGAGCTGGAAGTCTCCAAGATCGTCAAATTACAACGTTTACAGTGGGCTGGGCACGTGCAACGCATGAATGACGATCGCATGCCAAAACGTGTCATGAACGCAAGACGAGTCGACGGAGCGAGGCCAAGAGGAAGACCAAGAGCTCGTTGGGAGAGCTCAGTGTATTCGGACGCCGAGCAATTATTGGGGCTCCAAGACTGGAGGACGCGGTCACGTGACCGAGACAATTGGAGGAATACGATCCAGGCGGCCAAGGCCCGACGTCGGGCTGTTGTGCCACGATGATGATGATTTACTGCTGCTGAAGAAAAAAGTGAGCTGCAAATCAAGCAAGATATCCCCGTGACCCTAATGGGCGTTTTGTCGTCAGATTATCCTTTGAAAAACCAGTAACTAGTCTAAGTGAATCTATGCACGTAGCTTTAAATCGGTTCCTAGCGCTTGAACGACGGCTGGCTGGAAATGAAACCATAAGGCGGCAATATATAGAATTCATGGACGAGTCCATTCGCCTTGGACACATGAAAGAAATAAAAATCAATGAATTGAATCTTCCATATTACTTTCTGCCACACCAGTTCGTGTGCAAACCCGACAGCACGACAACAAAGTTGCGGGTTGTTTTTGACGCATCAGCAAAAACGTCGAAAAATGTATCGTTAAATGATATTCTAGCCAAAGAACCGGTAATACAGGGTGAACTTTTCTCCATATTAGTACGAGTCCGGATGCCTCGGTATGTATTTACCGGCGACATAGAAAAAATGTACCGGCAAGTCGCTATACATGAAGAAGATAATAATTTCCAACTGATCTTTTGGAGGAATGATCCACAAGCAGAATTAAAGTGTTATCACTTGGCAACAGTAACCTATGGCACTACCTCGGCACCACACCTGGCAACAAAATGTTTGCAAGTATTGGCAAAACATCGCTCAAGGCAATATCTACTGGGATCAGAAACGTTACAAAAATATTTCTACGTTGACAATGCCATAACAGGACATAAAAGAAGCTATACACAAGCAAACAGAACTCATATCACTTCTGAAAGAAGACGGCTTCCATCTAAGAAAGTGGTGCGCAAATCATCCTCGACTACTAGAGTGATTCCAACCACAAGACATGGAATAAACTCTAGATTTCAACAGTGATTCTGACGATCACATCAAGACCTTGGGCTTAAGATGGTGTCTAACTAGAGGTTTGTTTTCTGTGCAGCCATCAATACAAACTCGAAGCAAGACAACAAAGAGGACAGCGTATTCAGATATAGCACACATCTTCGACCCGTTGGGAATACTAGCACCAATAGTAGTCACTGCGAAGATCATACTACAAAAGATGTGGTTGCTAAAGGCTGATTGGGACGACGAGCTACCGTCACACTTAAAGCATGAACAGATAGACTTCAGAGAAGTACTCCAAGATTTGAAAGACTTCTCCATTGCCAGACATGTGTTTGACCATCATTTTCCAAAGAGCATTCAATTGCAGCCCTTTCCGAATGCATCCGAAAAAGCATACGGTGCTGCCATTTACGTCTGAGCCATTACCAGAGAGAATTTGTTGATAGTAAGGCTACTTTGCGCCAAGTCAATGGTAGCTCCTACAAAAAAGGAGACAATTCCAAGACTAGAATTGTATGCAGAGAAACTTGCGGCTGAACTGTGCCATAGAGTAAAGACAGATCTGAGCTTGAATGATGTGCAAGACTTCAACTGGACTGATTCTGAAATCGTTCTCGCGTGGGTGAATAAATCATCTTCGTCAAATCAACCGTTCGTTGCCAATAGAGTAGCTACCACCCAACAGCTACCAAGTGCACGCCAATGGAGACATGTTGACTCGAAGGATAATCCAGCAGATATCCTTTCAAGAGGAACAAGTCCAAGAAAGCTCAAAACTCTTTCACCTTGGTTCTATGGACCATTGTTCCTACATGCACCAGAGTCAGCATGGCCAGCTGAATTCATCACTGGAAGATCGACTGCACTATCAGTAACAGTATCAGATGAGTTGGTTCATATGGTAAAGAGCATCAATCATGGAAATTCAGTCAAAAAGCTTGAGAGAATCATGGGATACATGCTCCGATTTGCAAAAAGGGCACGAAAAATCAGCAATCATCATGAACATCCCACGGTGGACGAACTCAATGACGCTCTGCGCGTATTAGTAAGATGCGCTCTACAGGAAGACTTTTCACATGATATACATCATTTAAATAAATACGGAGAACTTCCAATTAATAGCTCACTGCGAGAATTGACACCATTCATTGATGAATATGGCATTGTCCGAGTTGGAGGCAGATTGCGAGGAGCCAATATCTCATACGACGCAAAACATCCAACGCTGCTCCCATATTTGAATTTGCTCACAAAGCTGCTAATGACCGACTTGCATATCAGCCACAAGCATGCGCCCCCACAAACACTTCTATCCCTCACCCGACAGAGATTCTGGCCTATCAAGGGAAAAATAATTGCCCGCTCGATTGTACACAAATGCGTTCACTGCGCAAGAGCCGCACCAAAATTGCTCAATCAGCTCATGGGTAACCTCCCACCAGCTCGAATTCAGCCAGCGAGACCATTCATAAACACTGGCGTTGACTACTGTGGACCATTTTGGACACGCTTCAAGATTCGAGGCAAGAAACCAGTTAAATCGTACGTGGCAATATTTTGCTGTTTCTCCACCAAGGCAGTACACCTGGAACTGGTCACCGACTTAAGCACTGACGCTTTCTTGGGTACGTTACGAAGGTTCATCAGCCGTCACGGACACTGTGCCAACATTTACTCTGACAACGCAACTAACTTTGTTGGAGCCAGGAATCAACTTCATGAGATCCACGACGCCATCTACTCAGATGATGCCAAAAATAAAATAACGTCTATGTGCAGCAGCAAAGGCATAACGCTCCACTTCATACCGCTACGTGCTCCACATTTTGGTGCCTTATGGGAGGTGACTGTAAAGTCAACCAAGCGTCTCATGCAATTGCAAATCAGCTCAAGTTCTCTAGCGTAGGAAGAATTATAGACTTTGGTAATTGAAATTGAGGCGATACTAAATTCAATACCAATCACCTCAATGTCATCAAATCCAATTGACCTTATTGCCTTGACTCCAGGACATTTTCTCATTGGAGAACCACTAGCTAGCAATATTGATCCAGAAGCAAAACCATTGAACACCAGACTCGGAGCTCAATGGCAACTGGTACTTTTCTTTCTGGGAGAAATGGACAACTGAATACTTGCACGAGCTTCAGAAACGTGTATAGTGGAAGTCTAATCATCTCAATATTCCGGAAACGTTAGTCATGATAAAAAAAGACAACTCCCATCCTCTTCAATGGCCTCTTGGGAGAATAATAGAAACGATAAAAGGCAAAGATGACCGAGTGCAAGTTGTCAACATTTAAACGGCAACCCAAATAATACAGCGACCTATACACAAAATTGCTCCTCTACCAGTAGACACAACGAATGATGCTGATCATCTGAAGCCAAAATACTCTGAGCATAAACGTACGAGCAGACAATCCAGTAGCATAGAGATAGCCAGAGAAGAAGTACTGTCTCAAGCCCCTAAGCGACAACGAAAATTCGGGTCTATGGTTACAAAAGTACTTATGGCATGCCTATTTTTCCCACTCATTCAAGGGTCTCCTGTCCATATTCACAGCTTTAATACATCCAAACCAACAATTTACTTCGAGTTTCCAAGGAATGGCAGATGATTGTATACTACAACATGACTGGTTATTGGCACGAGCATAAATGCCTGACTAACGCAACAAATCTTCTGTCGGTACTTTGTTACAGCCAAGCAGCCCCTAGTCTGTGTTCAGGGACGATACAACCCATCGAACATCAGCTCACAGAACTATCCGAAGTAGATTCAATTATGCTCTGAGAGCCTTCCAGAAGGAAAAGAGGCGGACTTAACGTGGTTGGAAACATTGCAAACAGTCTTTTCGGAATTCTTGATTCAGAATATGCTGACAAAATGAAAGATATCATTGAAGACATTAACGATAACCAAGAGCGATTATTGAAATTACTTAAAAATCAAACCTCATTATTGGATTCAACAATAAACGTTATCGGTGGAAACTATAAGCATATTGAAAGCCAATTTGACCAGTTGACCTTGCTTGTCAATCGAGAAACAGAAAAATTAAACTGAATCGAAAAGGAAGTACATCAAGATAAACTATCGACTCTTTACATGGCTCATGCCCTTCAACTGCTTGTTGCTGTAAACAATCTTCAACAAACTCATAATGCTCTCAGGGACATTCTGACCGATGCTCATCACGGGAGAATCAACTCCCGCATTCTACCTCCGCAAAACCTTGAGCAGGAGATAAACAGCATAAGAAAATACTGTACCACTACCTTTGAATGAGATTGCAGAATATTATAAACTAATGACAGTGAAGATCAAACCAAGTCTGCAGTATACAATCATTCAGTTAAAGCTGCCTTTCAGTACGGATGACGAGCTCGAGCTCTTCCGGACAGTTTCTGTTCCTGTTATTATTAATAAAGAAGCATGGGCTTTCAAAGCTACAACGCCTTACATTATCATCATTTTGCACAGAGATCAATATTATCCTCTGGGAGAGATGGAGAAGCTTGGCTGCACATACACCGTTCACAATCACATTCTGTGCAGTCAGCACCCTTTACCATATAAGGCGCATTTCGGTCCAAGCATTTGTGAACTAAATCTTATAAACCAACGGTTTAATCCCAATCAATGCCAAGTGCAGAAAGTTCCAAATCAACCACGGTGGATTCAACTCCACACCTCTAACCAGTGGCTCTATTCTCTCGATGAAAGGATAGTAATAAATGGTGTCTGTAGCGGCGAAGTTACACAATTATCTCTTGAAGGATCCGGGATCCTCACGGTAGATGACATTTGCATCATACAACAACCTGGAGTAACAATACAGGCGCACAACATTTACCACAGTACTGTTTGACAGTTTTATGCAGCCTCTCTATCGGTTTCGTTATCAGCTGTGCTCGAAACAACATCTGAAATCATGCCGTCACATCTTTCGCCATCTTTACCTATAAACACATTGGATAGCCTACAAACCAAGGTTCAACATCAATTGATAGAAGAAGAGAACTCCAACATCGACAAACATCATGTGCAACACTACATAGTAGGCTACTCCATGTTAACAGTAGTCTAAGTAGTATCTGCGGTACTTTGTTGGAAGTTGTTTTATGGGAAAAGTGCCCGAGGGACTACATCTTTCTCTGCAACAGCGACTCATTCACTATAGGATCCAAGACACTTGATGAATCCTGAACGAATTTCCAACGGGGGGAGGATATTTGATTTCTTTATCAGCTACAATAGACATACTACATAGATACAATATTAAATTACATTCTTATTAGCAATACTACTGATTTGTTACTTTGTTAACAATTAAAATTCAAGATTCTGTTCGTTATGTTGAACAATGAATGATTTATTTCTTTCCAACTTGAACATTTATATGTTTCTACAAATCTTGACTCAACATTAATTTTGTCGTAAATAAACAAATAAGCGGAACAACTGGGTTAATAAATTAAGGTTGATACCAAAACAAATGTCATCAAAACATGTTCGCAATAATTCCGACTTATTGACCCATTTACGAAAATTTACATTACAGTGCAGGTTTGACCATGAAGTATTCAATACCCATGCTCTACATTAAACTTGCACTTCGCACTTCGTGTACATATTATTCTTATTTTAGTCTTATATTAACCGTGTGCGTAACATCACCGCCTACCTAGATCCAATAGGGTCTAGACACTGTGTTCATCATACCATGTTGACGATGACGGGTCAGTTTTGTTGGGTAGCTGAGATGTTCCAGGCCGACATTTGTACATGTAAACCGCCACCAATATCGACATACTGATTGCACAGAGGCTGAACGTGGATACCCCAACTGCTGTTACATGTGTTTTTAATTGTTTCCAATTTGTGGTGTGGAAAGTATGTAAAACATCTTCTTCAGCCTTTACTAGTGACTCAAAAGTTTCTGAAGCTTGAATTATTGATGAATGATTCAAATGCTTAATCTTTTTTGTTGTGATTGCACTTGTTCCTGGTAGTTTAGGAGCGATGTAAAACTTTACGTCTTCCATCTTGCTGGTTTGCTGTGCCGTCAATATGTAGTCTTTACTTTCCAGAGTACATTGTTGTGGAAGATGTATTATGCCAGTTCCATTCAGAATGATATCATGCCGTGAGCCACTGCAAACAGTTTGAGCTGAAACTGGATTCGGAGTGACAAACATCCAGGTGTTCCGTGCCATAACCTTCTTCCAAACTAACTCATGAAGCTGGAATTCATGAAATGAGCAGCTTCCCAACGATTGAGAATTATATAACTCCTGAATGATGCAATTTGGTCGGTTTCTCAAGTCAAATAATGTTGAAACTGTTAGCAAATATTTATTTGTGCTGACTTTGGATGCTGTCAAAACTTCACTTTCTTTCGTGTGAAAGTAAACTTGATCATTGTAATTGATCCCGAGAATGTTATTTCCGATTACGAATGCGGTGAATTGATTTTGACCGATCTTCCTGGGAACTGCAGTCGCTGCTATAAGTTCAAATTTTCGATTGTCAACAATCGGGATATGGCCTTGAATTTGGATCGATTCACTGGTATAATTTAAAGATACTGAAGAGTCTAAAATCTGCATAACCTCCAAATGTGGACTTAATATACCCCGAACGGCTTCAATCTTCGTCTCAAGTTCCACTTGCTTGATACATTCCCATAATCCTGATCTTGTGTTTATGGCAAACAAAATGGTGTCGTATTTATTCTTTACTTCCAATATGAAATTGAGTGCACGTTGATATGTTGCTAAAAATTGAATGTTGACCTTGTTGTGATCAGTAGCAACATACCAACTTTTTAATCCATTCAACAGTGTCAATCCTTTCTCTACCTGCTCCTTAAATCGAGTAAGTTGTCTGCTGACCCGACCAGAAGTTGCGCTTAATGTCTTTGTTGCCTGAAGCACAATCCTTCCTTGATTTTGAACGACTTCACGCAGCTTGCTCTGATTCTCTGCTAAACTGGAAACATCAGCAATCACTTCATCATTGACTCCAAACACAGACGTCAATACTCTACCAAGCAAGCCTCGTTTGGTACGAGAATGAGTGATTTGAATAACGTTAATTCGTTGAGATACTTCTTCTTGTAATTTCTTTAAATGATCTATTAAATCTCGGCAGTGGATTTCTTTTGTAATTTCTTCTCCTTTAGTACACATAAATCTTGTGTCGGTAATGACATGGTGAACATTTTCCTTATCGATATCTACGTCTTTAAGTGGCAAAATTACATTCAATTGTAAACTTCCTCTAATTAAATTAGCGTGTCCGATATGTTCGATAAATAATCCTCCGTTCAGAGGTTGAATTTTCGGTCTGGTTGCTGCCGTACAGTAGCTCAAACACATTAAACCAGTCAGAAGCACTGTTGCCACAGAACCAAGGTTCAAAGGTTTAGTCTTGTATGGTTTCTTCGTCTGGCTTGATTGAATTGGTTCAGCTGCAGGACGTTTTGCTGATGAACTCTGCGTCCCAAGTACTGTTGTTGGTGTTGTATTCATTGGTGGAGTTTCTTCATTCGACTGCACGCACAAGTCCATCTTCACCTGGGTGAGTAGCTAATATCCTAGCCAACGGCCAATTCATGGATGGAAAATGATCGATTTTCACTAGAACTAATTCACCATCTTTTGAATTTTCATTTTCTTTAAGCCACTTTGGTCTTTGCTGCAACCGATGTAAGTATTCCTGACTCCATCGTTGCCAGAAAGAATGTTTCATCTGTTGCACTAACTTCCATCTTTTAAGAAGTGTTTGAGACACCTCACTTGGATCACTTTTGATATCAAAAAAATTCTCGCCCGTGAGAAAATGTCCAGGAGTTAGCACAGCACAATCCGATGTGTCATCGCTAATTTGGGTCAACGGCCTTGAATTTAAACACGCTTCAATTTGTGTCAAAAGTGTGACAAACTCTTCGATGTTCAGAAGCTGCTGACCAACAGTTTTATAGAGATGTCTTTTCATTGATTTGACTCCAGCTTCCCAAAGCCCTCCAAAATGTGGACTACCAGGGGGAATGAACTTCCATTCAATGCCTTCATGAGCCAGTTGTGAACTGCTAGCCCTGAATACCTCCACAGGCTTTAAGTGCTTGCTAGCTCCTATGAAGCTACTGCCGCAGTCGCTTTGAATTGTAGTACACTTCCCACGTCGAGATATAAACCTTCGGATTGCAGCTACACATGTTTGTGTCGATAAATCAGATGCCACTTCCAAATGAAATGCTTTCGTTGCCATGCATACGAAAACTACTACATAGGCTTTCGTAGTTTTTTGCTCCTCGTCCTCCATTCCATTTAATTGTGATAGGACCGGCGTAATCAATCCCAGTTTGCAAAAATGGTTTTTCAAACCGAACCCTAACTGCAGGTAATATTTCCATCATTTGGCTCTGTGGTTTAGCGGGCATCTTGAAACATGTTAAACATTTGCGTAGAATGCTTCGTACTAACGACTGAATCGATAAGATCCAATATCGTAGCCGTAACGTAGCCATAGTCAGCTGCACTCCTCCGTGCAATGTTTGCAAATGTGCTTGATGAATGAGTAGTCTTGCTAGCGTGTCTCTCTTGAGTAATGCAGGATGTTTACGTTCCCGTCCAATTAATGCATTATGTATCCTTCCGCCTACCCTGAGGATTCCCTCAGAATCAATCCATGGAGTTAATGAGCGTATGTTGCTGTTCTTTGAAACTGCTCATTTGCTTCGAAGTTGTTCAATGTCTTCTCCAAACGAATATCGCTGAGACATCTGTATACAGCTGTTGTGCGCCAGTTCGAGTTCTGCTAGTGAAAGCGACCCTAATCGTTTCTGATGTTTGTTTCTGCAATTATTAATGAACCGCGATCAGTAAGCTACAACTCTCTGAAGCTTAGTGAAACTGGAGTAACGACTGAAAATTTCTGGTTCATGCACATCTGTTGCCATGAGCCCGTTTATCGTTTCTTCTAATCCTTCATGTGAAACTTTTGGTTTTGACAATTGCAAAATACGTCCACTTAGCCTACTTGGTCCATGCCACCAAAGATCGGACGTTTGTATGTCTTTGGGAAGCATTCCCCTTGTTGCTATGTCCGCAGGATTACACTCGCTTGACACATGATTCCAATTTTCACTTGACGTTTCCTGTTGAATCATGCTGACGCGATTTGCGACGTATATTTTCCATCTACTAGCGGGGCTTTGAAGCCATACTAGCACAATATTGTCGAATCAGTCCAAAAAAACCGAGACACATAACTCCATTTGTGCGCTGTTACTACTTCCTTCATCAATTTAACTAATAGAACGGCTCCACATAACTCTAACCTTGGAATTGACTGGGTTTTTATCAGAGCTACCTTTGATTTGGCCGTTAATAAAGTAACGGTTACCGAGCTGGGGGTTATAATTCGTAAATATATAGCAGTGGCATAAGCTTTCTGTGATGCGTCACGAAACCCATGTAGCTCTATTTGGGTGCTCGGTGCATAATGTATCCAGCGTGGAATGCGAAGATTAGATAATATGGGCAGTTGTTTGCGCAGTGTGAGCCAATCGGATATAATATCTTTGTCAAGAGGATCATCCCAGTCACACTTAATTAGCCAGAGTTTCTGCAGGGTTACTTTGCCAATGATGATGCAAGGCTGCAAAAATCCTATAGAATCGAACAATTTAGATATTTCAGCCAAAATGATTCGCTTTGTGTATGTTGTTTGCTCCTCAGGCTGGTTAACGATAATAGAAAAGTCATCTGATGCAGGATGCCATTGCAATGCAAGAGTTTTGATGTTTTCTTGAACAGCAATGTTGAAAGGAATTTGTGTTTCTCGATCTTCAGGAGGGATGTGTTCTAATAATTTTGGGTTATTTGACGACCATTTCCTTAGATGGAAACCTCCTTTTTTTTAACAGTAAACGTAGCTCGGTCTGTCGATTTACTAGTTCTTCTAGGCTATCTGATCCAGTTAGTAGATCGTCTACATAAAAATCTGTCATCATTGCCTTAGATCCTTCTGGGAAATCCTTCTTCTCATCCTCCGCTAATTGGTGAAGCGTTGTAATAGCCAAAAAAGGTGCGCATGCCGTTCCATACGTAACTGTATTTAATTGATAATGCTGAATTGGCTCTGACTGATATGACCGCCATAAAATCCGCTGGAAATTTCGATCCGCTGAGTTCACCCATATCTGTCGATACATTTTGGCAATATCAGCTGTCATTACGAATCGATGTTGTCTCCATCGCATTAAGATGTGCAAAATATTTTCTTGAATTGATGGGCCAGTTAGAAGAAGATCATTCAAGGTTTTGCCGTTGGATGTTTTTTGTGAGGCATTAAATACCACACGTAATTTGGTCGTTGAACTATCTTCTTTAACAACCTCATGATGTGGTAAATAATATACTACTTCTGGTTTTGATCTGTGAATAGAGACTCGCGTCATGTGTCCCAATTCAATGTATTCTTTCATAAATTTTCTGTATTCATCATAGAGTTTTCCATTCTGTGTCAGCCGCCGCTCAAGATGATGAAACCTTTTGTACGCGGTACGTACTGAGTCTCCTAAATCGGACTCATGAATAGAGTCCTTTTGAAACGGCAAGGAAACAACATATCTGCCATCCATCCTACGATATGTATTCAGGCTATACTTATTTTCTGCTCGAACTTCACTATCTGACCAATTTGTGCAGGATGTTAGCTCTTCTGTTTCCCAAAATTTTTGGAGAGATTCTTCTAACTGCTGGTATGAAACAAGTGCACGGTAGTTTGGATTGACGACTGCTTGTGACGTTATGCCGAAAAGAATCCAACGAAGTTTGGTTCGCTGAGCACATGGGTTTCCTGATAATAATCCTGGCAGCAATTTCTTCGCATATACATCCGCACCCAAAAGCAAATCAATGTTTGATGGTGTATGATAATTTGGGTCCGCCAGATCTTTAGTCTTCAGACCAGCTGGAAGGTTCACGCTGACACATGTAGAAGGCAGTGGAGACGTTATCGTTCTCAAAATCAAAGCTTCTACGGCTAACTTGGAGACTTTTCCGTCGTCATCTCGCACATCTATTTCAATTGTTGTGATGCCTTTTGTTTTAATATTTGATAGGGCTCCAATTTCACTGATTCGCATCGTCTCTTTGTGCCCATCAGTGTTTAACAGCTGCATTGCTGATTCAGTAATAAATGATCTTTGGGAACCTGTGTCTAACAGTGCCCGTAAAATAACGTGATCATTGTTCGCTAGTTGAATTTGAACAAGCGCTGTAGCTAAAAATACGTGCTTTTGCTTGTTAGCAACCGTGTAATGGCTATGCATTACGTGTGTTGGTGACTTATGGATTTCTGTCATATCCATGTGCAGAAGTGTATTATGTTTTTTTGCACACATCTTGCACCCTCGTTTTGTGGGACATTGTACTGCTCTGTGTTTTTGGCTGAGACAATTGAAACACAACTTATTTGTATTTACGAAATCTCTGCGCTCTATTACGCTTGCTTGTTTGAACATTTGGCATTCAAACAATTTGTGTGACATCTTGCAGAACAGGCAATTCATCGACTTTGTTTCGACTTGAACTGTTTTCACTCTGACTTGTTGTCTTGATGATTTCAGCTTGAGTTTCGTTGGTGGCAAAGCTTCAAGCATTGCAAATCGTTGTTTCAAAAAATCCAAGAACTGTCCCAGTGTTGGAATGGTTTTCGTATCGCTGATGTGTTTTTGCCACTCCTTCTGAGACTCCTCATCTAGCTTTTGGTTAAGAATGAATAATACCAAAAGATCGAACGAGTTTGCTTCCAAAGTCTTCATACAGGCAAGGAGCTGGTTCACAGTATCCAACATCAACCGAAGTCCGGAAGACTCGTTCTCTTGAGAACACTTGATGTTCCAGAACCGTTGCATCATCTCCTGTGAGATGAGACGGTGGTTATCGTACCGCTCACATAAAAGCTCCCATGCTGGCTCGTAATTCGCCTCAGTAATACTGAGTTGATTGATCAGCTGTTCTGCTTCGTTACGCACCGAATTCCGAAGATATTGCAGTTTTTGAACTGCAGTCAAATGTGCATTCTCATGCACCATGCTTCGGAACAAATCACGAAACGCCAACCACTTGGTGTATGAGCCACTGAATGTTGGAATCCGAATTCTTTCCAACTTGAGGGATTCTGGAACCTCAGAAGTCGCTGGTGCTCCAGTTGACGTAGAACTTTCCTTAAGTTCGTCTATTTTTTGTTTAAACACCACGAGGTAACTGAAGACGATTTCTTCCAGTTTTTCGTATTGTTTCCCGTAGCATTTCGCTTCCTTCTCCATTTCTGCCAACTCCTGAACGGTTGCAAAATGGTTCTGCTCGCATTTTGCCCATGAAGATTCCAGACGCTCCAATCGGCTCTGAAAATAAATAAGGTTGTGACGAGCCTCACCATCCTTCTTATAATTGCTGATCACCCTCTGGACTTGCTTAATGTTGAGCTCCTGCTGCTGGTACGCCATGATATCCGGTTCGAAGGACCAATGATTTGTTACTTTGTTAACAATTAAAATTCAAGATTTTGTTCGTTATGTTGAACAATGAATGATTTATTTCTTTCCAACTTGAACATTTATATGTTTCTACAAATCTTGACTCAACATTAATTTTGTCGTAAATTAACAAATAAGCGGAACAACTGGGTTAATAAATTTAGGTTGATACCAAAACAAATGTCATCAAAACATGTTCGCAATAATTCCGACTTATTGACCCATTTACGAAAATTTACATTACAGTGCAGGTTTGACCATGAAGTATTCAATACCCATGCTCTACATTAAACTTGCACTTCGCACTTCGTGTACATATATATATATTAGTCTTATATTAACCGTGCGCGTAACAACTACATACATAACCACTGTATAACTCGCCTAGCAAAAAGTAAGGGTCAATAACACTCTAATCAAAGTAAATTGATTATCATTTTTTCTATAATTCCATCAAGTTCATCAGATCGTTGACTTTTTTCCTACGATTGCACTTTTTACGTACATAATAAATTCTTGAACGCAGTCAATAAGGTTAGTCAGCAATATTTTCCTTCATAAGTATTTTTGTCTTTTTGAACTTTTGTACACCAAAACATGTAGAACATCATATTGCATATGTAAACAAAAAGTCATCGATCTCGATTCACGCCCAATATAATGATATTAGCAGAAATTTATGTTCAGGCCAGGAATTTTGTAACCATATAAAATCGATGTGCAGAAAATAAAAATTCATTCAGTTTCGTGTAATTGAATCAAGCGTTTTATTGTGTGCGTTATTTCAAAAAACAGTTTTGACAGTTCGTGATATTTGCGTTCCCAAAATATCAACATGTTTTAGTCAAAATATTATAGTTACTGCTGTTTGTGACATCGTGCTGTTCGTGGAATTACCAACTTAACTTCCAACAATTGCAATCACTTGGTGGAAATTATATTCAATAGAAGGTTCTCTAAGTTTCAAGTGCTTAGTGAACCACTATTGAATCAATGAAAAACATTTGGCGACCGTGACAGGACTTGTAATCTTTGGAATTTCTTTCTCAACAAGTGTAACCGCTTGGTGAAAAAGTATAATCAATAGGTTTTCTAAGTTCCAAGTGCTTAGTGAACCACTATTCATTCGTATTTAAACTGAGGGAGTTAATATCAAAGGAGTTGATATAACGTGATATTGCAAGCCATGGAGGCATCAAAATTACTGTCAAGAATGAAAGAAATTGGGAAGTTAATCAAGAGTATGGCGATTAACTTCAAAAAGGATTCGCAATCGAGAAAAACGAGCCAATATTGCTAGAAACGCATCGTGTCGCTCAACGCTTTGTGGGCGGAGTTTTCAGTAAATCACGATAGACTGCTGGAATTAGTAACAGCTCGTGATGAAGAGCCATACTTCGTCAATAATTACCAAAGAGAGGTTGAAAATATTCAAGAGCGCCCTAAATCGTGGTTGGCAGAAATCAGTGGGCCTATCCAATGTAAGCCTGAAACAGGCGCCACACCAAGTCGACCTATCAATGAGGCACCCGCATTGTCGGATAGCTTGAGCAGGCTATTGGGGAAACAGAAAACATTGCGTCAAGCAATAAATTACTTCTTGGAGAGCATCAGTAGAGACACTTAGCACGATTGTAATCAGCACTACTACAACCTAAAGATCGATAAGCTCCTGGCATATGAAGAGGAGCTGAAACAAAATCAAAATCTGATATGACAAGAATCGACCCCATTAGAACTTGACACAGACGAGTACTTCGAGTTGCAGCATCAACTTCAAGATGCAATTGTTACATTGCAGCAACAGTTGGAACTACTACCAATGACTGGCAAATATACAAACGCCAGAGTGAAGTTGCCTAAGATCACGTTGCCTACGTTCAATGGCAATTACCTTCAATGGAATCAATTTCACGACTTATATGTACAACTTATACATTCTCACCCATTGAGCAGCGCAGAGAAAATGTTTAAGTTGACGAGCAACCTTACTGGTGAAGCAAAGGCATTGATAAAGCACCTGTCACCTACCAACGAGAATTATGATACTGCATGGGATATTATCGTAAGCGGATACAGCAACACCAGGCTTTTAGTCACAGCGCTACTAAACAAGCTTTTGAATCAACCTACATTATCATCAGAGTCTGCAACATCATTAAAGATTCTTCATGACACAACCAACGAATGTCTTCTAGGTTTGATAAATCTCAGCATCGGATTTATTCATTTAGACCCGATCTTGTTGCATATATTTCTAAGAAAGTTGGACAAAACCACCCACACCCTGTATGAGCAAGGGCTCAGTAACCCTAAAGAATTTGGTTCCATCCAACAATTTTTGCAATTTCTAGAGGGCAGATTTCAAGCGCTTGAAGCTGTTCAGGGAGGACAATGGAAGAAGCCGAATCCATTGTCTGTACAAAATAAAACCAAAAGTTTGTCCACCGCAACCCACCACGATTGCCCTTGTGGGCCTCAGAAACGTCACCATTTGTCTAAGTGCCAACAGTTTCTTTCTTAGAATCCAGAAAAAAGAGCTCAGTATCTCCTGCAAAATTTGCGATGTTACAACTGCATGAAAACTGGTCGCTTTTCAAATCAATGCTCTTCTCGAGGATGCCTAAAGTGTGACAAAAAGCATAACACACTGATTCATTTAGCAGAATCAGCAGGAAGACCACCATCATCACCCACACTGGCAAAAGCTTCTACACAGGCATCGTCATCGAAAACTATTAAACCAGCTTCATTGGCAGCTCAGCTCCATAAGCAAAAATCAGGTTACGTGCTACTTGGGACTGTTGCTGTTCGCCTTAGTACCGCAGATGGTAATCAAGTTATATGCAAGGCACTACTAAGCTCAGGCTCGCAGATCAACATTATTACAGAACGGGCAGCAAATAAGCTGGGTTTAAAATACAAACGATCAAATATGACGATTGCAGGTATTGGTCAATCAACGAGTCATGCCACCTACAGAGTCAACATCTTGCCAGGGCTGAGAGCACAAACTTTTCTGTACGCATGGAAGCATTTGTGCTACCCAAGATAACAGGACCCCGCCTGCAAAGTATTTGGACATCCAGTCATGGCCTATCCCGGTAGACTTCCAACTAGCTGACCCCCAGTTCAACCATCCCAGCCGCATCGATTTGCTCATTGGAGCAGAGCATTATTACCAGTTATTGGAATCTGAGCAACATTCAATAGGTCCAGATTTACCTATTCTTCAAAATTCTGTATTTGGGTGGATTGTTGCAGGAAAATTAATGGATTCATTAACAAGAACCATATCATCATGCAACATTGGCACAAG
Source organism: Nemotelus nigrinus (assembly GCA_947369275.1). Classification (NCBI taxonomy): domain Eukaryota; kingdom Metazoa; phylum Arthropoda; class Insecta; order Diptera; family Stratiomyidae; genus Nemotelus; species Nemotelus nigrinus. The sequence goes on along the minus strand of OX376372.1, from coordinate 100,798,791 downwards.
CAATGACGGAAACACCGATATCTCACAGCAAATAGAGCGTTTTTGGAAGCTTGAAGAAAATAATTTAGAAAAGTCATTTACTGCTGCTTTTTTAAAAGATAATTTAAAAAAGTCAAAAAATAATTTAAAAAAGTCATTTACTGCTGCTTGCTGAACATTAATATAAACCTAGTTAGTAAGAACACCAGACAAGCGTACAGATTAGTAAACTTTATTAAAAACGGCTACCAACCCAGGACTAGCCTCTGTAAGGACAAAGATGGAAATATTATCAGCGACACCGAAAATATTAGCAAACGATGGGCGTCCTACTTCGAAGAGCTTCTGAATCCGCCATCAAACATCCTGGCAGCAGAAGCTGAGCTCCATGGTGATACCGTTGGTCAACCGCCATCCACACAATCCCCTACAGTAGAAGAAGTTGATCTCGCCTTGCGTTCACTGAAAAGCAACAAAGCGCCGGGCGCTGACGAGATTCCAGCTGAGCTACTCAAGTCTGGTGGGGCGGGTCTATTAAGTGCGCTACATCAACTACTGCTGCGAATATGGGAGACTGAGGTGATCCCAGACGATTGGCGCAGAAGCATCATCTGTCCCATACATAAAAAGGGAGATAAACTGCGGTGTGAGAATTACAGAGGCATCTCCTTAGTCTGTACGGCCTACAAAATCCTGTCAAAAATCCTGGCGTATAGGATCAAACCGTTCGCGGAAGAAATCATTGGCGAGTATCAAGGCGGTTTCAGATCTGGTCGCTCCACAATCGACCAGCTCTTCACGGTCAAGCTAATTTTGCAAAAGTGCTGGGAATACGACGTAGACGTATACCAAATCTTTGTCGACTTTAAACAAGCATATGACAGCATCAACCGAGGCGCTCTATATAGCATCATGCTGCAATTTGGTATACCGGCCAAATTAGTGAGACTTGTAAAGATGACGATGACCAACTCCGTCTCGCAAGTCCGGATCCAGAACAGATTGACGGATCCTTTTGAAACTCTGGTTGGCCTGAAGCAGGGCGATGGAAAAGCGCCCACGCTCTTCAACCTGGCACTTGAGTTCGCTATTCGGGCAATGAACCTGAACACCAGCGGCACGCTACTTTTTAAGTCGACACAATTGGCAGCGTACGCGGATGACATTAACATCATGGCTCGAAAACTGACCGATGCAGAAGAACTTCTGCTTAGACTTGACACCGCAGCAAAGGAAGTTGGACTACGAATTAACGAGGACAAAACGAAAGTTATGATGCAATCTAGGACAAGGACGCCAGCGCACACGACCATCAACGTAGGGGACCTTTGCATCAAATTCGTGGACAACTTCGTTTACCTGGGTAGAAATCTATCGAGTGACGCCAACGAAACTGACGAAATCAAGCGACGGATACAACTAGCAAATAAGACATTCTTCTCGGTCCTCCCCATTATGAAATCGAAATATGTGCACAGAAAAACTAAGCTCCGCGTTTACAAAACCATCATACGACCTGTGCTGTGCTATGGTTGCGAAACATGGACCTTGACCCAAGCCTCCGAAAATAGGATCGACACCTTCGAACGGAAAGTTCTACGGCAGATTTTCGGGGCTGTTCGCGACCGAGATGGATGGCGCATCCGGTACAACAATGAGTTGTACGAACTTTATGATGAGCTGGAAGTCTCCAAGATCGTCAAATTACAACGTTTACAGTGGGCTGGGCACGTGCAACGCATGAATGACGATCGCATGCCAAAACGTGTCATGAACGCAAGACGAGTCGACGGAGCGAGGCCAAGAGGAAGACCAAGAGCTCGTTGGGAGAGCTCAGTGTATTCGGACGCCGAGCAATTATTGGGGCTCCAAGACTGGAGGACGCGGTCACGTGACCGAGACAATTGGAGGAATACGATCCAGGCGGCCAAGGCCCGACGTCGGGCTGTTGTGCCACGATGATGATGATTTACTGCTGCTGAAGAAAAAAGTGAGCTGCAAATCAAGCAAGATATCCCCGTGACCCTAATGGGCGTTTTGTCGTCAGATTATCCTTTGAAAAACCAGTAACTAGTCTAAGTGAATCTATGCACGTAGCTTTAAATCGGTTCCTAGCGCTTGAACGACGGCTGGCTGGAAATGAAACCATAAGGCGGCAATATATAGAATTCATGGACGAGTCCATTCGCCTTGGACACATGAAAGAAATAAAAATCAATGAATTGAATCTTCCATATTACTTTCTGCCACACCAGTTCGTGTGCAAACCCGACAGCACGACAACAAAGTTGCGGGTTGTTTTTGACGCATCAGCAAAAACGTCGAAAAATGTATCGTTAAATGATATTCTAGCCAAAGAACCGGTAATACAGGGTGAACTTTTCTCCATATTAGTACGAGTCCGGATGCCTCGGTATGTATTTACCGGCGACATAGAAAAAATGTACCGGCAAGTCGCTATACATGAAGAAGATAATAATTTCCAACTGATCTTTTGGAGGAATGATCCACAAGCAGAATTAAAGTGTTATCACTTGGCAACAGTAACCTATGGCACTACCTCGGCACCACACCTGGCAACAAAATGTTTGCAAGTATTGGCAAAACATCGCTCAAGGCAATATCTACTGGGATCAGAAACGTTACAAAAATATTTCTACGTTGACAATGCCATAACAGGACATAAAAGAAGCTATACACAAGCAAACAGAACTCATATCACTTCTGAAAGAAGACGGCTTCCATCTAAGAAAGTGGTGCGCAAATCATCCTCGACTACTAGAGTGATTCCAACCACAAGACATGGAATAAACTCTAGATTTCAACAGTGATTCTGACGATCACATCAAGACCTTGGGCTTAAGATGGTGTCTAACTAGAGGTTTGTTTTCTGTGCAGCCATCAATACAAACTCGAAGCAAGACAACAAAGAGGACAGCGTATTCAGATATAGCACACATCTTCGACCCGTTGGGAATACTAGCACCAATAGTAGTCACTGCGAAGATCATACTACAAAAGATGTGGTTGCTAAAGGCTGATTGGGACGACGAGCTACCGTCACACTTAAAGCATGAACAGATAGACTTCAGAGAAGTACTCCAAGATTTGAAAGACTTCTCCATTGCCAGACATGTGTTTGACCATCATTTTCCAAAGAGCATTCAATTGCAGCCCTTTCCGAATGCATCCGAAAAAGCATACGGTGCTGCCATTTACGTCTGAGCCATTACCAGAGAGAATTTGTTGATAGTAAGGCTACTTTGCGCCAAGTCAAGGGTAGCTCCTACAAAAAAGGAGACAATTCCAAGACTAGAATTGTATGCAGAAAAACTTGCGGCTGAACTGTGCCATAGAGTAAAGACAGATCTGAGCTTGAATGATGTGCAAGACTTCAACTGGACTGATTCTGAAATCGTTCTCGCGTGGGTGAATAAATCATCTTCGTCAAATCAACCGTTCGTTGCCAATAGAGTAGCTACCACCCAACAGCTACCAAGTGCACGCCAATGGAGACATGTTGACTCGAAGGATAATCCAGCAGATATCCTTTCAAGAGGAACAAGTCCAAGAAAGCTCAAAACTCTTTCACCTTGGTTCTATGGACCATTGTTCCTACATGCACCAGAGTCAGCATGGCCAGCTGAATTCATCACTGGAAGATCGACTGCACTATCAGTAACAGTATCAGATGAGTTGGTTCATATGGTAAAGAGCATCAATCATGGAAATTCATTCAAAAAGCTTGAGAGAATCATGGGATACATGCTCCGATTTGCAAAAAGGGCACGAAAAATCAGCAATCATCATGAACATCCCACGGTGGACGAACTCAATGACGCTCTGCGCGTATTAGTAAGATGCGCTCTACAGGAAGACTTTTCACATGATATACATCACTTAAATAAATACGGAGAACTTCCAAACAATAGCTCACTGCGAAAATTGACACCATTCATTGATGAATATGGCATTGTCCGAGTTGGAGGCAGATTGCAAGGAGCCAATATCTCATACGACGCAAAACATCCAACGCTGCTCCCATATTTGAATTTGCTCACAAAGCTGCTAATGACCGACTTGCATATCAGCCACAAGCATGCGCCCCACAAACACTTCTATCCATCACCCGACAGAGATTCTGGCCGATCAAGGGAAAAATAATTGCCCGCTCGATTGTACACAAGTGCGTTCACTGCACGAGAACCGAACCACAATTGCTCAATCAACTCATGGTTAGCCTCCCACCAGCTCAAATTTAGCCCACGAGACCATTCATAAACACTGGCGTTGACTACTGTGGACTATTTTGGACACATTTCAAGATTCGAGGCAAGAAACCAGTTAAATCGTACGTGGCAATATTTTGCTGTTTCTCCACCAAAGCAGTACACCTGGAACTGGTCACCGACTTAAGCATTGACGCTTTCTTGGGTACGTTACGAAGGTTCATCAGCCGTCACGGACACTGTGCCAACATTTACTCTGACAACGCAACTAACTTTGTTGGAGCCAGGAATCAACTTCATGAGATCCACGACGCCATCTACTCAGATGTTGCCAAAAATAAAATAACGTCTATGTGCAGCAGCAAAGGCATAACGCTCCACTTCATACCGCTACGTGCTCCACATTTTGGTGCCTTATGGGAGGTGACTGTAAAGTCAACCAAGCGTCTCATGCAATTGCAAATCAGCTCAAGTTCTCTAGCGTAGGAAGAATTATAGACTTTGGTAATCGAAATTGAGGCGATACTAAATTCAATACCAATCACCTCAATGTCATCAAATCCAATTGACCTTATTGCCTTGACTCCAGGACATTTTCTCATTGGAGAACCACTAGCTAGCAATATTGATCCAGAAGCAAAACCATTGAACACCAGACTCGGAGCTCAATGGCAACTGGTACTTTTCTTTCTGGGAGAAATGGACAACTGAATACTTGCACGAGCTTCAGAAACGTGTATAGTGGAAGTCTAATCATCTCAATATTCAGCCGGAAACGTTAGTCATGATAAAAAAAGACAACTCCCATCCTCTTCAATGGCCTCTTGGGAGAATAATAGAAACGATAAAAGGCAAAGATGACCGAGTGCAAGTTGTCAACATTTAAACGGCAACCCAAATAATACAGCGACCTATACACAAAATTGCTCCTCTACCAGTAGACACAACGAATGATGCTGATCATCTGAAGCCAAAATACTCTGAGCATAAACGTACGAGCAGACAATCCAGTAGCATAGAGATAGCCAGAGAAGAAGTACTGTCTCAAGCCCCTAAGCGACAACGAAAATTCGGGTCTATGGTTACAAAAGTACTTATGGCATGCCTATTTTTCCCACTCATTCAAGGGTCTCCTGTCCATATTCACAGCTTTAATACATCCAAACCAACAATTTACTTCGAGTTTCCAAGGAATGGCAGATGATTGTATACTACAACATGACTGGTTATTGGCACGAGCATAAATGCCTGACTAACGCAACAAATCTTCTGTCGGTACTTTGTTACAGCCAAGCAGCCCCTAGTCTGTGTTCAGGGACGATACAACCCATCGAACATCAGCTCACAGAACTATCCGAAGTAGATTCAATTATGCTCTGAGAGCCTTCCAGAAGGAAAAGAGGTGGACTTAACGTGGTTGGAAACATTGCAAACAGTCTTTTCAGAATTCTTGATTCAGAATATGCTGACAAAATGAAAGATATCATTGAAGACATTAACGATAACCAAGAGCGATTATTGAAATTACTTAAAAATCAAACCTCATTATTGGATTCAACAATAAACGTTATCGGTGGAAACTATAAGCATATTGAAAGCCAATTTGACCAGTTGACCTTGCTTGCCAATCGAGAAACAGAAAAATTAAACTGAATCGAAAAGGAAGTACATCAAGATAAACTATCGACTCTTTACATGGCTCATGCCCTTCAACTGCTTGTTGCTGTAAACAATCTTCAACAAACTCATAATGCTCTCAGGGACATTCTGACCGATGCTCATCACGGGAAAATCAACTCCCGCATTCTACCTCCGCAAAACCTTGAGCAGGAGATAAACAGCATAAGAAAATACTGTACCACTACCTTTGAATGAGATTGCAGAATATTATAAACTAATGACAGTGAAGATCAAACCAAGTTTGCAGTATGCAATCATTGAGTTAAAGCTGCCTTTCAGTACGGATGACGAGCTCGAGCTCTTCCGGACAGTTTCTGTTCCTGTTATTATTAATAAAGAGGCATGGGCTTTCAAAGCTACAACGCCTTACATTATCATCATTTTGCACAGAGATCAATATTATCCTCTGGGAGAGATGGAGAAGCTTGGCTGCACATACACCGTTCACAATCACATTCTGTGCAGTCAGCACCCTTTTACATATAAGGCGCATTTCGGTCCAAGCATTTGTGAACTAAATCTTATAAACCAACGGTTTAATCCTAATCAATGCCAAGTGCAGAAAGTTCCAAATCAACCACGGTGCATTCAACTCCACACCTCTAACCAGTGGCTCTATTCTCTCGATGAAAGGATAGTAATAAATGGTGTCTGTAGCGGCGAAGTTACACAATTATCTCTTGAAGGATCCGGGATCCTCACGGTAGATGACAATTGCATCATACAACAACCTGGAGTAACAATATAGGCGCACAACATTTACCCCAGTACTATTCGACAGTCTTATGCAGCCTCTCTATCGGTTTCCTTATCAGCTGTGCTCGAAACAACATCTGAAATCATGCCGTCACATCTTTCGCCAACTTTACCTATAAACAAATTGGATAGCCTACAAACCAAGGTTCAACATCAATTGATAGAAGAAGAGAACTCCAACATCGACAAACATCATGTGCATCACTACATAGTAGGCTACTCCATGTTAACAGTAGTCTAAGTAGTATCTGCGGTACTTTGTTGGAAGTTGTTTTATGGGAAACGTGCCCGAGGGACTACATCTTCCTCTGCAACAGCGACTCATTCACTTTAGGATCCAAGACACTTGATGAATCCTGGACGAATTTCCAACGGGGGGAGGATAATTGATATCTTTATCAGCTACAATAGACATACTACATAGATACAATATTAAATTACATTCTTACTAGCAATACTACATACATAACCACTGTATAACCCGCCTAGCAAAAAGTAAGGGTCAATAACACTCTACTCAAAGTAAATTGATTATCATTTTTTCTGTAATATTAAAATTCCATCAAGTTCATCAGATCGTTTACTTTTTTCCTACGATTGAACTTTCTACGTACATAATAAATTCTTGAACGCAGTCAATAAGGTTAGTCAGCAATATTTTCCTTCATAAGTATTTTTGTCTTTTTGCACTTTTGTACAGCAAAACATGTAGAACATCATATTGCATATGTAAACAAAAAGTCATCGATCTCGATTCACGTGCAATATAATGATATTAGCAGAAATTTATGTTCAGGCCAAGAATTTTGCAACCATATAAAATCGATGTGCAGAAAAGAAAAATTCATTCAGTTTCGTGTAATTGAATCAAGCGTTTTATTCTGTGCGTTATTTCAATATACAGTTTTGGCAGTTCGTGATATTTGCGTTCCCAAAATATCAAAGTGTTTTAGTCAAAATATTATAGTTACTGCTGTTTGTGACATCGTGCTGTTCATGGAATTACCAACTTAACTTCCAACAAGTGCAATCGCTTGGTAGAAATTATATTCAATAGAAGGCTCTCTAAGTTTCAATTGCTTAGTGAACCATTATTGAATCAATAAAAATTAATACCTATTGAAGGTTTTTGACATCCCAATAGCATGGCAGTGACCGGTGCTGCAAGCGGTCAGGATTTATCTTGCATGCGAGTGCAGGCCATTTCTTGGGCTGATAGTAGCTGGTTTTTGCTGAACTCGTATGAATAAAAGATCAGTTAGTGTCCGGAGGAGGAAAAAAAACGGACCGGTCAGATAGCAGTAATAATATGGCCAGCAGGGAAAATTTTGAACTGAATTTTGAAGAGAGTTGGATCGAAAAAAAGCAGGATAAAGTTTAATAACTGCACGCGATATACTTTTATTTCACTGAAATTTTATTCATTCGCGGCGAAATTTGTACGTTTGGAATGAATTTTGATTCATAGATAGCAATTTTTCCCCCCAGCGTAGATTGCAAAAACAAATATGCTAAGCAGGCCTCCGGTGACCTATCGCCATGGGGTATGTGAGGTTTGACTCACTAAAAAGAGAACCATCTACAAGCCCACGAAGTTTCGAGTAGGGGTTATTCCCGATACCACCAACAAAGCCTCTTCTGAGACCGTGCGTTAGCTACCGGCAATACGCATTGCACCACTGCACCGAAAGCTGGCAATGCGCTTCAGGAACTTCTCAGTTCAGAGCGCATCTCCCCAGTTTTCAGCTATATATAGCAAGATGGAATTGGTCGTTACCATTAGCAGCTTCCGTCGCGTCTCACTGGGTCCACCGAAGTTGGCCCGCGAAGTGACGACTACTAAAGCCCTGTCACATGCCCTGCGGACATGATATCAATCCACCAGCTTGGTGTTCAGGATCACTCCCAGATAACTGACTGACTTGCTGGTCTGGACCTCGAAGGAGCCAACTGTCATGGGTTTGACAGTTGGTATCCTCCGTTTCGTCAGCATAACAATTTCTGTTTTAGAGACTGTCAGCTGGAATCTATGTTCGGTCATCCACCGATTCACCCTCTTCAAGACTTGGTTAAGTCTGAGCTGAACAAATTCGGCAGATTCGGAAGTGATTATCGCTGCGACGTCATCACCCAAACCTACCAGAAACACATCCACAGGCATTTTCAGGCGCAGAAAATTATCGTAAATGATGTTGAAGAGGTCAGGTCCTTCGATTGACCCCTGTGCCGCACCTGAAATGACAGGTCTCTTTTTGACTTTGTCGTCGGTATTATAGAGCCATCAGCAGTCCTTGAAGTGGCCCCGCATCATGGTAAGCTAGTAGCCAGAAATACGGAGGTAGAATGCGGGAGTTGTCTGTCTACCTCGCCGAGTTGAAAGCTTTTGGAACGCAACCACGGCTTGGGCAAGCCCTCGAAAAGCTTCCCCGCAGTTTCCAGCATGAACAGTGAGCGGTATGCTGATGGATTGTCCAGGTTACCCGTATCCTTGTCTACAAGTACCAGTGGAGCTACTTTACACCACGAAAAAAGACCCCCGTGACTAAACATGAATTATACAAATCCAGTAATAGATGCAGTTGGCCCTCCGCCACTACTTTGAGCGCCTCAACTGGTACCTCATTAGTACCTAGAGCCTTCTGGTTCTTTATCTTGGTCACTGTACTGCTCAGCACCTCGTCCGTAAAGGGAGGAACATCCACCTGGTTCACGATAATGAGATCATCAGTCCTTTGCGTTTGAGCATTGAAGCCTCACATGTCTTGCGAATCCACCCCATGGTTCTGTCAGCACCGGCCTCTGCTGCTGCATTAGTCACTGTGGTCCCAGAAGAAAGAGACTTTCCTTCCAATCTTAAAACGAGCGATGCGGTCATCTTGTCCCTGTGAAGTTTACCGGCATTCCAGCCTTGTCACTTACAAGGAGAGCAGCGGTATCTTTGCCTGCTCTCCACGATTTGGAAAGTAATGTTATTATGATAATTCACAATAATATTCTCCATCGCCTTCCAATCGCTGTTGAGTGTTGCGAATCTCTCCAATGCTATGGTAACATCGGGAGTAGGTTCGCCAAATTCGAACGTTTTGAATGTTGGTGTTGAATCTGTGGATACACAACCACCTACACTTAACATTCTCACATTCACTACTCACCACACTACTGGACATTATACACACTACATCAAAATTCAGAGATCAAGTAGACTAAGTTAAAAAAATGTCAATGGAAAAATAAAAAATAAAATGTCAATATAGATTTGTAGTTGTGAATTGACAGGGTTTGATTAAGAGAAGATTGTTTTAACGATTTGTTATGCTCAGTTTTGTAATTGCGTTAACTGTGATTCACATTATTAACAATTCAATAAAAATCCAATAGTTGTTAAAAAGTATTTAAAGAAAGCATTTTTTAATTCAATTTAGAAGCTCACAGGAAGATAACTTAAATTGGTGACCCCGTTAGGAACTCGCCTAGGAAGAGTTCCTGGAAGACGTCCTATATAAATGAAGTCAGCACTCATACGAATCATTTTGATCCAGTGGTAATTCCCACAAGATTTTCATCCAGCGGATCAACACGAACATCAATCGCTGTGATTGAAGAAAGAAAAATTGACCAATCATAATCGCATCGAATCCAATGGCAATGATCTACTTCCAACATTGTCATTGAAATAAAAAATTTTGGCAACTACGAAGTTGAAAAAATCACAAAATGAATTGAAGCACAATCCGAGATCGAACAAGAAGATACCTAAAATTTTGAAGCAAATGAAAAGCACAGTAAGAAAAGAAGAACAATTGCAATTCTATATCCGACACTCGAAGAAGAAGATACTTAGAATTTTGAAGCAACGGCACAGTAAGTACAAGCCAAGCTTAAAATTTTTTTTTAAAAAAAGTCAATCCAGGCAGTCGTGAAAGAAATCACAAAGACTCACGTTAATCGAAGTCTGTATGTTTTGAACATTTGGAGTATGATGCGTCGACTGTTGTCCGAAATGAAGAAATCTGCAGGTTTTGAAGATTGCATGATCCAATATATGTATTTAATTCCAAATAGTATGTAAAACAGTGTGGTGATTGCATAAAGAATATTGCATAAAGATAGATACAATTAAAAAAAAAAAAAGTTTTGACATCGAAAAATTTTACATTTCGCACGTATGTGTAACAAAAGCAGTCAGATTTCGCACAACTATCCAGATAATTGATATTTGTGGCAGCCTAGGCCATTTAAAGTGTGAGTTTGAACCTAACATCATACAGAACTAAGTTAATCTGTATATTTAATATTATTATAATAATAGTTACAAATATCACACCTATATATTCAAACAATAATTTCAGCTACCATTTTTCCTTGCCGCGTTCCGTTTCTATTCGTCCCGTCGCGTAACTCCGTTAGAATGTCGTTGGACAATGAGGATGCGGTTCCCTCAGGCGCGTCCGCGGTACCACAAATTAGTGCGACCTCCATAAAACCGCCCGTGTTTTGGCAAGCAGAGCCAACTTTGTGGTTCTCTCAATTAAAGAGCCAGTTTGCGAACGCACACATTAAGTGTTCGCAAACAAAGTATCACTATGTGATTTCCTCGCTGGGTCCTAAGCAGCAGAAGGTGGTCAGGGACGTGATCGCGAGCCCGGACTCTGACACGCCTTACGAAATCCTCAAGAGGGCGCTTATATCGCGGCTTTCTGCCAGCGATTCGGCAAAACTGAAGCACCTCTTGGGGAACCTCTCACTAGGCGATAGGCAACCTTCCCAGTTGCTTCGTGAAATGAAGCAGTTGGGAGGTTCCGCGGTTGGGGACGACCTTTTGAGGACCCTCTGGCTGCAGCGGCTTCCGGAGCAGACTCAGGCTATTTTAGCCTGCTCTCCGGAGGCCAGCCTGAGCAAGTTGGCGGAGACGGCAGACAAAATAGCGGAGGTTTTTGTCACGTCACAAGTAAGCTCAGTCGCCGTTTCCCCCAGCAGTCAGAGGTGGCCGCTTTGACACAGCAGGTTGCTGCCCTCAAGAGGCTCGTCCACCAAACACTACGATCGCGTTCGAGGTCCCAAGGGAGATCTCGCTCGCAGCCACGTCACCGAAGCCAGTCACGAGGGACTGGTATTTGTTGGTATCACTACAAATTCGGCTCAAAGGCTTTAAAATGCATCTCTCCATGCACCTTCAAGGCTGGTTCATCTGAACCAAAAAACTAAGTCGCTGTTCTCTTCAGACGGTAAGAAAACGCGACTTGTCACCTAGACGTCGTCTAATAATTAATGACAACTTGTCTAAACGACACTACTTGATTGACACAGGCGCAGATATTTCGGTGCTTCCAGCACCTACTACCGGAAAACTTCCACCTTCTGGTATGCGACTTGCCGCGGCAAACCAGTCGACCATCAACACCTATGGACGAAAGGTAATCAAACTAGACCTGGGACTCCGTCGTGAGTTTTCATGGGATTTTATCATTGCCGATGTCTCTAGACCCATTTTAGGCGCAGACTTCCTCTGCCACTATGGGCTAGTCTTCGACTTGGCAAATGCTATCCTTGTGGATCCTCTTACTTCGCTTTCATCGAAAGGCACATTCACATCATACAAGTGTCCAAAACTTAGTGTTTTGATTGAGAAAACCTCTGATCCACTGATGCACGCCCTTCTCACCAAGTATCATGCCATCACGGTCAATTCAGGGTTCTCACAACCCTGTAAACATAAGGTGACACACCACATTTTGACCACAGGCCCTCCGATAGTATCGAGACCACGTCGACTGGCACCAGATAAGCTCGCGGCGGCTAAGAAAGAATTCGATTTCCTGCTACAGCAGGGAATTTGCCGCCCCTCAAACAGCAGCTGGTCTTCTCCGCTACACATGGTACGCAAGGCTAATGGGGAATGGCGTCCTTGCGGCGATTACAGACACCTAAACGCCATAACCGTCCCGGATAGATATCCGATCCCCATTATTCAAGACTTCTGTCATGAATTACTTGGCAAAAATATCTTTTCCACCATAGACCTGACTACGGCCTACCATCAAATTCCAGTCGAGCCGAACGATATTCCAAAGACCGCCATCTGCACACCTTTCGGACTCTTTGAGTTCACCCGAATGACTTTCGGACTTTGCAATGCGGCACAATCGTTCCAACGCTTCATCCATGAAGTCCTACACGGATTAAAATTCTGTTTTATTTACCTCGACGACATTTTGGTAGCTTCGACTTCCGAAGAAGAGCATCTTGTTCAATTAGAACAAATTTTCAAACGATCAGCAAATCATGGTCTTATAATCAATATGGAGAAATGCCATTTCCTTCGACCTTCAATTAAATTCTTAGGTCATGAGGTTTCACCGAAAGGCATTAAGCACTCCCCAGATCGGGTTGAAGCAATATCAACAGCTAAACTCCCCAAGACGGTTAAAGACCTAAGAAGATTTTTGGGGATGGTAAACTTCTATCGTCACTTTCTTCCTCACACAGCTGAGATGCAGCAACAACTCAACGCCTATCTTTGTGGCTCTAAGAAAGATGGTGCTAAGACAATAGACTGGTCAATAGAAGCAAACAAAGCTTTCGACCAAGTCAAGACTGGTTTAACAGAAGCCACTCTATTGTCCTTTTCGGACTCAAACGCCGAGCTTGGTCTAATCGTAGACGCTTCAGATTCCGCCATCGGGGCTGCTCTGCAGCAAAAATTACAAGGCTCTTGGCAACCCCTTGGTTTTTACTCCGCCAAATTAAGCGACGCACAAAGAAAGTATAGTGCATACGACCGCGAACTCTTAGCGGCTTATCAGGGCATTCGTTATTTCCGATACTTTTTGGATGCCCAAAGGTTCACACTATACACCGACCACAAACCACTGACTTTTGCTTTCAAACAAAAACCAGAAAAGGCCACACCTCGTCAACTTAGGCATCTAAGTTACATAAGTGAGTTCACCTCTGACATTCGGCATGTCTCTGGTCGCAACAACGTTGTTGCTGACGCACTCTCTCGTCTAGAAGAAATCATTCTTCCCAGTGCTCTCCACTTTGCCGCAATCGCCACATCCCAAACATTGGACGCGGAGTTTCAGAAGATTCTAAAGGACTCTAAATTTCTTTTAAAAAAACAACCAATATTTGGCACCAACGTCGACATTTTTTGTGAAGTGTCTGGCCCAACCATACGACCTTATATTCCTTACACGTTCAGGAAACAAGTGTTCAACTCAGAACATAATATCGCTCACCCTGGTATACGTGCTACAAGAAAGCACATTGCTACTAAATTCTTCTGGCCTTCGATGAACAAGGACATTGCCACTTGGGCCCGAGAATGTCTATCTTGTCAAAAATGCAAGATAACCAGACATGTGAGCAAACCTGTATCGACCTTTCCTACGGTCTCCGAACGTTTTAAGGTCATTCACATCGACATAGTTGGTCCCCTAGCACATTCGCAGGGATACACTTATTGTCTCACCATAATCGACCGTTTCACACGTTGGCCTGAAGCAATTCCTTTAGCCAGCATTACTGCCAATGACTGTGCTACTGCTTTATTAAGCACCTGGATTGCTAGATTTGGAGTCCCCCAATACATTGTCACCGACCAGGGCAGACAATTCGAGTCAGCGCTCCATGCTGAGCTTGGTTGACTCTTGGGCTTCGAACGCAATCGTACTACAGCGTACCACCCTCAGGCCAACGGTTTCTTAGAAAGATGGCATCGTACACTTAAATCGGTTATCATGGCTCACAACGATGTTTCTTGGACTAGAACTCTACCTATAATTCTTCTTGGATCACGATCTCTAATCCAAGAAGAACTCACAGCATCACCGGCTCAACTCCTGTACGGAGAAAACCTGCGTCTTCCTAGTGATTTTCTTCAAGAAAATCCTAGGAAGATTAGCCAATCAGATTTTGCCACAGAACTAACGGCTACAATGGCAAAACTTCCACCGGTTGATGCTAAACAGCACACAACTCCGAAGATATTCATCTTCAAGCAACTCGACTCTTACTCCCATGTCTTTGTTAGAGTCGATTCTGTTCGTCCACCACTCATTCCACCGTACGACGGTCCTTTCAAAGTCCTAGCCAGACATATTAGGGGCATTTCACGTGAAGCGGACAACGAAAAAAAGTCGAGGTTCCAGATTTTGTTCATATTATGCATAATGGTACTTCTAGAGGATATGAACGTGGATGCACAATTTTTTTCTTCTATGAGGTTCAGTTGCCGAGTTATGGGCTTCTGAAGAATTGAAGAAGCGGATGTAGGGTTTTGTTGGAAGCCGATTTTAAGATTGAAAAAAAAAATATTAAAAACATTAAACATATTGATTGGTATAGAAAATCAACTGTTATTTTTAATTTTAAAATTAGATTTGGAATAAAAAAAAATTTCCTATTTAAAACCGGAAGTAACCATTTCAACTCGTTATTTGAGTAACTTGGACCAGGTTAATTTTTTTTATTTTTGTAGTAAAACAAAGCTTAAACTATACTTGTTTTATCATAAAAATTTTAGAATGGGATGGCGAGTAGTTTGGGAGGTAGGTGAATTTTAGTACATACAAGTCGTATGAAGCGTGGCACCCAGAGCTCGATTAAGATAGCTAGTGAGTGTGAAAACAAAACATGTCCAGTAAAATTATTGCTATATCGTTAAAATATTATATATAGAATTAATACAGTTAAAATATAGCTATAAAGTTTCAATATTAAAAGTTTCTAATGCTAATTTATTTAATAAAAAAACAAACTTGTTTATGGAAAAATGAATTTATTTCACAGTTTTTACAATTACATATATAATTCTCCTACATATAGAGGTTAAAATATAAAACAATAGCTAATGCTTATTTACGAAGTGAAAACAAAAAAATGATTTATGGAAAAAAAATTTTTACTTGAACTTATATGAGTTGGACCAGTTTAATTTTTTTTTATTTTTGTAACAAGATAAAGCTAAATCTATACTTATTTGATATTAAAAATTTTAGAGCGGAGAGAATATGCAGTTTGCCGTGATAATATATTCTGTATATAAATAGTTTTTACAACATACTTAAAATACATACTTAAATTGTGTTCATACTTAACCGGCTACCCTACAGAAATGCGATTAGTGGCGCCATTTTTTAGTTGAAAAAGGTATTATTTTTTCATAAAAAGCCATATAATAGAAGGAGGTCAAAGCTATGTAAAAGAAAGGGATGGAAGTGTGATGAAAGAGCCATTTCGAATTTTCCGCTTTTGTTTTAGTTGTTTTTCAGCGCTTGAATTGACTACGTAAATAAGTTGAATTGTGTGTATTATGTCTCCTTGCGGCTACCGATGTTTCAATCCTTTCGACTTAAGATTTCATCGGAAGGTTAAAGACCTAAGAAAAATTCAAAAAAAAAATAGCAGAGAATTGGAGATATTCTTCTGATATGTACGTGTGTGGAAGCTGCAGGAAAAAATTGACCGTGGAAATACCTGCAAATTTTCAGCGATCTTGCCAATCATCAACTGATTTGTCTTTGTGCTCCCCGGGTTTACCATTCATTCCTGAAGAGAAGTATAAACATAGCTCAAAGTAAACTGATTCAACAATATACGACCAAGTTATTCTGACCCAGTTAAAAGCAAAATTTAGCAACCCGTCTACATCTACTGCTATGAAAACTACGATACTGGCTATAACACCTAAGTCATGGACCGAAAACAGACTTGCACAAGAATTCGGAACATCCAGGCGGCAAGCGAGATAAGCAAAGCAACTTGTGGATCAGTTTGGTATATTAACATCTCCAAATCCACGAGGTGGCCGTAAGCTAGCAGTTGAAACTATGAACTTAGTGAAGTGCTTTTATCTGCGAGAAGACATTAGTCGAATAATGCCCGGTAAAAAAGATTGTGTATCTTATTAAGTTAGATGACGGAAAATGAACGCAAATCTCAAAACAGCTTTTAATGTGTAACATTGACGAGCTTTACCAAACGTTTAAAAATGAATATCCGGATATCAAAATCGGCCTAACAAAATTTTTCACTTCGAGACCCAAACAATGTATCCTCGCTGGTGACTCTGGAACACATATGGTCTGTGTATGTATATATCACCAAAATGTGAAATTAATGATGAGTGGAGGAGACATTGACAATCTCACATCTGGAACTATTTTGGAACTTTCTACGCAAAATGATATGTCCCAATCCTGTCATTTAACAATAATGTCATTTAACAATTTCAACAAAAACCCCAAATGAAAGTTGCAAATCTTGTCCTGGCGTAAGTGCAATTCGTGATCATTTGAAAATGATATTTGATGATAATCAAGTGACAACCGTTCAGTTCGAAAAATGGGTTTGTTCAGACATATTTACCATTTCTACTCATCTGCTAGCATCCGATGATTTTGTGGACAGCTTTTGTCACGCGTTGGATGCCTCGAAACCCCATGCTTACATTGCAGAGCAACAGGCTCATTATTTTAAAAATCTAAAAGAAAATATAAACGAAGGGAAAATTTTAGTACCATGCGATTTTGCTGAGAATTATTGTTTTGTTGTACAAGGTGCTGCTCAAGCTTTTCATTGGAATAATGACCAGGCAACACTTTTGACATCAGTCTATTATTATAAAGTTGGAAGTAAAATAGAACATGGTAGTATTTCCAGAAAATCCTTCACAAACATCTGTCTGAAGAAACAATAGCTGTGTCAAAAATTATATACATAACAGATGGGGCCACACAACATTTTAAAAATAGATTTAATTTTGTGACTCTATTTTATTATAAAGCTGATTTCAAGACAGAAACTGAACTTCATTTTCACGCGACTTCGCATGGAAAAGGCCCATGTGATGGTCTCGGTGGTAATTTGAAACGACTGGCAACACGTGCGAGTTTACAATTACCTCTTAGTAAAGCTATTACTACACCTTTACGTTTTTTTCATTGGGCAAAGTCGGCTTTATCCCTAACAGCCACTTACTATTGCTCATCAGAGGAACTTCAACGCCAGAGAATATTTTGAAAACCACGGTTTGATTCCTCTTTTACTATTCGCGGTACTAAGAAATGTCACTGTTTTATTCCAGTTACTGAAGGCCTTCTTATAAAAAGAACAAGTTTAAGTAATGAGTGTCAAATTGTAAATATGGTGAAATAAATTCATTTTTCCATAAATAATTTTTTCATTTAGTAAATAAGCATTAGCAATTGTTTTATATTTTAACCTCTATATGTAAGTTAATTATATATGTAATTGTAAAAACTGTGAAATAAATTCATTTTTCCATAAACAAGTTTGTTTTTTTATTAAATAAATTAGCATTAGCAACTTTTAATATGGAAACTATATAGCTATGTTTTAACTGTATTAATTCTATATATAATATTTTAACGATATAGCAATAATTTTACTGGACATGTTTTGTTTTCACACTCACTAGCTATCTTAATCGAGCTCTGGGTGCCACGCTTCATACGACTTGTATGTACTAAAATTCACCTACCTCCCAAACTACTCGCCATTCCATTCTAAAAATTTTATGATAAAACAAGTATAGTTTAAGCTTTGTTTTACTACAAAAATAAAAAAAATTAACCTGGTCCAAGTTACTCAAATAACGAGTTGAAATGGTTACTTCCGGTTTTAGACAGGAACATTTTTTTTATTCCAAATCTAATTTTAAAATTAAAAATAACAGTTGATTTTCTATACCAATCAATATGTTTAATGTTTTTAATAATCTTTTTTCAATTTCAAAATCGGCTTCCAAAAAAACCCTTCATCAGCTTCTTCAATTCTTCAGAAGCCCATAACTCGGCAACTGAACCACATAGAAGAAAAAAAATTGTGCATCCACGTTCATATCCTCTAGAAGTACCATTATGCATAATATGAACGAAATCCGGAACCTCGACTTTTTTTCGTTGTCCGCTTCACGTGAAATGCCCCATTAACTATTACACTCTGGAAATCAGAAACAAATCCGTCAATGTTTCCACTAACAGGCTCAAGCCTTGTTACACGTCATCCTCTACGGAACCTGTTGACAATTCTTCCAGAAACCAGCAAGCATCAGCAACCTCGACTGCACCATTACTGCCTCCAGCTCCCGAAAAGAGACCAGCGAGGAAAGTTACATTCGCTCCGTACGTCTCTCTAGCTGGGTGAACCACTTAGGTGCCACTCTCCTACGCCTTGCGATAACGCGTAAAACGCTGGCAGGGGAGTATTGTGGATACAGAAACACCTACACTTAACATTCTCACATTCACTACTCATACACACTACATAAAAATTCAGAGATCAAGTAGACTAAGTTAAAAAAAAAACTCTAGCGCACCTGAACCGCTAGAAACACTAATGTTCGAAGAACAGTAGAAGAATCGTGCAGGTTTTGAGTGCATATTCCACCACATGTGCTGCTTATTACGGCCAAACTGTTTCAAATGCCACGTTTTACTTTCGTCTTAAGAATGCATTATAACTCATATGGTGCAAGGTTTCAGATATTACCACTGGCATGAATTTCAACGTTTATGAGAGCAAAATACGGGTTAATTATATTCGTTATCAGTTGCTTATTTCACATAATTTTGAAAGCAGCATCTCATATAACATCAATGAAGAAAATGCTCAGTGCCTGCAGCACTGTAACTGAAGTTGGTGTTTGGGGCTGCGATCCGAAAAATTTGCAGAACTTTGCGAATTGTAACATCGGTTATTTATTTTCATTGTAAATGTTTCCGGTATGTATACTAACTGTAAGCATTTATTGATACAAAAGTAACACAACCGACTCGTGCTGGCAACCTTTCGCCAGTATCAAATCCAAGAATATATCAAATCTGCTTCACGTTGTTTAATTACATTCGAAGTTATAGGAGTATAAAGAAATTTAGGGTTACCTGCAGCGAGTTTTTTCAAATGATCGAAAGCTTAATATTTGCTGTTTATTGTCACTACAATATCATTACCATTTGAAAATTCTACGATAAAACCGCTTAATAAAGATATTGCAATTAAACACAAAACCAACAATAGCTGGCAACCCTATCGTGTCTTTTCAACCAAATTTGGCCTGAATAATGTTTATGACAGGTTTCATTAATTGTATGAAATTCGTATTGATTTCATGACTGCACTGGAAGTTATAGTACAAAAAGTTTTATTTTCCTGAGTGAATTTTCAAAACCAAAGACACAAAAATTACCATAGCTGGTAGCACCAATCAAATTTTTCAACCAAATTTCCACCAAACAGAGATTAGAGTTAGGTTTAGCTTCTGTGTCAATTTCATGAAAATCTGGTAACTTATTCACATTTCATAGGGCAAAAAGCAGTTTTTTTTCTTTGTAATTTTTCAAGATGGCACCACTGGCACAGAGTTGCCCACAATTCAAAATCGCTTCTATCAAATCTGGTCTTACTTAAGTCCAATGCATTCTGTAAATTTTAGCTGTATCTGATTATTGGTTCGTGAGTTTCCGTGAACAGAAGTTTTTGATGCTAAAAATATAGGTTAACTGGGAGAGGGTTACCGTTCTTGTCCGACATTAAATTTCCAAAGTTTTACTTTGCACGTGTAGATAAAGCATAAGATTTGTATACAGATTGATTTTATTGTAAGAAATGGACATTTTTAGGATATTCGATGGTTTGAATGTTTTCACTTCCAAATTTTTATTTTTTCAAATTCAAGACACCAAAATTATCATAGCTGGCAGCTCCAACCGAATTTTTCGACCAAATTTCTACCAAACGTGGCTTAAAGTAAGGTCCAGCAATTGTGTAAGTTTTGTCAAAATCGAACGATTCAATCAGAATTTATAGGGCTAAAAACAGTTATCTTTTTTAGTGGTTTTTCAAGATGGCACCACTGGCACAGAATTGCCCGCATTTCAAAATCACTTCTATCAGACCTGGTCCTATTTAAGGTCAATACATGCTGTGAATTTAAAAACCACTTAGGTGCCACTCTCCTACGCCTTGCGATAACGCGTAAAACGCTGGCAGGGGAGTATTGTGGATACAGAAACACCTACACTTAACATTCTCACATTCACTACTCATACACACTACATAAAAATTCAGAGATCAAGTAGACTAAGTTAAAAAAAAGCTCTAGCGCACCTGAACCGCTAGAAACACTAATGTTCGAAGAACAGTAGAAGAATCGTGCAGGTTTTGAGTGCATATTCCACCACATGTGCTGCTTATTACGGCCAAACTGTTTCAAATGCCACGTTTTACTTTCGTCTTAAGAATGCATTATAACTCATATGGTGCAAGGTTTCAGATATTACCACTGGCATGAATTTCAACGTTTATGAGAGCAAAATACGGGTTAATTATATTCGTTATCAGTAGCTTATTTCACAAAATTTTGAAAGCAGCATCTCGTATAACATCAATGCAGGAAATGATCAGTGCCTGCAGCACTGTAACTGAAGTTGGAGTTTGGGGCTGCGATCCGAAAAATTTGCAGAGCTCTGGGAATTGAAACATCGGTTATTTATTTTCATTGTAAATGATTCCGGTATGAATACTAGCTGTAAGCATTTATTGATACAAAAGTAGCACAACCGACTCGTGCTGGCAGCCTTTCGCCAGTATCAAAGCCTAGAATATATCACATCTGCTTCATGTTGTTATATAAAATTTGAAGTTATAGGAGTATAAAGAAATTTAGGGTTACCTGCAGCGACTTTTTTCAAATAATCGAAAGCTTAATATTTGCTGTTTATTATCACTACAATATCATAACCAAATGAAAATTCTACGATAAAACCGCTTAATAAAGATATTGCAAACAAACACAAAACCAACAATAGCTGGCAACCCTATCATGGCTTTTCAACCAAATTTGGCTTGAATAATGATTATAATAGGTTACAGTTATTGTATGAAATTCGTATTGATTTCATGACTGCACTGGAAGTTATAGGGCAAAAAGTTTTATTTTCCTGAGTGAATTTTCAAAACCAAAGACACAAAAATTACCATAGCTGGCAGCACCAATCGAAGTTTTCAACCAAATTTCTATCAAACAGAGTTTAGAGTAAGGTTCAGCTACTGTGTCTATTTCATGAAAAACTGGTAACTTATTCACATTTCATAGGGCAAAAAGCATTTTTATTTCTTTGTAATTTTTCAATATGGCACCACTGGAACAGAGTTGCCTACATTTCAAAATTGCTTCTATCAGACCTGGCCCTACTTAAGTCCAATGCATTCTGTAAATTTCAATTCTATCTGATTATTGATTCGTGAGTTCCCGTGAACAGAAGTTTTTGAAGCTAAAAATATAGGTTAACTGAGAAAGGGTTACCGTTCTTGTCCGACATGAAATTACCAAAGTTTTACTTTGGCTGTGTAGATTAAGCATAAGGTTTGTATACAGATTGGTTTTATTGTAGAAACGGACATTTTTTAGGATATTCGATGGTTTGAATGTTTTCACTTCTAAATGTTTATTTTTTCAAATTTAAGACACCAAAATTATCATAGCTGGCAGTTCCAACCGAATTTTTCAACCAAATTTCTATAGAACGTGCTTTGAAGTAAGGTGCAGCTACCGTGTGAATTTCGTCAAAATCGAACGATTTAATCAGAATTTATAGGGCTAAAAGCAGTCATCTTTTTTAGTGATTTTTCAAGATGGCACCACTGGCACAGAATCACCCGCATTTCAAAATCACTTCTATCAGACTTGGTCCTATTTAAAGCCAATACATTCTGCAAATTTCAACAAATTCTGTTCATCGGATCGTGAGTTTCCGTGAACAGAAGTTTTTGATGATAAAAATATAGGTAACTTGGGCAAGGGTTACCAGGCGTGCCCGTTATACCATATCAAAGTTTTTTTTTTGTTTATATAAACAAAGCACAAAATTTACATATGAGTGGCTTTTTTTTAAGAAACGACATTTTTTCAAGAGAAACGATGATTTGGAGGTTTTCACTTTCAGTGCCTGCCCTAGCTACAGGGTTGCCAGCAGGCTCATTAAAACATACATTTATCTACAACTAAATAAAAGAAACATGTCCTGAAAATTTCGTAATCATAAAATAGCTCTGTCAAAAGTTATCGCAATTTAAAAATTTTCAAATTTTCCCGTTCTCTTTTTAGGCACCCAGCGGACACATGGGGTTAAAAAGTTCCAAAACATTATCCGATTCACATGTAAAACTTATTCGAAATTTATGTCGTCAACTTAATTCTTGCAAAAATTATTTGTGTACGGAATAATAGGTATATTAAAAAAATCACTAAAATGGCCGCCGGTGTCAAAGGGTTAAAGATTATTAATTTTTTGTGAGACCTGGCACTATTCTGCGTATACACCAATGTGTCCTGAAAATTTTAGCTCAATCGAATGGCGCGTTCCTGAGATTTTTTCACTGAAATTTTTTGATGATATATATATATATATATATATATATATATATATATATATATATATATATATATATATATATATATATATATATATATATATATATATATATATATATATATATATATATATCGATATATGAATTTTTGGCCAAAGTGATTTTAATACTAATGTTCTTCTTCGACCATTAGTAAAAATGTCAATGTAAAAAATAAAAAATAAAATGTCAATATAGATTTGTAGTTGTGAATTGACAGGGTTTGATTAAGAGAAGATTGTTTTAACGATTTGTTATGCTCAGTTTTGTAATTGCGTTAACTGTAATTCACATTATTAACAATTCAATAAAAATCCAATAGTTGTGAAAAAGTATTTAAAGAAAGCATTTTTTAATTCAATTTAGAAGCTCACAGGAAGATAACTAAAAACCTAAAACCTCTATTAACCACCAACAAACCTTACTTCGATACCATCTTGACTATGCGCCATCTGCAAGGATTTTCGATGAGCATACCCCACCCCTACGCCCTTGCATTGAAGTCACCGCCTTCGATAACGTTGCTGACGATGCTCCGGAGAAAGTCCTCCTGTGAGCTAAGCTTGTCTCAGGATTCCTGCATTCAGTCATTTGAAGACAAGTAGCGGCTAACAAAGTTGATTTCTCCGTTTGTCACCCATACGTGACCATTTCCTGAGCTGCAGCCACGGCCGCGGATATGGGCCCTCTGTCCGTCAGCGGTCGCGTTTCCCGTAGCATCTAAATGCCAAACGAACGAGTTTTTCCCCCTTTAAGGCTCGTTTATCAGTACGATCTGGGCACTATGCTTGCAGACTAGCTGCGTGAGGAGGTCGTTCCAGCTCTACATCCCTTGAAGTACTCTCATATCTTTCCCTGCTTTTTCTTGGCATCAAGTGCGTCTTTGAAAACTCTACATGCACTCAATCCCATAAAATGTTTGGTGCCACTCGCGCCATGTCTCTCAGTGCATAATATATACTGAGCCTGCGCAGAGCAGTCTGCTCCCCGGTTCCCAACCTGTCCACATTTCCAGCAGCTGGCGCTCCAGTCCAGACCTTTGCGGCTACGTCTTGTAAGGTCGAAGCATAGGCACCAGTAGCAGCGAGTCACCTCACTTTCGTATTTGGGCGCTTATCATTCCCACTCGAACTCGACCAGACTTCAGGATTTTGGATGCTGGTGTTTCATTCAGCTCCGCCACAGCTCTCTTCTGTTCCTTTTTGCTTGGGAGGAATCGTGTGGTTTTCAACTGGCTGGCTTCTTCCTCTCCAGCCTCGCGATTGATGGCTGATGTCACTTTCTCGCTGATTGTGAGGCAATGGAGACCAAGAAGCTCGATCTTAACTCTAGGAGAAAGAAGCTTCAAGTCCCTTGTAACCGTTACTCTCAGCAACGCGCACTAGAACCCTTTACAAGGGTGACAGTTTTCGGGCGGCTTTTGTTTGCGAAGAAAAAGGGTCGCGGGTGGGCGTCACTCGCTTCTAACCCGAAACACTGCCACGCTACCGTTGCCCTGAAGCAAGAAGAGGATGACGGCCTCTTACGTTCAACACCGTATCGCTATCGATACTTTCAAACCCCGCACAATTCACGAACACACACTTTATTGTAATTGGATAATACTACTACGATATCTTTTGACGCGTTACTAATCAATGGTAATCTTCCCAAAATTCATTCTTGTTTGAAAAATTTCAATAAATTTACTTTACATTTTTAACTTACAAGCTATCTAACCTAACGATTCCGGGTCTATTCTGGATCGCCGCGATGCATTTACTCCCGCCATGGGGCTTTTTCGTAGATTGATCCTCGCAATCGAGTGGAAACTCAATTTTACAGTCGTCCCTTGCGACTTGTCCTCCACGTTCGATTCGTACTTCGCAAAACCGCTACCTCGTCCACGGAAACTGGTATCTTCCTTCATCGCTTTTTCCCAATCGCGATCAATGTGAAAGAAAATGATCTCGTTTTAACGCTGCTGCTTCCAACTTTACTAGATTACCGTCGGCGGATATATCTCTTCCAATTCACGTCCAAATATGTCCAAAAGCCAGAATAAAAAAAAACGGTATCAGCTCAATTTTCGCACCTACAGCTCAAGACCTCCGTCCACTCACCCACTTCACGACAAAAGAGACCCATTTTCATCAATCCTGCTCACAGGAAAATTTTCCTGGCGGCAGCGGGATTTTCAAAATCCGTTTCGTGCACTCACCCGAATTCGATTTCACTCATCTGAGTGTTGGGTTTCGTATTCACCACACGTACCAATTTGGGACAGTCTGGCTTGGGACATCTCCACTGACATTTTTCCCATTTGACGTTTCCGAATGTCAACATTCGTAAATCCATTAATTCATCTTAAATTCGGGTGGTGCTCCAGAATTTTCGGCATCAAATTCCAGGTAGGTGGCTAATTTGTGTTCCAAATCCCATTATTCAGTGAGAAAACATGTTCGCAATCCTCCCGGTAACCTTTTATTCGATCGTATTAGCTTATATTAGCTTCCGACAGTGTATTCACGCCACCGAGTTTTTCGGCCCATACGTTGCTCTGCCTTGTCGGTTAATTTGTGTCGAAACAATTCAATTCGCGATATCTCATAGATATCGCTGTGTCTGACCATCTCGTGATCGGGATCTCGTTGTTGATAGTTATGGTAATGTTTTTGCGTACCATTGTTTGTCGTGACTTGGTGATGATTGTTTTCATGCTCCTTGTTCCAGATTGTTTTCATGTTCCAGATTGTTTTCATGTACCTTTAATAGATGTCCATTTGAGTTTGTGTCGCTCAGTGATGATTCGTGTTGTCTTGTTGTAGCCTCCTAGATAAAACTTGCAGCTGACTTAACTATCTAACATCTAAAACTAACGTCTAAACTAACAATCTTAACTAACTCGTTAACTGTGGTTGTTGCCCAATCTGCATCGTTCTCCCTTTTAGAGGACGATGCAGATTTTTTTTTTATGTATATATTATGTTCCATGTTCTATTATGTTAACAAAATTTCCACGAATTGTGACACCCTCTGACCATCTACGGCAGCCCGGATCGAGTCCTGTAATTTCGTTCGAACACTAGTCCGCGCAATTTCCAGAAGGGCTCCTCTTTTTGTGGTTTTCCATATGTGTCGTACTTGTGTACGTTTCATCTGGGGAAACATTTTGATGGATGGCTTCCACGACCCCCACGAAAATATATTCCGGGGCTGGTTTGACGATGACAGCATCAATTTTCTTTCTCCGCTGTCTCCATCTGTTCTTTCCCTTCTTCTGTTTTTTTCCCACCGTTTTACTATTTTCGCCCTTTGGGACCCCATTTTTTAGCACCTTTTCTGTTCCAGCGGGTACGATTGGTGGTTAACTGACATTTATCCTCTTTTTTCTGTGGGTGGCTTTAATCGGATGCTGCCACCTCCTTCCTCACCCGGATTTCTTGTGTGTCTTCAGGGCTTATTCTGCCATGGCTGATCTAGTCCTGGGACCCCTATAGAAGTGGCTGCCTCAGCAGTCTGGTCTTCGAACACTCGCTGATACCCCAATCCTGCCTTTTGCCAGTTCGTTCAGCAGGCGAGGATGACCTCAAATGTCCCTTAAGCTCGAGCATACCATCTTTAACGTGCTTTGATATGTTTTTTTGCACAATTGGGACCCAAAATTACAACCAACATAGATAGCAATTATTGTTATCTGATGTGAAGTTTTTTATATAGTGCAATGTGTCATATGTTTGATTACTTTAGTGATATTTCTGTGAATAGCTTAAAACAACAAGTGCTTCGAATTTAAGATGCTATAATTTATGTATTTAAGCTTAGTTTTAGTGCAGTAAATAGGTGCATGGTGTTGCAACTGACTTAGCTCTGTCAAGCTTTCATCAGCGCAGCATGATGTGGATAAAGGAATCATAGGAAAATTTACCCTGCATGCCTTGGTCCCACCAGTTAGCTCAATCTGGTCGTTGAAATTAGGGCAAACGACTCCATCATGCTACGGCATGCAAACGAAACAAACACAAATAAACACGTTCTAAGGGGTAGGTTAGGTTGAGTCAGGATAGCTGGCTGGCACGAGGCTACACATAGACCGACTCGTCCATACTGATACCAGATAAATGGACCACGAGAAAGAAAGCTCAGTCCAAGTGGCCATCAAAGGCCCGGACTTTTTCACGAACTGAAGGATATCCTTCGGCTTTAGATTCACCGCAAGCGAGATATCCACCAGCCAGGGCTCACCGAAGTATTGCAGTCTGGTTTGCTCCAGTGCTGGGTAGTGACGCAGTAGATGCTGCATTGTTTCTGAGACCCCAAGGAGGTAACTCAAGGAGGTATTTAGTTGATGCGAGATTGTATGACCCTCACATGATTTTGGTTACCCTGCAGGTCTGAGTTACGCCCCATCTAAACATCACACCTTGCATAATTTTGGAGTCAATTGAGTACTTAATCGTTTCGATAGGAATAAGGATGTCTGTCGATTCCATTAGGGGAACACTAGCCTCATACTTGGCTAACGCATCTGCCCTCTCATTTCCATCAATGCCATAGTGACCGGGAACCCAGAAGATTCTGACTCTTCCGTTGTTACCCAGTCTGTCCAGAGCCTGAATGCAATCGAGTCAACACTTTAATTTGTATGTGTGAGACATCAAAGCTTTTATCGCCGCTTGATTGTCCGTAAAGATATTAATTTCCTCACTTGTATTATCTTTGGCATATACTATATCTGCGGCTTAACGTGTTGCAGAAACCTCTGCCTGGAAAATACTACAGTAATGAGCATGTTGCTTATCCAGCTACAAATAGAGGGATGGATGTTGTATGCGTGGAAGCCCTTCATAAAAGCTGTTTTGTGTACATAATTGAAGGCAATTTCAATATCTAGAAAGGCTCTCAATGCGTATTCTTTTGTCCTTTAAATTTTGAGGGCTTCTCTATGGAGAGTTTTTCTTTTCCTATACGCATTTTGATAGAGTTTGAGTACCAAGTTGTTGTTTGATATGAAGATTTAGTCATCTTTCAAAAAAATTGAGGAGGAAGGAGGTCAGGCTAATTGGCCTGTAGTCTTTCGGATACGCATGGTTGACTTTGCTCGCCTTGGGTATAAATACAGCCTTAGCTGCAACTTAGGTTGCAGGTGCGTGACTTACCGCTAGGCAACCTTTATAAATAAGCGTTAGCCAGAAAACGGCAAGCATACCTGTCTTTTGGAGTATGACCAGCAGAATTCCATCCCAACCTGTAGTTCTTTAAGGGCTTGAAGGAATCAACTGCCCAGACTGGCCTCTGCTTGGTGACAATTTCACAAATGCCATACATGTCCTGCATATTGGGCGCCTGCTCACCAGTGACAGGGATGGAGTCATCCAAACAGCCCAGGAAGTGAGTATCTTCGAACATTTCCAACGTTTCCGAGCTGTGACTTGTTCACTCCCCATCAGACTTGTATACCAGGCTATGCACGAAATGGCGTTTAGCCAGCAGATTTCTGAGACTAGCCGTCTCCAAAGTGGATTCAACCCTGCTGCACAGCTCTTTGCAGGAGCTCCAGCTGGCTTTCCTTTTGTCCCTTTTGAAGAGCTTAAGTACATCTAATTTTTCTAAAGCGATGGAAACCGCTCGCGAACGATTGTTTAGGTACAATACCTATACAATCCCTCTTACGTTGCCCCGGTACAGACACCAATGCAACTGTGTGAATTGGTTGTAGGAAGAAATCCGCGACTGATTGCTTAAGCACAAAACCTATACAATCTTATGAGGAAATGTTGCCCTAGTACAAACCAGTGCAACTACGATTCTTGCTGAAATGCAGCCTCTTGTCAGCCTCAACAAATGTAATAAAAATGGCTTAGCTTATTGCTTTTAAAATACTAATGATTGATTTACCTGAACATGACTTATTTTATAGGTACAAAAATGCTTACATACTAAAATTGTATTTGCCAATACTTCACATTTGGTAGAATTAATATTCAATACAAAAACCCCTAGCGCATCAGAACCGTTAGAAACACTAATGTAAAACAGTAAAGGATTTGTACAGATTTTGAGTGTGTATTCTACCACTACTTACTTTTCCTACTTTAAACTAATACACCCTAAGTAATCAAAGAATCTAAGCTTATTATAATTTCGGTGACTTCATCGAAATTTACAGCGATAGAAAGGTGTTTGGGGCTGTCATCCGAAAAATGTGATGATGTTAGAAGATTTAAACATTGTTTATTTATTTTCATTGCAAATGTTTGCGATGAAAATACTTAATGCAAGCATTTTTTGGAACGATAATAACAAAAAGGCCTAGTGCTGGCAGCCCTTTGCTAGCACCGTAGCAGAAAATTAACCACATCTACCTTACGCTGAAGTCAACCTGCTGGGCGAATTTCATATTGACCCAATGAATGCATTGGAAGTTATAGAGATGCAAAAAAAATTAGGGTTACCATTAGTAGTAAGGAAGCCACCACACCATGTTATAAGCATAGGGTGCGGTAGAGACAGCATGCTTAGGTGACACCAGAGTAGATCCACCTCCCAGAAGAGCTTACGTGTTAGGACGAGCTTTTATATTCCGGGGGCGAGGATGTTGAAAAGGGCTTTAGGTGCCACCACGATCTTGGCTGGAGGCGGTGTTGAAGTGCTGATGAGGAGTTGAGCGATGTGTGTTGGGTGATGTGCAAGAGGGAGAGAAGCAGATGGAGAGAAGCTTTGTGCGAGAGAATGGGCGTTGGGTGCGAGGCTGTGAAGAAGCTTTGTGCGAGAGAATGGGCGTTGGGTGCGAGGCTGTGAGGAAGCTTGAGGAGATGAAGAAGCTTTTTGTGAGAGAATGGGCGTTGGGTGCGAGGAGTTGTGTGTGTGTGTGTTCCGCGCTTTGCATTGCCTTGAGTCGTGTTGGAGGGGCTATTTCCCACCTTTATTCTCTTTGTAAGCTTGACCTGCGCTCTGTTTACAAACGATCAGACCATGTGTTTGGTTTAACAGCAGCCTTGAGTCGTGTTGGAGGGGCTATTTCCCACCTTTATTCTCTTTGTAAGCTTGACCTGCGCTCTGTTTACAAACGATCAGACCATGTGTTTGGTTTAACAGCAAACTCGATAGCCCGTGTTCTGTTAGTGTATATAATTTTACTTTTATCGATCCGAATGAACCAGTTCCAGAGATCTAAAATGCACATTTCTTGGTGATTAGGCATATGGCGATTAGCATGCATTACATACGTATATATTGGGTTGCGAATTGAGTTGAATGAAATTGAGTTGAATGAAACATGATGTGCCTGTGGCTAGTGATTTTTATTGGCCGCCGCAGCCGCCAAATTCCACAAGCCTGTAAAATAGACAAATAGCTAGCCTGAAAGTCCTTAAACAAAAATTCATATTCAACCATCAGCCTACACGACTTCAAGAAAAATAAAAACACATTTTAAAAAATGTACTTTTTATTTTATTTGTTAAATTCATTTATTTTTTATTACAAATTTTATCATTAAAAATCCGCCTCTGGTCTCATCCTTGCCACTGAAAACGAGGTGTTATCCTTCGATATTGCTGAGTTCATCCACCTGACGCTGTGTCTTTATCTTATCGGAAAATCTTGGTGGTAGGAACACATGCTCGCCGTTCGGTAGTCGTACAATTACCCGCAGCCCGAATTTTGTTTTAATGAGGGAAAATGTGCGGATCGGGTACTCCCTTCTGATCTCGAGCTCTGTGATCGGCGTATGGACACTATCTCGAGCCTCTGCAACGTTCACACAGTACCTTAAAAGCACTCTGAAAAAGATGGGTACTATTTATTACTTGAAAAAGTTAATAAAAATTTGTTCAATAACGAACTTACCATTTTTCTACTGTTTTCAAACTGATGCAAAATATGCCAATCGGCTCGGTATTTATACTAGTTTCCAACACTTCAGAATAGAAAAAGCAAAACACCACAGACTTTTTACTGACATCTAAGATACCCGATCTTATCATGTTTTTAAAATGCAATTAATATGGATTCTACATGCAATGTAATCGACATGAGTTTTGCAGGCAGATCAGACACCTCAAAACAAAAATAGCAAAGTTTCATAGACTCTTTACGCATGTGTAAGCTGTCTTAGCATGTCACGTTTTCAAAATGTAATTAATAAGACCCCACAAAACATAAATAGCTAAGTTTCATAGACTCTTTACGCATCTGTAAGTTGTCTTAGCATGTCACATTTTTAAAATGTAATGAATAAGACACCTCAAAACAAAAATAGCAAAGTTTCATAGACTCTTTGCGCATCTGTAAGCTGTCTTAGCATGTCACGTTTTAAAAATGTAATTGATAAAGAATTTGCACACAATGTAACCGATATGAATCTTGCAGGCGGAGCAGACATCTCAAAGCAAAATTAGCAAAACTTCATAGACTCTTTACGCATCTGTAAGATGTCTTAGCATGTCACGCTTTGAAATTGTAATTGATAAAGAATTTGCATACAATGTAGTTGGTATGAATTTTGTATACAAACCAGACACAGCAAAGCCTTTTTCAAAGCCTTTTAGTAGTGTGCTAGAACATACATGTTTGAATATTAATGAAGAACCTGTCATTTTTCACTATCTTGATAGCTATCCATTATAGAGGATTATTGATCACGTTACTTTGAAATTTTTCATGTAAGGATAATTGTATGCACTTGGAATGTGATTGCTTTCTATTTACTGGTTACAGAAGTATAGATTGTATTCTCTTAGCTATACTTTGATGGTATGTGTGAAATCAAAACTATAAAAAAACCGTATCTTTGACGGTTAATATTCACACTTCGACTTTAAAGTATAAGCTGTGAAGAAGTATTCTTCGGGAATTAGTCGTGAGTGAGACAGCAACTTCAGGGTGTGTTTGTAGCAGACTTGTGGAAACTACTCTAAGCTCAGGGTCAGTTTGTAGCAGGCTTGTGGACACCACTTTAGACCCAGTGAAAACTAATACGACTTTTATTTGCAGATACTGAAGGCTCTTGCTGCAGTTGCTGTTTTGAAGCGGACGTCCCAGTCCTCGGCATTTTTTTTTTTCGTATCATTTTTTCTACTAATTGTACTTGCTACTAGTTTACCACACCATTTAATAAAAATGTCAGGTTGTAGCGTTTTTATTAAAAAGTGTCTTGAAAGTGCCTTGAATTTAGGCCACAACTTTTTTATGTCGGGCTTGACACTTATGTTGTGCGAGTTGAAAGCCAAAAAGTTAATTTTTACAGAGCCTGAGAAATATGCTCTGATGACCCTGTTGGTAAGGTTTTCATCTTTATTCAAAGTCAATTTCTCGAATCATGTACTCAGGCAGACTCTAGAGTATATGAATATAGACGAAGGGAGCTCCTCGGTAACAGCGTGCAATGACACGATACATATGGACGGGGAGTTAGTTTTAAGTCATAGCAATATCAATACGATAGCAGGTCACAATAGTTCTAACCAAATTTTGCAAGAAAGTAGTCCTCTAGATTTAACAGTTCAAAAAGGTAGTGGTTCAAAAGCCACCTATGAATTAATATCAAAACAGGAAACATTTTTTAAAAAATTCAATGTGGAAGGTATTAAAATTAATTTCCGTTTACAAGATTTCAATACTCGTGCTGAAAATCCTATTGGTCATCTGGAAAAAGTGTTTGACGATGTTGTTAAGGATTTAACAACAAATTTGATCAAAGGAAGCAGAATCAGCTTCACAATAGAGCTACCCAACTCTCCCCACATAAAACCTATATGGTCAAGTTTCAAGTCTGAAAACGAAATAAGCGGGAAGTATATTCTGGGTCTAATTTCTAACGTGAATCAATCCAACAGTAATTTTCTAGCAGACGATGTCATGCAGATAAATGCAAACATTGTTAACTTCCCTTTTGCAGAGGGTAGACTTAATCATAAATATTCTGACGAAGCCGTGCTTTTAAGCAGAAAAACAAAAAGTGTTGTGGATGTAGGTTTAGAAAATGATGTCAGCTGTCTGCCCCGAAGTTTATGTTATGCAATGGAAATAGCTTCATTAAAATTTAACGCACAATCTCATTTAGATGTTATAAGTAGACTGCCCAGATTAACTATGAAATTATGTAAAGATGCTAAAGTAACTATTTGTAAAGATGGTTGCATTTTGTCTGATCTTTACAAGTTTCAGAATCTTCTAAAGGATTATCAAATAATTGTCTTTGATAACATTAGGGACTCCAACTCTATTCTCTTCAAGGTTAACTCCTCACCTTCTTTAGTAAAAAAGATTTATTTGTATTATTCACATAGATTGAAACATGTTTACGTGATCAAATCGCTGACAGGTTTTTTCGACAAACGCTATGCATGTTCTTTTTGTAATAAATTATTCATGAATAAATTTCATAGGTGTGAAATGAAGTGTCCGTATAGCCATTCGAGTCCGCCGTGTAATTTTGTTGAAAAACTTACTCATTGTGAAAGTTGTAATCGTGACTTCAGAGGGGGTGATTGTTTTAATAACCACCTTAAAAATATAATAAGAGGTAAAAATGTGTGTGAAACGTTTAAGATATGTGCAATGTGTACAAAATTTATAACTACCGATAATAAGCGCATGTCTGAACATGTTTGTGATGAATATTATTGCCAGATATGTTCAAATACTGTCCCCCCCGATCATTTATGCTACATAAAACCGTACAAAGGTGGCAGAAAGACAAAGTTTCTACTGATCTTTTTCGACTGTGAAAGCACTCAAAATACACATTACGAGAATAGTGACTCTGACTTTTTACATGTTGTAAATTTAATCGTTGCACAGCAGGTATGTTTTTGCTGTTCTGGAAGCGTGGATATGAAAGATAGATGTGATGTGTGTGGGGTTAGGGAGTATATATTCGAGTATAACAAAGATGTGCCCGTTTTGAAACGATTTTTAGATTACTGTCTAATGGCACGGCCGTATGTAGATAATATCTACTGCATTGCTCATAATTTACAAGGTTATGATGGTCGCTTCGTAATTACTGAGCTAATGGATCGTAAATTAGAAATAGATCCTATAATGAATGGTACTAAAATTATGCAATTGAAATGTGGTCAAATTACCTTTATTGACTCTTTAAACTTTCTAGCCTTCCCTCTCTCCAAGTTTCCTAAAGTTTTTGACCTTAAAGAGTCTGCAAAGGGCTACTACCCCCCCTTATTTAATACCCTCGAGAATATTGATTATGTGGGTAAATATCCACATCCTGAATGTTATGGTTTTAACATGATGCGTACCGAAGAGAGGGAAAAGTTTTTAAGCTGGTATAACACTATCTCACAAGGTTTGTTTGATAATAGAAAGGAAATACTATTATACTGTATCAACGATGTAAATATTTTACGATTGGGTTGTATACGATTTATGCAAGAATTCCTTGAAATAACTGGGGTTAATCCTTTAGTAGAATCGATGACAATTGCATCAGCTTGTATGCTTACTTTCAGGAAAAAATTTCTGAAAAGTAATGTCTTGGGTATTATGCTTAAACACGGTTATTATAAAAAGCAAAACCAATCACTTATCGCAACTAAATGGCTTTCTTGGGAGAGTTCAAAAATCAAAGATCTCATTGTCTCTTCTAATAATGTAGGTGAGTTAAAGTTGGAGAAGGGGGGCTTGCAAGTTGATGGTTTCAATCCTGCAACAAACACTGTATATGAATTCTTTGGCTGTTTCTACCACGGTTGTAGAAAATGTTTTAAAGTTCAAGAAGTGCATATTAAAAAACCTTACAATCAAAATGAAATCTTAAGCCAGAGGTATGAGAGTACACTTCGAAGAATGGAGACAATTAAGAGATTCGGCTATAAACTTGTGTATATATGGGAATGTGAATTTAAACAGCTACTAAAAGAACAACCCGATATAAAACAAGACGTCGATAGATATGTGACGTACTGTTCTATGCCACTTAATCCACGTGCCGCCATTTTTGGCGGGAGAACCGAGGTATTCAAACTTTACCACAAAGTCAAACCTAATGAGATTATAAGATATTTAGATTTCACTAGTCTATACCCGTATATTAATAAATACGCTCCCTACCCTATTGGACACCCTGAAATTTTCCGTAATGATAATATCCCTGACATCTCTCAAATACTTTCAATGCATGGATTCATAAAGTGTATGATTATTCCTCCAACAGACTTATTTTTACCAGTACTACCGGTCAAAAATGATAAAAAGTTGTATTTTCCATTATGTAAGGCATGTGCTTGGTCAAATAATGTTTTTGGCTGTAATCATTCAGAAGCTGAAAGGGCACTACTTGGAACTTGGATAATTCCTGAAGTTTCATTGGCCGTTGAAAAGAGGTACAAAGTACTTAAAGTATTTGAAGTTTGGAAGTATAATCATGTGAAGTATGACTCAAATGCAAAAACTGGCGGGTTATTTACAGAATATGTTAACACATTCTTAAAAATAAAACAAGAGGCCAGTGGTTGGGGGGTACAGCATTCCTCTGAAGAGGAAAAAACTAATTTCCTACAGTCTTACAAGATGCAAGAAGACATTGTTTTGGACAGGGCACAAATGCAAAAGAACTCTGGTAGACGTAATGTAGCTAAAATTTGTTTAAATTTATTATGGGGTAAATTCGCTCAAAGGGAAGATCGGACTTATACCAAAATTTGTAACAACTTCAAAGATTTTTCCGACTTTATTCAATCTCCCGGTATAGAAATATGTTCTTTATTGCCAGTTAGCGTTAACGCTATGTGGACCACGTGGAAATATGTGGAAGAGAACCTTAACACTTTACAACATGGTAATTTACCCATCGGAGCTTACACAACAGCCTTTGCAAGAGTTAAACTTTATAATGTATTAGAAAAAGTTGGGGAATCAATTCTCTATTGTGATACTGATAGCTTGATATTTGTCGATAATAAAGAAAACCCTATCCCGTTTACCATCTCCAGTATGCTAGGGGAGTTAACAGACGAGATTGAACCATTTGGTGAGAAAGCTTTTGTTTCAGAATTCGTAAGTCCAGGTCCAAAAACATACGGACTTAAAGTTGAGACACCTAGAGAACCTGAATATGTTGTTAAATGTAAAAGAATATGACTTAATTTTGAAAATAGTAAGCGTGTTCACTTTGAAAGTTTAAAGTCTATGGTAATTAGTAATGAAAACGACATTATATGTACAAAAAATGAAAAACATTAAACGTAAACAACCAGGAATTGTAATTTCGACAGTTGAAATGAAACATATACAGTTTACATTGGATAAGCGTATTGTAACTGAGGACTACCTTTCTTATCCATATGGCTTCAAAAAAATTAAATTAAATAGTTAAAGTCCTGTGAAATGTAAGTAAATGCCAAGCATGTACAATTAATATAAAATAAAAATCATGCGGTTATATCAAACGTTTTGTTAAAAAATAAATAAATAGTCTAGAAATGTAAAAGGTTTTCTTATTTCGTAAGACTCGTTCCCTCAGCTAACATGACTGAGTTTGTTTTTGATATCCAGTTTGTTTGTGAAAGAACTTGCCATGGTTTCAATATTTTGTGAAAGAACTTGCCATGGTTTCATTTGACTCAATACAACCAGTATCTTACCACTTTGCATCTCCTTATCCGTACCAGGAATTGTCTGTACGAGCACGAAAACAAAACGAATTTGATGTGGAGAAAATAAACGGATTACGTTGGAGTGATGGTGTTGTTAGTTACAGCTTGCTACTGGAGATTCTAGAAAGGTTCAATGACTGTACCATATACCTGAAAGGCGTTGTGAAGGAGAAGTTTATAAGGAAATATATACCGGAAGCCAACATTATACAGATGCAAACTCCCAAGTTGAGTGAACTTAGAAACTTCAAAACGTTCTGCAATATTCACGATACGCATGCAATAACCAGGTGTGCAGTACAAAACTGTATAAATCTTTATATGAATTTTCTAATGAATGCTAAGTATTATTGAAATAAAAACCTGTTATTTTCTTATTACGTCAATTTATTTCATTACATTAAAAATAAGGTTACAGCTACACAGTATTGGAATTTCATAAAAAAGCCTAGAATAATTAATATGCATATAAGATGTACGAGGTGGTATAAAAAAGTCCTCGTTATTCAGCCTCAATAGATCCTTCTCCCGGCATCTATTACAGTACTGCTCGTAATATTCCTTCACATATTCCGAGGCCAGGTTGTTGTGGTGCATGACAATGTTAAAAAATGCCATCATGTCGAACAGTTTGAATAGCTCCAGGTGTTTGAGTGTTATGTTGCCATCGCCTACAGGAATCTGATACCGTTATAGAAGACCCAATTAATTTTCCTGATATTCATCGCCTGCTGAAGTCTTCAAATCGTTGAGGTAATTGTAGAGTGAAATCCATTGACTGTAGTCAATTACCAGTGGGAAACGTCCATGGCAGTGGAAGATTACCTTCGCCTGAAATGTCTGCGGGTCAAATCCGAGTGTGACCCTACGATTATGGCATCCATCCAGGTAGTACGTGTAGTTCAGTAAGGCGTCTTCATTGCACGGAACTTGTGATTTGGGAATCGTTTTCGTTCTTGACTTCTTCTCCTTGCAGCTTGATATGATGTTCTCAAAGTTGTTAGAATATTCGACTTGGGGGGTTTTCACAACTTTTTTCTTCTTCTGGACAACGCGACCGGATCGTTTAGAGGTTTGTGTTTGCTTATTAGCGGGCTTTTCAGCAACTGACGACATCCTTTTAAATTGTTAAAGACACAAGTATGGTTTCGATGGATTGATCACGCTGCTTTTATAGCTCCGATCTCCTGTCTGCAGGTCTGATTGAAACACTCCCCACCATTTTGCAACGAGGTCTTCAAATATATTTTCCAGAATAAATCAACTATTTCACCATCATTGAAATTATAATCTGTAGCGGACAACCGGTTCAGAAATGCTTTGAAGCTCTTGCCTCTGCAACGAAAATAAAGAAAAACACCGCAATACTGTCCGCATGTGGTTGAGAACGCACTCTGTAACCTCTGCTTATTATTAACGAAAACTTTACCATTGTGCCGAAGAAATCTTTTGAAGTACTTGTTAGTAGGATATTTACCGAAAGAGTCAAAGTACTCGATAGGTCCTTTTCTAGGAATGTAAAAGGCCACCCAATGCGTTCCACTTTTATGAGCCGGATCTGTATTCGCAATAATAAAAGCAGGTTTTTTTATTTGACGGGGTAAGTGATCGCACGGAAAAACGCCCTTGAAAAATCTTTTAGTCACATGATTTCGCTTTAAAGAACTACCAAGTTCGATCGTGTTC
This sequence comes from Nemotelus nigrinus, assembly GCA_947369275.1. Lineage (NCBI taxonomy): Eukaryota > Metazoa > Arthropoda > Insecta > Diptera > Stratiomyidae > Nemotelus > Nemotelus nigrinus. Next base: position 100,760,423 of record OX376372.1, on the reverse strand, counting down.
ATTCCTGTTCTTTAGAGGTGACTGCTTCAAGGTTAATGATCCTAGTACGAGGGGTAACGTAGCTTTGAAGGAATTCCTTTGTTGGCTCCCCATGTACGAAAATAGTTGAAAACTTTGCGAGGGTTTTTATAAGATCCTCATCCAGACGCTTAAGTTCAAGGTTTCCAGACACGCCAGTATGATCTGTAGTGCTAACTGTTGATGTAGGATATTTGTAAACGATCTCCTTTGTATACACTTTATCTGGTGAAATAAAGCCTGCAAACGCAATTTTTTTAAAGAAGGTAAAGTGCCCCTCTGAAAAATCCTCGGTATTTACTAGACAGCGAGTCATGGTACTGTAGTTATCTCCAGCCAAGGTACAGATAAATAATAAATACAGAAGTGTTGAACCTCTTTATATACTTTTTATAGGCTGGAGTAAACGTTTCGATTTTTATCGATTTCAATATTCGTATCGTACTCTGCATATACAATGCATGTCACACTATTCTTTAAGGCCTCTTTGAATCCACCCTCGATTCGCACAACACCTTGATTCAATAAACTGCCACAAGTTGATTCGTATGAATTATCCGCTGTCAAGTCAAATGCTAGCAAAAAGCAACCATTGTCGAAGAATTGTTTGGATATCTGGTGGCCTTTATCGAAATAATTGATACCAGTACCCTTGAAAAGGCTCAAGTACCCCCAGGTGCTCAGTGGTTTTTCTTTTGAATAATCGAATTCTATAGGTTGATTTGGTACTTGTACGCCATTAACTGACAAATTAAATCTCGTGATGTTATTGTGTTTGAAGTTATATGGATTTGTAGTACGTTTTCTGGTATAGGCGTCGTTGTCAACCATCCCGAAAATGAGCAAGTTCGGTAATTTTCCAACCACTATATTGTCCAGCGATAGTGCGAATGTATTTGTTGGCAACATGTATGTTTTCACTTCGATGCGTTTGTACGGGTATACTGCATTTGAACGTTGCAGTACTGTTTCATGTGCCAATAGAATATTGGGATTGACGCTTACGTGATTCATGTACATTGTTGCTTCTAGTATTTTAATTCGAGGCGAAAAATTATCATCTTTCGAGTACAGGTAGAATTCAGGTTTCTCTTATGAGAATATGACACGCAAATCTACACCATTAATCAATAGTTTTTCTTGGTTAAATATGTCGCTATGGATCTTTCCCATTAACTCGACGACATTACTTTTCTCTAATAGCGCTGATCTACTAAGATAACCTTTATTCTCAGACTTTGGACCAGCACCTTCAATCATTTCCATTTCATTCTGGTCAAGATACCATCCAACTGATTCGAGATGTGTTGTTGCTGCATCTTTCCCGTAATTCAATAGATTTTCAATGTATGCCCTATACTGGTAGTTGTTGTCTGTTTGAGCTATATTCTTCCCATTCAACTGAACTGTACATTGCCTAAAAAGCGAATGCATCAAATTATTTGCGACGCCGATCAGCCTCGACTTCTCTTCCATCAGCACCCTTAATTGTTTCAGTCCCTGTGAATAACTCCTCTTTACCATCCTTTATTTTAACCATCTGCACTTTGAGCCGTAGATATATGCTGGATAAATCACGATACGTATCACCATGGCCGAGAGAGATGAATTCCAGTACAGATGAGTTGTCCAATGAAGCTATCGGCTTGTATGCAACTTCTTCGGGTTTTAAAATGTTGCTTTGAATCGGTGATGTGGAGAAAATCTCCAATTCGGATTTCATGCATTCTTTGTAGGAGGACATGTTAATTACTTATCAAATATGTCCAAGACACGCTTCTTGATAACTTTTCGTTTACTTTTCACCCTTTTAATCTTTTTACGTGAGGCTCTTTTTATACTTTTTTTCAATTTACCAGCTTACCGTCGCTTACGAGAAGACTTGAATTGAATTGTTGTGAACATGTTAGCTCTTTTTACACTTTTTTTCAATTTACCAGCTTAACGTCGCTTACGAGAAGACTTGAATTGAATTGTTGTGAACGGGTTAGCTCTTTTTATAGCCATTCGATTACCTGCTCCATCCATCTTATCAAAAAGTTTGTTTCCACCTTTCTGAGCTAACTCCTGTGCTGCAGTTTGTCCGTGTTCTCTTAAGAGTTCTTTAAGAGGTTTGTTCCCAACCTCCTGTATAATAGCCTTACCGGTCTTGACCGCTTGTCGTTTTATAGCTTTTACACCTCTACCGCGCTGATAGATAATTGGGGCTCGATAGAGGATAAATTTCCACCACTCTGGACCAAATAATAGCGTGTGTAGTGCGAGTTCATGTCGTTAACATCGGTATTGAATAATAACACTATAGCCCTTACATCAATGTATGTGAATATTTATACTTTTTCTTACCGACGTTTGAAGTGAAGCATTATATATGTGGGAGTAAAACTTGGTTCAAAGCCTACTGGTTCACCTTGTTGATCTGTGACTTTAATAGAAATGCTTTCGAAAAAAGTTTTTTCCACAGCACAGTACTCTACATGATTGAATCTAAAAATACTGTCGCAATCTTGCAAAGGAATCGTACGAAGATTTCGCACTAATTTATCAGCTAATATTCTAGGTTTGATAATGTCTGTGTAAACGTAAATTTGATTGGGGCTTTCACAAACGCTCACGATCTTGGATGCCGTAGCACGACGCGTTCTTTTATCAAGCTCATGTACGTTTTTTTCCAACCGACTTAGACTGTCAAGAAATATTGACTTATCGAAAGATTCTTTTATCGAGACATCAATCAGATCTGGATCGCGTTTATCAACAGGTGTTTTTAAAAATGCATCAATGAATAGGCCAGCAATATTTTCAGTTTTAGACACTTCAATCGGTACTGGTGTTGTACCCGTTGTTCCATCACTCCTTTTGTATGGAATGTTTAGTATTGTATCTGATTCAGTTTTTGCCCATTCATCAGGTAATATATCGGTACCGGATTCTTTAGCCGCAGCACTTATGGATTGACGAATTGATTGACCAATTCGGCAGAATAATTGTTTTCGTACCTGGTACACTGTTCTGCCGGAAATTTCAGCTGTCTTTTTTAAATCTTCGTCTGAAAACTCTATTCCACTCAGCAAAAGTGACACAAAATCCGTAATGTTAATCGGTGAAGGTATTGGCAGTTCCACATTTATTTTTACACCATAGTCTTTTAGATGAAACGTATGCGAGGTAGGCTTGATCCCCGCTTTTCTTTCCCACTCCCGTCTTAAGCTATGTGCAGGATATATGTATTCGTCAATCATTCTTAATAGCTCTACATGATTTCTTTTCGACCTGGGAATTTGTCCAATTATATAATCCTGAAGCGTGTTAAACTTTTTGTTTGAGTTTAAATAAACTTTTTCGGCGATTTTCTCGCCTTGGTAAACATGTCAGCAGAAACCTCCAATCTTCTTAGAATCACTGATGTCGGGAATACTTCCTTCATCTCGATCTTTTTCGATATGTTTGAATACCAGTTCCTTAATTGATGTCAAATAGTAGTTATAGAAGTCAGGTTTGATAACCAAGAAAAATTATGATAGGAATGTTGAAAAATTGATATCGTTTTTTTCATAACAAAGTCTCCGTAAAGTAGCATCACTCCATCTTAAGAGAACAAGATTTTTTTTCAAAGACATGATTTTTACAACTATTTCTGTTACTTCACGCCTGCTGGATTCTGCTGCAGTTGATCGTCGACTTCTTTTCATCATACTAGCTTCTTCTCCGATACTGTATTTAGAACGCTTAGAAACACTGCTGGTTGACACTGTCTCTCCTTTTTTTCGTTTTGGCAACATTATCTCCGTCATTCCAACACACCAACCGCTACCAAGCTTACAAGAAGCAGGAAGAATATTCTCAAAAGATGATAATGTGTTTTCAGGGTAAATGCTCAGGGAACTATTGCTTAAAAGGCATACGTAGAATTCATCATCTGTTACTGTTACAGGCATTTCAAATTCTTTCCCAAGCCAGATCTGGTACACTCGAGCTACTCCCTTTTTACTAATGTTCGAAGAACATTAGTATTAAAATCGATTCGGCCAAAAATTCATATTTCTTTATATATATATATATATATGTACAAAAAATTTCAGTGAGATAATCTCGGGAACGCGCCATTCGATTGAGCTGAAACTTTCAGGATACATTGGTGTATATGCAGAATAGGTCCAGGTCTCTTTAAATGTCAGTTATTGTAAACCTTTTCGCGCCGGCGGGCATTTAAGTGATATTTTTAATATACCTATTATTTCGTGCACAAATGATTTTCGCAAAAATAAAGTTAATAAAATAAATTTCTAACGTGTTTTACATATGAATCGGATAATGCTTTGGAATATTTTAACCCTATGTGTGCGCTGGGTGCCTAAAAAGAGGACGGGAAAATTTGAAAATTTTTAAATTTCGATAACTTTTGACAGAGCTATTCAATCATTACCAAATTTTCAGGACATATTGATATTATTTAGTTGTAGATTAATGTGGCTTTTAATGAGCGTGCTGGCAACCCTGTAGCTAGGGCAGGCACTGAAAGTGAAAACCTCCAAATCATCGTCTCTCTTGAAAAAATGCAGTTTCTTCAAAAATAAGCCTTTCATATGTAAATCTTGTGCTTTGTTTACATAACCAAAAAAAAAAAAAAGATATGGTATAACGGGCACGCCTGGCAACCCTTGCCCAATTTACCTATATTTTTAGCATCAAAAACTTCTGTTCACGGAAACTCACGATCCGATGGGCAGAATTATTTGAAATTCACAGCATGTATTGACCTTAAATAGGACCAGGTCTGATAGAAGTGATTTTGAAATGCGGGCAATTCTGTGCCAGTGGTGCCATCTTGAAAAACCACTAAAAAAGATAACTGTTTTTAGCCCTATAAATTCTGATTGAATCGTTCGATTTTGACGAAACTTACACAATTGCTGGACCTTACTTTAAGCCACGTTTGGTAGAAATTTGGTCGAAAAATTCGATTGGAGCTGCCAGCTATGATAATTTTGGTGTCTTCATTTTGAAAAAAAAAATTTGGAAGTAAAAACATTCAAACCATCGAATATTCAAAAAAATGTCCGTTTCTTACAATAAAACCAATCTGTATATAAATCTTATGTTTTATCTACACGTTCAAAATAAAACTTTGGAAATTTCATGTCGGACAAGAACGGTAACCCTCTCCCAGTTAACCTATATTTTTAGCATCAAAAACTTCTGTTCACGGAAACTCACGAACCAATAATCAGATACAGCTAAAATTTACAGAATGCATTGGACTTAAGTAAGACCAGATTTGATAGAAGCGATTTTGAATTGTGGGCAACTCTGTGCCAGTGGTGCCATCTTGAAAAATTACAAAGAAAAAAAACTGCTTTTTGCCCTATGAAATGTGAATAAGTTACCAGATTTTCATGAAATTGACACAGAAGCTAAACCTAACTCTAATCTCTGTTTGGTGGAAATTTGGTTGAAAAATTTGATTGGTGCTACCTGCTATGGTAATTTTTGTGTCTTTGGTTTTGAAAATTCGCTCAGGAAAATAAAACTTTTTGTACTATAACTTCCAGTGCAGTCATGAAATCAATACGAATTTCATACAATTAATGAAACCTGTCATAAACATTATTCAGGCCAAATTTGGTTGAAAAGACACGATAGGGTTGCCAGCTATTGTTGGTTTTGTGTTTAATTGCAATATCTTTATTAAGCGGTTTTATCGTAGAATTTTCAAATGGTAATGATATTGTAGTGACAATAAACAGCAAATATTAAGCTTTCGATCATTTGAAAAAACTCGCTGCAGGTAACCCTAAATTTCTTTATACTCCTATAACTTCGAATGTAATTAAACAACGTGAAGCAGATTTGATATATTCTTGGATTTGATACTGGCGAAAGGTTGCCAGCACGAGTCGGTTGTGCTACTTTTGTATCAATAAATGCTTACAGTTAGTATACATACCGGAAACATTTACAATGAAAATAAATAACCGATGTTACAATTCGCAAAGTTCTGCAAATTTTTCGGATCGCAGCCCCAAACACCAACTTCAGTTACAGTGCTGCAGGCACTGAGCATTTTCTTCATTGATGTTATATGAGATGCTGCTTTCAAAATTATGTGAAATAAGCAACTGATAACGAATATAATTAACCCGTGTTTTGCTCTCATAAACGTTGAAATTCATGCCAGTGGTAATATCTGAAACCTTGCACCATATGAGTTATAATGCATTCTTAAGACGAAAGTAAAACGTGGCATTTGAAACAGTTTGGCCGTAATAAGCAGCACATGTGGTGGAATATGCACTCAAAACCTGCACGATTCTTCTACTGTTCTTCGAACATTAGTGTTTCTAGCGGTTCAGGTGCGCTAGAGTTTTTTTTCTTTTAGTCTCTCACTCTGTCGAACAGGATGTTTTCTGACGGGTTGATCAGACGTGTATTGATTAGGATCGAACCGAGAGGGCCTTAATATAGAGTGACTAGGCAACTCCTGCATTTCCACATCCGCGATACTTTCAGAATCTTCTTTTGTCTTTGTTTGAGATTATCTATCCCCCCAAGAACGTCTTCTACTTCATCAGGACTCATATCAACAGGTACTGTGTATTGTGTTATTCCGTCATCACCAGTTAAATCCTATAATCTTTGTCAGTTCAAGTTTTCCTAAATTTCGATGGTGGCTTCAAACTTTTGGCTATTCCACTTACCGATAGACGACGCTTTGCTGCAGCCGATAATACACTCCTTGGAGGTGTGATTTCACCTAATGATTCAAACAATTTTTCCACTCGTACAGGTGTAGTTTGCATAGGTTTCTCATCTCTAAAAACATATTTAGTTTGTGTCGTGTTGTCACGCAAGCTTTTCTGTTTCTTGCGTACATGCTCGCTCGATGAAGGCAATTGAGTTTTTCTTTCTAGAAAACCTTTGGTTCTACGACGTGTGTTTAAAAATTTTATAAGTTCGTTTCGATAATGATACCATTTGTCTTTATCGCTGAATTTTTCACTTTTCAATATCTTATTCATTGCCTTATCGAACAAGCTCTGGTTATTAGAACTTTCAATAGTGGCTTTCAAATTTGCATATACTTTAGGAGACAGAAGAAGCATTTTATTCAGATTACTGTTCCTATACATATTTCTCGATTAGTGAACCAATCACCCCTGAAAGTACACTTCCCAGCAGTATGGGTAAAAATCCGCCTTGTTGAATTAATACTTTACGCTGTCGCGGAACTGACCGTTTAGCATCGACAAGCTTACGCATACACCTTTTATATTTACAGAGATGGTTATATAACTTTCCACGAGGTCTGTGGTTTCCATTCAGCGTATTCAAGGTGATTTCACAAAGTGTTTTAATTACCTCTGTGTCGGCATTCTTAAGTATAGCGTTTCTCAAACCCGGTCGAGCATGACTAAGCACGTATAACATATGCTTTTTGTCCTTTAATCGCTTCATTTGTGACACCATTCTCCTGCTTTAAACTATCCTTTGAGCAATAGCACGTTACACAGTTTTTGTTAAATAAATCAGTTCGGAAACGTAATATATCATTCGTATTCTGAGTCAGGTCTATTAATAAATAACTGTGGGGCACCTGAGTGATTTCTTTATATATTCTCACAAGCTCGTTGCTATTTTCAGGGTAAATTTGTTTAGCAAGATGATGAAATTGACTTTTATCACGTGGATTCTTAAAGCATACCAGATATTTACAATTTAGCGATATGTCACGGCAAAATTTGCCCTGATGAAATACATTTTGTGTTACCAATATCACCGAAAAATTCCTATGATGTGATCCTTTAGTGAACAGTTCGCAAACTTGCCTTGAAAACGCGTTTAACATCATATCGTCCAAACCAATAAGTGTCGGCTCATTTGCATTATTCACAAACTCTTCTGGAATCGTACTTAAGAATTCGATATTTTTAAAACCTACTTTTGTTGGAACAGCTTGAGTTTCAGCATTACACCAAATAACCTTCTTCAACCGAGGCTGTATCAAAGAGTCATTTCTAAGAAGTGTCTCTATAAAACTCGTCTTGCCACATTCAGATGGACCGGCAACCATCATTGTGAAGGGGTGAATAAAGTGCGTGATTTTGGCAAATTTTCACAGATTTTAATATAAAAACAAGTAAACGGCCTATATTTATGCATTTAATGGTTATGAGTAGAAGGCAAATTGTCAACGAGTTACACAGACCTGCTCGTAAAAATTTTAAACGACGTCGGGTCACTATCAGAGGTATTGATGATTTATGGCAGGCGGATTTGGTTGATATGAGTGCATACTCATCAGAGAATCGAGGCTACAAATTTCTTCTTACAGTAATTGACACTTTTTCCAAGTGCGCTTGGGCATTACCAGTCAAGAATAAAAGCACTAATGAAGTGACGCAGGCAATGGAAACAATTTTCGAGCAAAGACGTATTCCCAGAAATCTGCAAACAGATGACGGAAAGGAATTTTTCAATATAAGATTTCAACATATTATGAAAAAGTATGAAATTAACCACTATTCAACATTTAGTGCTTCAAAAGCATCGATTGCAGAGCGCTTCAACAGAACTCTAAAGGGTATTATGTGGAAGGACTTAAGCATGAATGGAAATTACCGCTGGTTCGATTCCTTACATAAGCTAGTTGCCCGATACAACAAAACAAAACATCGAATTATTAATATGCGCCCAATAGATGTTAATACATCGAACGAAGTGCAATTACTCTCGGACGTTTACAGGAAAGTTAAGGTCACATCACAACCTAAATTTAAAGTTGGTGCGTATGTGCGCATAAGTAAGCATAAGAAAATTTTTGAAAAGGGTTACACCCCTAAGTGGTCTACGGAAATATTTAAAATAAAAGAAGTCAGAAAAACACAGCCCCGTACGTACACATTGGAAGACTATCAAGGAAATTTGATACAAGGAGGGTTCTACGAGCCTGAGTTAACTACAGTGAAACATCCTGATGCATACCTTGTTGAGAAAATTATAAGAAGAAGGGGAAATCGTGTTTTTGTCAAATGGCTTGGTTTTCCTTCTCATCATAATTCCTGGATAAATATAAAAGACGTGCTCTAAAAGTGAACAACATTCATTCGAGATGTTGTGTTTAAAGCGAGAATATGATCGCGTCAAGACGTTTGCCAATCTAAAAATTGATGAAAGGAAAATACTTAAACTTGCGCGTAGTGGATTTTTTTACACAAATATAAAAGACCAGGTCAGATGTTACCTCTGCTCGGTCATCATGGATGCATTCAACGCACCTACCGATGTCGAGAGTGAGCACTTGCAATTGTCACCGGAATGTTTCTACGCCAACGGAAAAGACGTCTGTGGACCTTACGATACACCTATTACAACAAAAAAATGTTCCAGAACAGAGCACTGTCTCTACAATCTATTAAAATGTGTTGGTCTTGGTTTTTTTGTTGGTGGATTTATATGTGAAGCTGTATCAATTTATAACTATTTTTCCAAGTAAAATGTCAACCATTTTATTTCAATATAAATTTGTATAAATTAAAATTCAATAAAGTTTCTTGTTACTTATACAAATAAATGTTTTTATTTACCTAAAATTCCCACCCCCACGTCCCACCTAAATGCCACAAAGAAAATACAACACCTGAACATTGACCTACTCCTCTGCAACCAGCGAATAACGTCTCTGTTTTCATCTAAATATAGCCACTCGGAAACATCATAAAATCGTTCATCCAGTTATGACATAATCTCTGCAGCGCGTAAAATCACCATTCAACCACACAACATAGGTCATATCAAGTTTGAGACCAGAAACGCACATGACGAATGATATGATAAACAAGAATAACAAAAGTAAAATCCCTCGTAAACCCATTTATACAAAGCGACAAAGGTCAGTTATGACACACCAGGTTTTATACAAATGATCTACATCTTGTATTTTTATTTTGAATTACTCAGATCCATCCATTAACAAGACATTGTACACGGATATACATACGATACAAGTAAAGCCAATTTCAAGACCGTATCAGCCAAATGCAATGATTGAGTTTGAGCAGAAAACACATTGTACATCTTAATGAAGATCCACACACACTTATTTTGATCTACCTTCATTAATTCCTTCCGATAAAAATCAAATTAAACAAACCCAATACGCTTCGTAAACAAACCTCAGCAATCTCGCATTTTACTACGATCAGCATGTAATTTACCCACAAGAAATAGTTATTGGTCATTTTCTTTTTCACACAATATTCCCGTCATCATCGTGGTAAGCGATCATGTTAAACACATTTCATTCAACTCAATTTGCAACCCAATATATACGTATGTTATGCATGCTAATCGCCATATGCTTAATCACCAAGAAATGTGCACTTTAGATCTCTGGAACTGGTTCATTCGGATCGATCAAAGTAAAATTATATACTCTAACAGAACACGGGCTATCGAGTTTGCTGTTAAACCAAACACATGGTCTGATCGTTTGTAAACAGAGCGCAGGTCAAGCTTACAAAGAGAATAAAGGTGGGAAATAGCTCCTCCAAAACGACTCAAGGCAATGCAAAGCGCGGAACACACACACACAACTCCTCGCACCCAACGCCCATTCTCTCACAAAAAGCTTCTTCATCTCCTCAAGCTTCCTCACAGCCTCGCACCCAACGCCCATTCTCTCGCACAAAGCTTCTTCACAGCCTCGCACCCAACGCCCATTCTCTCGCACAAAGCTTCTCTCAATCTGCTTTTCTCCCTCTTGCACATCACCCAACACACATCGCTCAACTCCTCATCAGCACTTCAACACCGCCTCCAGCCAAGATCGTGGTGGCACCTAAAGCCCTTTTCAACGGCCTCGCCCTCGGAATATAAAAGCTCGTCCTTTACCTTAACACGTAAGCTCTTCTGGTGGCTACCTAGGGAGGTGGAACTACTCTGGTGTCACCTAAGCATGCTGTCTCTACCGCACCCTATGCTAATAACATGGTGTGGTGGCTTCCTTACTACTACCATTTGCACAAAGTTTCAAATTTTTTAGATCTTAATACTTGGTGTTTATTTTCACTATAGATCATTACGATTTGAAAGTTCTATGATAAAATCGCTTACTAAAGGTAAGCTAAAAAAATACAAAAACCACCCTAGCTGGCAACCCTATCATTGTTTTGAAATTAAATTTCTACTAAATATTGTCTACAATAAGTTTTATTTGTCATTTGAATTTCGTTATGATTCAATTACTGTGCTGGAAGCTATACGGCAAAGAGCTTTATTTTCCTCAGGAATTTTTCAAATTTAAGACACGAAAATTACCATAGCTGGCAGTTCGTGGTTTAAGGTAGGGTTCAGCTACTGTGTGAATTTCGTCAAAATCAAATGATTGAATCAGAGTTTATTGGGCCAAAAGCAGTTATTTTTCTTAGTGATTTTTTAAATTGGCACCATTGGCACAAAATTGCGCGCTTGTCAAAATCACTTCAATCAAAGTCGGTCCTACTTAAGATCAATACATTCTATAAATTTTAATTCATTCTGATAATCGGATCGTGAGTTTCCGTGAACAGAAGTTTTTGTCGCATAAAATACAGGTTAATTGGGAAATGGTTAATGGGCGTGCCCGTTGTAAAATTTCTAAATTTTTTACTTTTGCTGTGTACACTAAGCATAAGATTTATATACAAGTGACTTTTTTTCCGAGAATCTACATTTTTTTCCGGAGAATCGATGATTTGAAGGTTTTCACCTTCAGCGCCAGCCAAAGCTACAGGATTGCTAACATGCTCATCAAAAGCAACACAAATTTACAACTAAACAATACCAATATGTTCTGAAAGTTTCATACTGGTTGATTAGCTCCATCAAAAGTTATCGCAATTTAAAAATTTTTAAATTTTCCCGTTCTCTTTTTAGGCGTCTAGCGCACAAAAGGGGTTAAAAAATTCCAAACCACTATCCGATCCACATTCAAAACACATTCAAAATTCATCCGGCTACTTTAATTTTTGCAAAAATTATTTTTGTACGGAATAATAGGAATATTAAAAATATCACTTAAATGGCCGCCGGCGCCAAAGGGTTAAAGATAATTGACATTCGGTGAGACCTGGATCTATTTCGCATATACACCAATGTTTGTTGAAAGTTTCAGCTGAATCGGATGGTGCGTTTTTGAGAAATAGTCACTGATTTTTTTTGATGATATATATATTATGTATATATGAAAATATGAATGTTTGGCAGAATCGATTTTTATACTAATGTTCTTCGAAAAATAGTAAAAATGCTGAGCACACAGTCTGGCGTAATCGAGTAATCATATTGACTTGATTTTCAATTTAGTGTGAATCTGATTACAAATGCATTTTACATAAGTTTTTTTTATGAGTAATTTTTCATGGTAAACTAATTGGCTAGATATTGAAGGTTGAGTTGCTTTAATTAATGTACACGTGAAGCTGATTAGTTGACTCAGTGGCCAATTTGGATGGATATTTGCAAAATTCATCCTCCCCCTCGTTGAACGTTGAGTTCAGCAATTCGTTCTGTTTCTAGTGCTACGGTGAATTGTACTCGGGGCTGGGTCTGTAGCAAGTAGCTGGTTCTCTTGGACCTGCGGGTCCTTGATTTCATGCGAAATCTGGTGAATTTCTTGCGGCTTATACTTGATTTCAGTGGCCTTGAATGGTTTTGCGAGATCAGTCACGTCCCTTGTAGGTGTATAAGATGTTTACGTTTTGAATGAATAGATAGAACGCGCCAAGAGCGTAGTTGAGTCGTCTTTAATGAGGCAGTCTTCACTGGCGTTGAGTATTCCAGATCTTATTAGGGAGTGTTGGGCTATGGAATCTCCACAATCCACGTGTATTAACGTTTCATTTCTAGCAACGTATATCCAATGATTTGGGTTAGTGAGCTGTATCCATCGAGAAGTACTGTGTTTTTCAATAATTTTGTATATGGGTAGTAAATCCAACTTCGCAGCTTCCGACTGATGACTCTCTTCGATATAGCAAATGAATTTGCTTGCAGAGGTAACTGGATGATCTAACGCGAGAGCAAGTGGCTTATTCTGGCTCAGGCAGGAAGAAGTAGTCTTCGTGATGAAAACTGATTATTAAAAACCTCGATGAGGGTTCGATTTTCAGGAACGAGCTGTTCACAAAAACTGGAACAGGAATGATTCGGAATACGTTGAAATTATTGTTCAACAGTAGTGGAATCTTAATTCGGAATATTGTCTGCGCCTTCGTAACTCGAACTTCGATGGACATCAGGTTGTATAATTCTAGAAGACTGGACCCTCCAGTTGGTTGGCTTCTTAATGAGTGTTAGCTGCTATCGCAACTGCCTTGGAGTTAGAAGTAATGGGTTAATTCGACTATAATGTGTGTCTATTATTGTGCTCAGTATAATTGATTGTATTCGTTCAAAGTTGGATATTGCTAATGTTAGTCGTATTGACAGTGAATTGAACAGTCCCACAGCGCGTTGCTCTTCGGCTTCCTTCGTTATTTCATAAAGTTGAAATATTGTTTGGTTTAAGTAGTGCTCAAAGCCTTGTAATTGTTTTTGCTTCATTTCTGTGGATTTATTGACCAGGTTGATAGTTGAATCAACAATCAATGTTTGATTTTGTATCAAATGTTGTAAATGATGCTGATTTTTTTTCAGGTCGCCTATGATATCAGAAATTTTTTCTGCTTAGGATGAATCCAATACTTCGAATAAAGAATGAGCGATGTTTCCAACAATGTTATTGCGAAACCCGAAAGCAGTCGAGCCGCTGTCAGTGCAACATTTTAATTAAGGTCAGATTCGGTTCTGTCCCGCGTGCCAAACCTGCCAGCTAGCTAAGTCTGGCGTGGGTTTTTGGGACGAACCTGACCTTCGTGCTACGGCACGCAGACGATACACCATTTAGCGCATGGGACGAATAAACGATTAAGGAAGGGAAGGGAAGAAAAACTGTAAGCATCATTAAAATGAACAAATTATCTCATTTTCATTATATAAATTTAAATTCATGAAAACAAATTACCAAGCCAAAGAAAGGAAAGTAGACAAAAATGAATCATGTCAAGTAGACAAAAATGAAATGAAGATTATGAGTAATAAAAATTTAACTAAAAATTATGTGCTGTAAGCAAGAACTAAAATAAAAATAAATTCCATGAACATAAAAAAAACCAAAAATAATCGTTATTCACTAATTTTGGAAGTGGGTATATACGTACGCAAATCTGGCCGGAGTTCGTTCACAACAATCTTGACAATGACTTGAAAATATAACGACTATATTATGAAACGATATAACTTAATATACAAATCAAAAGCAAAAACCTGAAAATTCAATGACTAATCAAGAAAACTAAAGTGAAAAAGAAAGAATACACATGATCACTTATATATAACGTTACCACGTTATGTCCACAATATATGTTATGTTAACAATCTACTCAAACTAATAATACTAATTGAAAACTAATTTTTTTTTAAACTGATAATCAAATAATTTTAAATTCTTCAATACTGTTAAATTAATTCAACCTACATGGAGTACGTTAATTCTGAGTTCCGTTTTGAAAGAAATGATAAAAAAATGACCACTTATCTGGGCAATACATTGATCAACCGTGCTGGTCCATCTTGCCGTGCTGCATGAATCGCAATGTCCGAACGCCAAATGCTAACTCCATATTTTAATATTTCCACACCAGAATCCAAGTTCTTCTCAACTGCTCATTTTGTTGACCCTTGAAAGTTCCTGTGTGACTTCCAATAAGAAACGTTTCTTTCTTCGAAACAACTTTTTCTTCCTTTTGTCCCACTGAGAATAGGACGAACGACCAAAAAAATTTTCGTGCTCAAAAACTCAATTTTGAATAAAAAAAACTGCACTAACTTTTTCACTTTTTCAATAAATCACTGTGTTAAATTATCCAAACTTGATAATTTTTCTCATTATAATAACACAAACTTCCAAAATTGTTGTTTTTGCCTTCCCTGCTCCTTCACAGTTTCGAATTTGAATCGCGGGTAGTAGTTTTACAGTAGTTTTACTGGATTTTTTTCCAGTTTTTCTCCTACGTACTTGAATGACATTTATAACTCCCGGAACGCACCAGCCACAAAAACAAAGAAAAATGAAATCCTTTGACATATTGATTCCCACGGAAAATACACTTTCTTTCCAAGTTTTTCATCACTTCTCAAAAAAAACAAAGATAGTCTCTCTGTTTTAAAGTACTTCCATGTTCAATTTTCCTTTCACTTTTTTATTAAATTTAAAATCTCCAAAGTATCTCCACAAAAATAACCCGCACCGCCACACTCTCTCGATCACCAACGCCAACTTTCTTTTCCAAAATCACCTTCCAAACAAAATTCTGTCTCAAACGCCAACTTTTCTTATATCGACGGTACACAAACCACGACCAATATTTCATCGCGAAAGTAATTCCCAACAAATTATATTTTACTCATTGCTCGCTTGACGAAATGCCCTGGTTTTCGAAAGGCCTACGACAACAGCCACCGCTGCCGCCGCAAGCTCAATCCCAACTTCCCAAGCCGTCAGCATCTCCCAGCCTTCCTAGCAGTCCGCCACGCACCGGTTCTCAAATCTGTTACCAGCTGCACAGCACCCGCAGCCAGCACCCAATATTTCTAGTTTTGCTAGCCTGATAACGCAGTTGATGCCAACATTGCCGCAAATCAGCTGCGCTCAGGTCAGCAAACCCGTCGCGTCGCAATCAAACATGCAATAATCAAATGCAACAGAAAACCTGTTTTGCAGGACAATCCAATACATTTGACTAATGCATGCACTACTGCAGTAGCGATGTTTGTGGGTGTATGCGTTTTAATTGGCGGCGAGGCTGTTTTGCAACAATTGTGGGGACAACCCAGACCCTGAGATCTCATCCGGCTGGGCAAAAGATTAGGGGAAAAAACAGAAGAAGGAACAATAATAAAAAAACGATAAAAAAATCAATAAATTGATGACACAAAGCTAGCTAATTACTATCTACCCTTCCTTTCATATCATAACGTCTTTTCAAAGCTGTCTATTTCTTTAAAAAGAGGTAATGACTACTACAAATAAATCTAAACTTACTTGTTAACCTAATCATTGCATTCTCCTAAAGTTAATTTTAACTTTAAAAGGATACAATACATTAATGTATCTAATCTAGATCTAATCTAATATCTATCTTATCTAGTTTTAAATCCTAAACCTACTATAACATCCTCCCAAGGCCAACGCTTCATTGACTTAAAGGGAAGATAATAATACCTAAAATTATCGTACTGGGATAGCAAGACATATCATTCCCTCTCGTCAAAGCTAATATCTGGGTTAAGCTTTGTCGAGAGGCAATAATTATTTGATCAAAAATTAATTATTATGTTCCTGCAAAACTAACCCACAAACTTTGCGAAAGATAATTATTCCTAAAGCTAAATTTAGTTTAAAATAAGCTATCTATTGTGTTTCACCAAAGCTGCCTGATTAGAACAACTTTGGAGAGAGACAAAAGCACACCTAACCTAAATTACTTCCATGAGTGAAATCATCATAACGTCTTCCTTAAGCGTCGCTAGTCACTTTGAAAAGAGACAATAGTGAAAACCCTACATGCTAAGCCTAACAAAATTAATATTAAAAGTAAATAAACTAACCGTTATAATATGTACAAATATAAAAGACTTAATCCAAATCCGACGACTGAAATACTCAGGGCCCATGATGATGTAGTATTATGGGTCCGTCACAGCTTGAGAGAGCACTGGTGAAGAAGTGCTCAAGTCGGACAAAGATAAAAATTAAAATTAATGAAGCGATACAATAATTCCAGCCCAGATAAGTGCACTGCAAATGATGAGTTATAAACAAAAGTACTCCGTAGGTTAACAAAAATAACCAAAGGAGGATTGATGTTTCCCAAAGCTAAGTTGAAAATAGTTGCAAATCATAAAAAACTCTAGCGCACCTGAACCGCTAGAAATACTAATGTTCGAAGAACAGTAGAAGAATCGTGCAGGTTTTGAGTGCATATTCCACCACATGAGCTGCTTATTACGGCCAAACTGTTTCAAACGCCACGTTCTACTTTGGTCTCAAGAATGCATTATAACTCATATGGTGGAAGGTTTCAGATATTACCACTGGAATGAATTTCAACGTTTATGAGAGCGAAACACGGGTTAATTATATTCGTTATCAGTTGCCTATTTCACAAAATTTCGAAAGCAGCATCTCATATAACATCAATGAAGAAAATGCGCAGTGCCTGTAGCACTGTAACTGAAGTTGGTGTTTGGGGCTGCGATCCGAAAAATTTGCAGAACTTTGGGAATTGAAACATCGGTTATTTATTTTCATTGTAAATGTTTCCGGTATGAATACTAACTATACTAACTATAATACCGACTCGTGCTGCCAACCTTTCGCCAGTATCAAAGCCAAAAATATATCACATCTGCTTCCCGTTGTTATATTACATTCGAAGTTATAGGAGTATAAAGAAATTTAGGATTACCTGCAGCGAGTTTTTTCAAATAATGGAAAGCTTAATATTTGCTGTTTATTGTCACTACAATATCATTACCAATTGAAAATTCTACGATAAAACCGCTTAATAAAGATATTGCAAACAAACACAAAACCAACAATAGCTGGCAACTCTATCGTGGCTTTTCAACCAAATTTGGCCTGAATAATGTTTATAGTAGGTTCCATTAATTGTATGAAATTCGTACTGATTTAATGACTGCACTGGAAGTTATAGGGCAAACAGTTTTATTTTCCTGAGTGAATTTTCAAATCCAAAGACACAAAAATTACCATAGCTGGCAGCACCAATCGAATTTTTCAACCAAATTTCTATCAAACAGAGTTTAGAGTAAGGTTCAGCTACTGTGTCAATTTCATGAAAACCTGGTAACTTATTCACATTTCATAGGGAAAAAAGCAGTTTTTTTTCTTTGTAATTTTTCAAGATGGCACCACTGGCACAAAGTTGCCCACAATTCAAAATCGCTTCTATCAGACCTGGTCCTACTTAATTCCAATGCATTCTGTAAATTTCAATGGTATCTGATAATTGATTCGTGAGTTCCCGTGAACAGAAGTTTTTGATGCTTAAAATATAGGTTGACTGGGAAAGGGTTACCGTTCTTGTCCGACATAAAATTTCCAAAGTTTTACTTTGAACGTGTAGATAGAGCATAAGATTTGTATACAGATTGGTTTTATTGTAAGAAACGGACAATTTTTGGAAATTCGATGGTTTAATGTTTTCACTTCCAAATTTTTATTTTTTCAAATTTAAGACACCAAAATTATCATAGCTGACAGCTCCAACCGAATCTTTCAACCAAATTTCTACCAAACGTGGTATTAAATAAGGTTCAGCTACTGTGTGAATTTCGTCAAAATCGAACGATTCAATCAGAATTTATAGGGATAAAAGCAATTATCTCTTTTAGTGATTTTTCAAGATGGCACCACTGGCACAGAATCACCCGCATTTCAAAATCACTTCTTTCAGACCTGGTCCTATATAGGACCAATACATTCTGCAAATTTCAATTATTTCTGCTCATCGGATCGTGAGTTTCCGTAAACAGAAGTTTTTGATGCTAAAAATATAGGTAAATTGGGCAAGGGTTACCAGGCGTGCCCGTAATACCATATCAAATTTTATTTTTTGTCTATGTAAACAAAGCACAAGATTTACATATGAGTGGCTTTTTTTTGAAAAAGCGGCAGTTTTTCAAGAGAGACGATGATTTGAAGGTTTTCACTTTCAGTGCCTGCCCTAGCTACACGGTTGCCAGCACGCTCATTAAAAGCAACGAAAATCTACAACTAAATAATATCAACATGTCCTAAAAATTTCGTAATGATTGAATAGCTCCGTCAAAAGTTATCGCAATTTAAAAATTTTCCAGTTTTCCCGTTCTGTTTTTAGGCACCAAGCGCACACATGGGGTTAAAAAATTCCAAAACATTATCCGATTCACATGTAGAACACGTTCAAAATTTATTTCGTCAACTTTATTTTTGCAAAAATTATTTGTGTACGAAATAATAGGTATTGAAACCTCATCTTTAACTCTTGAGTTAAGCTATCCATTACCTCTGAGAAAATTTGCCTGAAACTGCCTTCGACATCTATAATCCCGTTTATTGATAGTCTAGATTTCTTACGCAAAGATGGTAAATCACAAGTTTCTTCTGTTTTTACTAATATATATATATATATATATATATATATATATATATATATATATATATATATATATATATATATATATATATATATATATATATATATATATATATATATATATATATATATATATATATATATATATATATATATTAGTAAAAACAGAAGAAACTTGTGATTTACCATCTTTGCGTAAGAAATCTAGACTATCAATAAACGGGATTATAGATGTCGAAGGCAGTTTCAGGCAAATTTTCTCAGAGGTAATGGATAGCTTAACTCAAGAGTTAAAGATGAGGTTTCAATACCTATTATTTCGTACACAAATAATTTTTGCAAAAATAAAGTTGACGAAATAAATTTTGAACGTGTTCTACATGTGAATCGGATAATGTTTTGGAATTTTTTAACCCCATGTGTGCGCTTGGTGCCTAAAAACAGAACGGGAAAACTGGAAAATTTTTAAATTGCGATAACTTTTGACGGAGCTATTCAATCATTACGAAATTTTTAGGACATGTTGATATTATTTAGTTGTAGATTTTCGTTGCTTTTAATGAGCG
Source organism: Nemotelus nigrinus (assembly GCA_947369275.1). Classification (NCBI taxonomy): domain Eukaryota; kingdom Metazoa; phylum Arthropoda; class Insecta; order Diptera; family Stratiomyidae; genus Nemotelus; species Nemotelus nigrinus. The sequence continues at coordinate 100,740,601 of OX376372.1, read as the reverse complement.
TGCTGGCAACCGTGTAGCTAGGGCAGGCACTGAAAGTGAAAACCTTCAAATCATCGTCTCTCTTGAAAAACTGCCGCTTTTTCAAAAAAAAGCCACTCATATGTAAATCTTGTGCTTTGTTTACATAGACAAAAAATAAAATTTGATATGGTATTACGGGCACGCCTGGTAACCCTTGCCCAATTTACCTATATTTTTAGCATCAAAAACTTCTGTTTACGGAAACTCACGATCCGATGAGCAGAAATAATTGAAATTTGCAGAATGTATTGGTCCTATATAGGACCAGGTCTGAAAGAAGTGATTTTGAAATGCGGGTGATTCTGTGCCAGTGGTGCCATCTTGAAAAATCACTAAAAGAGATAATTGCTTTTATCCCTATAAATTCTGATTGAATCGTTCGATTTTGACGAAATTCACACAGTAGCTGAACCTTATTTAATACCACGTTTGGTAGAAATTTGGTTGAAAGATTCGGTTGGAGCTGTCAGCTATGATAATTTTGGTGTCTTAAATTTGAAAAAATAAAAATTTGGAAGTGAAAACATTAAACCATCGAATTTCCAAAAATTGTCCGTTTCTTACAATAAAACCAATCTGTATACAAATCTTATGCTCTATCTACACGTTCAAAGTAAAACTTTGGAAATTTTATGTCGGACAAGAACGGTAACCCTTTCCCAGTCAACCTATATTTTAAGCATCAAAAACTTCTGTTCACGGGAACTCACGAATCAATTATCAGATACCATTGAAATTTACAGAATGCATTGGAATTAAGTAGGACCAGGTCTGATAGAAGCGATTTTGAATTGTGGGCAACTTTGTGCCAGTGGTGCCATCTTGAAAAATTACAAAGAAAAAAAACTGCTTTTTTCCCTATGAAATGTGAATAAGTTACCAGGTTTTCATGAAATTGACACAGTAGCTGAACCTTACTCTAAACTCTGTTTGATAGAAATTTGGTTGAAAAATTCGATTGGTGCTGCCAGCTATGGTAATTTTTGTGTCTTTGGATTTGAAAATTCACTCAGGAAAATAAAACTGTTTGCCCTATAACTTCCAGTGCAGTCATTAAATCAGTACGAATTTCATACAATTAATGGAACCTACTATAAACATTATTCAGGCCAAATTTGGTTGAAAAGCCACGATAGAGTTGCCAGCTATTGTTGGTTTTGTGTTTGTTTGCAATATCTTTATTAAGCGGTTTTATCGTAGAATTTTCAATTGGTAATGATATTGTAGTGACAATAAACAGCAAATATTAAGCTTTCCATTATTTGAAAAAACTCGCTGCAGGTAATCCTAAATTTCTTTATACTCCTATAACTTCGAATGTAATATAACAACGGGAAGCAGATGTGATATATTTTTGGCTTTGATACTGGCGAAAGGTTGGCAGCACGAGTCGGTATTATAGTTAGTATAGTTAGTATTCATACCGGAAACATTTACAATGAAAATAAATAACCGATGTTTCAATTCCCAAAGTTCTGCAAATTTTTCGGATCGCAGCCCCAAACACCAACTTCAGTTACAGTGCTACAGGCACTGCGCATTTTCTTCATTGATGTTATATGAGATGCTGCTTTCGAAATTTTGTGAAATAGGCAACTGATAACGAATATAATTAACCCGTGTTTCGCTCTCATAAACGTTGAAATTCATTCCAGTGGTAATATCTGAAACCTTCCACCATATGAGTTATAATGCATTCTTGAGACCAAAGTAGAACGTGGCGTTTGAAACAGTTTGGCCGTAATAAGCAGCTCATGTGGTGGAATATGCACTCAAAACCTGCACGATTCTTCTACTGTTCTTCGAACATTAGTATTTCTAGCGGTTCAGGTGCGCTAGAGTTTTTTATGATTTGCAACTATTTTCAACTTAGCTTTGGGAAACATCAATCCTCCTTTGGTTATTTTTGTTAACCTACGGAGTACTTTTGTTTATAACTCATCATTTGCAGTGCACTTATCTGGGCTGGAATTATTGTATCGCTTCATTAATTTTAATTTTTATCTTTGTCCGACTTGAGCACTTCTTCACCAGTGCTCTCTCAAGCTGTGACGGACCCATAATACTACATCATCATGGGCCCTGAGTATTTCAGTCGTCGGATTTGGATTAAGTCTTTTATATTTGTACATATTATAACGGTTAGTTTATTTACTTTTAATATTAATTTTGTTAGGCTTAGCATGTAGGGTTTTCACTATTGTCTCTTTTCAAAGTGACTAGCGACGCTTAAGGAAGACGTTATGATGATTTCACTCATGGAAGTAATTTAGGTTAGGTGTGCTTTTGTCTCTCTCCAAAGTTGTTCTAATCAGGCAGCTTTGGTGAAACACAATAGATAGCTTATTTTAAACTAAATTTAGCTTTAGGAATAATTATCTTTCGCAAAGTTTGTGGGTTAGTTTTGCAGGAACATAATAATTAATTTTTGATCAAATAATTATTGCCTCTCGACAAAGCTTAACCCAGATATTAGCTTTGACGAGAGGGAATGATATGTCTTGCTATCCCAGTACGATAATTTTAGGTATTATTATCTTCCCTTTAAGTCAAAAGTTATCGCAATTTAAAAATTTTCCAGTTTTCCCGTTCTGTTTTTAGGCACCAAGCGCACACATGGGGTTAAAAAATTCCAAAACATTATCCGATTCACATGTAGAACACGTTCAAAATTTATTTCGTCAACTTTATTTTTGCAAAAATTATTTGTGTACGAAATAATAGGTATTGAAACCTCATCTTTAACTCTTGAGTTAAGCTATCCATTACCTCTGAGAAAATTTGCCTGAAACTGCCTTCGACATCTATAATCCCGTTTATTGATAGTCTAGATTTCTTACGCAAAGATGGTAAATCACAAGTTTCTTCTGTTTTTACTAATATATATATATATATATATATATATATATATATATATATATATATATATATATATATATATATATATATATATATATATATATATATATATATATATATATATATATATATATATATATATATATATATATATATATATATATATATATATATATCATCAAAAAATTTCAGTGAGATAATCTCGGAAATGCACCATCCGATTGAGCTGAAACTTTCAGGATACATTGGTGTATATGCAGAATAGGTCTACGTCTCACTAAATGTCAGTTATTGTTAACTTTTTGGCGCCGGCGGCCATTTAAGTGATATCTTTAATATACCTATTATTTCGTACATAAATAATTTTCGCAAAAATAAAGTTGACAAAATAAATTTCGAACGTGTTTAACATGTGAATCGGATAATGTTTTGGAATTTTTTAACCCCATGTGTGCGCTGGGTGCCTAAAAAGAAAACAAGAAAATTTGAAAATTTTTAAATTGCGATAACTTTTGACAGAGCTATTCAATCATTACGAAACTTTCAGGGCATATTATTCTTATTAAGTTGTAGATTTGTGTAGCTTTAATGAGCGTGCTGCCAACCCTGTAGCTAGGACAGGTACTGAAAGTGAAAACCTCCAAATCATCGTCTCTCTTGAAAAAATGCCGCTTCTTGAAAAATAAGCCGCTCATATGTAAATCTTGTGCTTTTTTTATATAGACAATAAAAAAAATTTGATATGATATAACGGGCACGCCTGGTAACCCTTGCTCAATTTACCTATATTTTAAGCATCAAAAACTTCTGTTCACGGAAACTCACGATCCGATGAGCAGAATTAATTGAAATTTGCAGAATGTATTGGTCTAAAATAGAACCAGGTCTGATAGAAGTGATTTTGAAATACAGGCGATTCTGTGCCTGTGGTGCCATCTTGAAAAATCACTAAAATAGATAGCTGCTTTTAGCCCTATAAATTCTGATTGAATCGTTCGATTTTGACGAAATTCACACAGCAGTTGGACCTTACCTCAAACCACGTTTGAAAGAAATTTGGTCGTTGGTTGGAACTGCCAGCTATGATAATTTTGGTGTCTTAAATTTGAAAAAAAAAGAATCTGTAAGTGAAAACATTCAAACCATCGAATGTTCAAAAAAATGTCCGTTTCTTACAATAAAACCAATCTGTATACAAATCTTACGTTTTATCTACACGTTCAAAGTAAAACTTTGAAAATTTAATGTCGGACAAGAACGGTAACCCTCTCCCAGTTAACCTATATTTTTAGCATCAAAAACTTCTGTTCACGGGAACTAACGAACCAATAATCACATACAGCTGAAATTAACAGAATGCATTGGACTTAAGTAGGACCAGATCTGATAGAAGTGATTTTAAATTGTGGGCAACTCTGTGCCAGTGGTGCCATCTTGAAAAATTACAAAGAAAAAACTCTGCTTTTTGCCCGATGAAATGTGAATTAGTTGAAATGGACACAGTAGCTGAAATTATTTCTAAACTCTGTTTGGTGGAAATTTGGTTGAAAAATTTGATTAGTGCTGCCAGTTATGGTAATTTTTGTGTCTTTGGTTTTGAAAATTCGCGCAGGAAAATAAAACTTTTTGCCCTACAACTTCCAGTGCAGTCATGAAATCAATACGAATTTCATACAATTAATGAAACCTATCATAAACATTATTCAGGCCAAATTTGACTGAAAAGCCACGATAGGGTTGCCAGCTATTGTTGGTTTTCTGTTTGTTTGCAATATCTTTATTAAGCGGTTTTATCGTAGAATTTTCAAATGGTAATGATATTGTAGTGACAATAAACAGCAAATATTAAGTTTTCGATTATTTAAAAAAACTCGCTACAGGTAACCCTAAATTTCTTTATACTCCTATAATTTCGAATGTAATTTAACAACGTGAAGCAGATGTGATATATTCTTGGCTTTGATACTGGCAGAAGGTTGCCAACACGAGTCGGTTATGCTACTTTTGTATCAATAAAAGCTCACAGTTAGTGTTCATACCGGAAACATTTACAATGAAAATAAATAACCAATGTTTCAATTCCCAAAGTTCTGCAAATTTTTCGGATCGCAACCCCAAATACCAACTTCAGTTACAGTGCTGCAGGCACTGAGCATTTTCTTCAGTGATGTTATATGAGATGTTGCTTTCAAAACTATGTGAAATAAGCAACTGATAACGAATATAATTAACCCGTGTTTT
>OX376372.1:100718949-100735280 GCA_947369275.1 Nemotelus nigrinus | reverse complement strand
AATCGGATAATGCTTTGGAATTTTTTAACCCTATGTGTGCGCTGGGTGCCTAAAAAGAGGACGGGAAAATTTGAAAATTTTTAAATTTCGATAACTTTTGACAGAGCTATTCAATCATTACCAAATTTTCAGGACATATTGATATTATTTAGTTGTAGATTTGTGTGGCTTTTAATGAGCGTGCTGGCAACCCTGTAGCTAAGGCAGGTACTGAAAGTGAAAACCTCCAAATCATCGTCTCTTTTGAAAAAATGCCGTTTCTTCAAAAATAAGCCTTTCATATGTAAATCTTGTGCTTTGTTTACATAACCAAAAAAAAAAAAAAGATATGGTATAAAAGATATGGTAAAAAAAAAAAAGATATGGTTCTTCGAACATTAGTAATAACGGGCACGCCTGGCAACCCTTGCCCAATTTACCTATATTTTTAGCATCAAAAACTTCTGTTCACGGAAACTCACGATCCGATGGGCAGAATTATTTGAAATTCACAGCATGTATTGACCTTAAATAGGACCAGGTCTGATAGAAGTGATTTTGAAATGCGGGCGATTCTGTGCCAGTGGTGCCATCTTGAAAAACCACTAAAAAAGATAACTGTTTTTAGCCCTATAAATTCTGATTGAATCGTTCGATTTTGACGAAACTTACACAATTGCTGGACCTTACTTTAAGCCACGTTTGGTAGAAATTTGGTCGAAAAATTCGGTTGGAGCTGCCAGCTATGATAATTTTGGTGTCTTCATTTTGAAAAAAAAAATTTGGAAGTGAAAACATTCAAACCATCGAATATTCAAAAAAATGTCCGTTTCTTACAATAAAACCAATCTGTATATAAATCTTATGTTTTATCTACACGTTCAAAATAAAACTTTGGAAATTTCATGTCGGACAAGAACGGTAACCCTCTCCCAGTTAACCTATATTTTTAGCATCAAAAACTTCTGTTCACGGAAACTCACGAACCAATAATCAGATACAGCTAAAATTTACAGAATGCATTGGACTTAAGTAAGACCAGATTTGATAGAAGCGATTTTGAATTGTGGGCAACTCTGTGCCAGTGGTGCCATCTTGAAAAATTACAAAGAAAAAAAAACTGCTTTTTGCCCTATGAAATGTGAATAAGTTACCAGATTTTCATGAAATTAACACAGAAGCTAAACCTAACTCTAATCTCTGTTTGGTGGAAATTTGGTTGAAAAATTTGATTGGTGCTACCAGCTATGGTAATTTTTGTGTCTTTGGTTTTGAAAATTCGCTCAGGAAAATAAAACTTTTTGCACTATAAGTTCCAGTGCAGTCATGAAATCAATACGAATTTCATACAATTAATGAAACCTGTCATAAGCATTATTCAGGCCAAATTTGGTTGAAAAGACACGATAGGGTTGCCAGCTATTGTTGGTTTTGTGTTTAATTGCAATATCTTTATTAAGCGGTTTTATCGTAGAATTTTCAAATGGTAATGATATTGTAGTGACAATAAACAGCAAATATTAAGCTTTCGATCATTTGAAAAAACTCGCTGCAGGTAACCCTAAATTTCTTTATACTCCTATAACTTCGAATGTAATTAAACAACGTGAAGCAGATTTGATATATTCTTGGCTTTGATACTGGCGAAAGGTTGCCAGCACGAGTCGGTTGTGCTACATTTGTATCAATAAATGCTTACAGTTAGTATACATACCGGAAACATTTACAATGAAAATAAATAACCGATGTTACAATTCGCAAAGTTCTGCAAATTTTTCGGATCGCAGCCCCAAACACCAACTTCAGTTACAGTGCTGCAGGCACTGAGCATTTTCTTCATTGATGTTATATGAGATGCTGCTTTCAAAATTATGTGAAATAAGCAACTGATAACGAATATAATTAACCCGTGTTTTGCTCTCATAAACGTTGAAATTCATGCCAGTGGTAATATCTGAAACCTTGCACCATATGAGTTATAATGCATTCTTAAGACGAAAGTAATACGTGGCATTTGAAACAGTTTGGCCGTAATAAGCAGCACATGTGGTGGAATATGCACTCAAAACCTGCACGATTCTTCTACTGTTCTTCGAACATTAGTGTTTCTAGCGGTTCAGGTGCGCTAGAGTTTTTTTCTAGTTTGTCTGGGTCTGTCCTAGGAGTTCGTCCAAAGCGATGCTCAACAGGTTTACTTCCAGTGGTTGAATGAATTGAGAAGTTGTATTCGTGAACGGCATGTTGCAGGAGATTTTCGAAAGATCTGGGTGGTCCATCCTTCTTTAAACATCTCATTATTTCTATGAGGGTACTATGCCAGCGCTCAACCTGCCCGTTAACCTCGTTTTTGTATGGAGGTGTTTTAAAGACCTTGATTTTGAGGTCATCTTCCATTAAAGAGGTTATGGAAGCTGATTGTAAGGAACTTTTGGTGCCGATCACGGCGATTTCTGGTAGACAGAAATAGAAAAGTAAGTCAGTAAGTGGCTGTTTGATATCCTCAACAGATTGTGATGCAATGATTTTTGCCTGGCCGAATTTAGAGAATTTGTCGACAGCGGTAAGAAATCGGTGCTTCTCGGTGCTGAAGAGATCGATGTGCAGTGTATGACCAGGATAGGATAGAATTGGGGTCGGATTTAATAGAGGTCTACTAGGGTGTCGATCATATTTGTTTTCTTTACAAGTGCAACATCGCTTGGGATGTAACTAGATCGCCTCCTCGCGGTGCATCCTGGGTAACGCTAAATGATCTAGACTCTCTTCACGACCGCTTTCGTCTCTGGACCTTTCTCGACTTACGATTCGTTTGTTGCACTTGGGCTGGTGATCGTAGCATTCTGGACCTAGTCGTCTTACGACGCGGTAGCGACGGAGTGAAATCCGCTTCGTGAACGGCTCCGGGTTAATACGATCATCTCCGTCCCGTTAAAACCCTGGCAGGCCTCAGAGTACGTTCTCAGGTTCGTCGCCACTAAGTTGGTGGTGTAGGTTCAGTTGAGGTGGACTCCTGATTAGCACCGATCCGGCTTTGACTACTTGTCTCCATAAGGGCTGGTGGCAACCCTCGCATGGCCTCCCTGCTTTGCATAGATAACCATGGGATCATTAAGGTGACTACACATTCGAACTTGAGATAGCGGCTCTGAGTGGGGACCCTTATAGCATGAAAAAGTATGAAACTAAACCTAAACTCGTCAGGCACAAGCCTGGCAATCAACCAAACTCATCCTCTAATGTAGAGGAGGGGGCTAAGTTAGCTGCGCCGTTGCTTGCAGTTAAAGTTTCAGGAAGTCGAGACATGGTGAATAAGCCAGCTCTGCGGACTGAGGTTAAGGCTACAGGGGTTCGTGGAGACATGGCGATCGAGTCAGCTCCACTGACCACTGGCACAGCTGCCAAGCAAGGCTATGGAGACATGACGAGTGGGTCAGCTCCATTGCCTGGCACAGCGGCTAAGCAAAGGTGTGGAGACATGACGAGTGGGTCAGCTCCTATGCCTTCAAAATCTTCTTCAACCCCTGTTTCAGGCGGTTCCGGGGCTGAGGTCACCAAGCCTGGCCCTGCGAATGCCAAGAAGTTCGTTTGTGGCCAGTGTGATGAGAAGGTTTCGGTGAATGAGCCAGCCCGACCATCAACAAGCGCTACTTCCGGTGCCGCTTCCTCTTCAGGCACACAAAGCTCCTCCGCCAATAAATCTCGGGCTTATGGAACTAGCAGGGCAGCCTTCAAAGTTCTGAGGAAGTTTGAAAATGTCCCTCCTAACACTATGTCCGACAAGGACAAAAAGTCCCTTCAGTGGGCAAAATCACAAATTGGGGAGCACTCTAATCCGCTCCCTCTACACCCTGGGGCTTCAGCTCAGAAACGACAAAGGTCGGCTGAGCAGATGAATCAGGGCAGACAAGACTGCAAAAAGCAGAAAGTAGTGACGGCTCCTACAGGGATAACTCGGCCATTTAGTGAAATGGCCAAAGAGTGCCTGGTTTGGGCTGTGATTGATGCCAGCAAGGGAGATGGAACCATCTCCTCCGAAAACTGGCTCAAGATCAGGCAGGCTTTATTTGGAGTCTGCTGCAGACTGCAGAAGGCCAGCTCGGGTCCACCACCTACGGTGAACGATGCGGGCTGGTACAAAGGAATCAGGCTGGTTGCGTGTGGGGACCAACGATCAGCCGATTTTTATAAGCAGGCAATCTCCGAGCTGGGGGAACTCTGGCCAGGCGCCAAGCTTAAGGTGGTGCACAGGGATGAGATTCCCAGCCGGCCTAGATGCAGGACTTGGATTCCAAGTTTCCACTCGGATCGAGTGGAAGTCCTGGAAATAGTGCGGCTTTTCAACCCGGATCTTCCAACGGAAAATTGGAGGATTGCGAAAATTGGAGAGCCGGTGGATAATCGGCGGGAGGCCCTTTTCATCATCAATGAAGAGGCACTCCCAGTCTTAGATGCCCGAAAAGGCATTATCAGGTATGGGGTCGAAAAACTAGCCCTGCGGATCTACCGAAGCGACAGGCCAAAGAGCTCTGCTGCGGGAGATCCAACACCTGAGGAACCTCAACCTAAACAGTTGACTCACATGACGGGGGACCCACCTAAAAGGGGGTTGGATACATGTTCGAGGGCGACATCTGAGGATGAGTCGGATGTGGAATCCCTGTACGCAGACGGGGTTAGTGTCGGGACTACCTCCGATTTGGGTGGCTGCCTGGACCTCATGACTCTGGAAGCAGAGGAAGAGGCTGGGCAGACATCTATGTCAGACGGGGAGGACCTGGATCTAACCATCGTCGAAAATAAATGATGGTGAAGGTATTGCAGATCAACCTTCACCATTCCAAAGTAGCATCAGCTACCCTGCTACTCCGATTGTCTAGGACAGAGGAGGAGCTGATTCTAATCCAAGAACCATGGGTTGCTAAAAACCGGGTTTGCGGGTTACGCACAGAGGGATACAGACTAGTGGTACCCGATGGCTTACATGAGCCACGTGTCTGCATTCTTGTCAAGAAAACCATAAACGTCCTTGTACTACACAATTTCAGTGACAGGGATAACATGGCTGTTGCAGTGGAAATCGACCAGAGACCATACTGGTTTGTTTCTTGCTACATGGCACACGATCATGGCGATAGCCCACCTTGCGACATTGTCAAGGGTGTTGTGGCTGAAGCCACAAAGATTGGTGTGCCTCTTATTCTAGGGACTGACGCCAACGCTCAAAATGAAGTATGGGGTAGCTCCAACACTAATGGCCGAGGTGAGGAACTTTTTGACTTCATCCTGGCCCACGACCTTTTTATTGCCAATACTGGTAATGAACCAACCTTCCTTACCTCAAACCGCAGGGAGGTTCTTGATGTTACTTTGATTAGTGGGCGGCACTCGCATCTTCTCCGTGACTGGAGGGTTCTACAAGAGTGCTCATTCTCTGATCATAGGTACATATCGTATAACGTGGCTGGCCGAAGCTCTGCTATGCAGGCAGCCTTTATCAACAGAAAGAGGACGGACTGGAAGCTATTTAAGTCTCTGGTACGATCCTCACTGGAAACTGCTCCTAGTAGCATTGACTGCTACCATGAATTGGATCGGGCGGTTGACACCCTTACTAGTTCTCTCAACTCCGCGTCTAGGGAAGCATGTAAGCCACCCTCGGCCAGAGGCAATCCTAAGCCTCCCTGGTGGAGTATGGAAATCAGTATCCTGCGGAGAGAATGTAGGAGGGAGTTTAATAGCTCGAAAAGATCTAGCGACTGGTCGGTGTATAAAACGAAGCTGAAAGCTTTTAAGTATGCCATACGCAAGGCTAAGAGGTCCTCATGGAGATCTTTCTGTGGAAATGTAGAGAGTCTCAGCGAGGCAAATCGCCTTCGTAAGGTCTTAAGCACGACACCAAAGGCTATGGGGTGCATAATGAACCCTGAGGGCATTTGGACTAGTTCGAGTGCAGATACTCTAAACGTTCTTATGGACGCACATTTCCCGGGTAATTATTGCCGTATAGGGACAGTGCACCAAACAGAACTAAATTACGGTAGAGAGCCACCTTTCAGAATATCAAACTCTCAGCTGAGGTGGGCTATTAACTCCTTTGAGCCGTTTAAGTCCCCGGGCCCTGATGGCGTGCTTGCGGCTGACGTTCAGCAGTCCATAGAAGTATCGCTACCATGGCTCAGGGAGATTTATAACGCTTGCCTACGCTTCTCGTATGTTCCCACCAGCTGGCGGGAAACTAGAGTTGTGTTTATTCCGAAAGCAGGAAAAGTCTCTCATGTTAAGCCAAAGGACTATCGTCCAATAAGTCTTAACTCAGTCCTGCTTAAGATTTTGGAAAGGATAATTGATTACCATATTAAAAGATCAATCGATCCTATGCTGACCTCGCAGTCGCAGCATGCTTATACCAAAGGTAAGTCTGTTGAGACCGCTCTTCATGTCCTTATTGAGCAAGTTGAGAAATCTCTTGCTCTAAAGGAATATACGCTTGCTGTATTCCTGGACATCGAGGGGGCCGTCAACAACGTTAATTCTAACGCAATTGTTGAGCCTCTCTCGGTGATGCATGTGGATGAACGGCTGATTGCTTTTATTGTGCAGCTTCTCAAAAGTCGAGCTGTAATCTCTACGCTGGGTAATGCCAGCGTAAGACGAGGAGTCAGCACGGGCACACCTCAGGGTGGAGTTCTCTCTCCCCTGCTGTGGAACATCACGGTGAATACTCTTCTAAGGAAGCTGGACCGTGCCGGCTGCAAAGTGATTGCTTATGCAGACGACATAGCTGCTTCAGTGTCGGGAAAGTATTTATCTACGCTATCGGAGACGTTAAATCACTCTCTTGACATAATTTCGCGTTGGAGTCGTGAGTGCGGCTTGAATGTGAATCCTAATAAAACGGAACTAGTGCTTTTTACAAGGAGGCACAAAGTTCCTGATTTTGAGTTACCCAAATTGAATGGGGTCTCCATTAACTTGAGCCAGAAGGTCAAATACTTATAGCCCAGTCATTTTAGCATAAAAAAGGGGTCAACCTCGGAATGAGAGATAATAAGCTGAAATTTCGTATATACCTTCATTTTGAGGTCTTGAAAGTTGCCTCAAAAGTCTCATAAAATCTCGTGTCTGCGTCGAAAGTGATTCAAGGTCAAAGGTGAGAAAAAACAGTTTTTTGCGATTATCTTGGTTTCTATTGCTCCAATGATGTTAACGCTCAACCGTTTTTCCGATAGAGGGCGATAAGGGCGCAGCACTCAGCCATATGTACTGTAATGCAAGGTCAACCGTGAATACCTGTGAATACTACCTTCAGTTTTGAATTATTTGTATTATTTATCAGTAAATACATTGTATTTCATAGCATTTTACCTATTTTTAAACAATGATTATGCCAATTCGCCAAGAAAAAGTTTTGTCAAATCGATGTAATAATAAGAAACTTATTGGTATGCTCATTGAAAAGTTTGAGAGTGTAAATATCACAACAAAGCAAGAAAGAGATGATGCTGATGTTCTAATTATAGAAACAGCTATCGAAGAATCCAAACATGAAAGGACAGCCATCATTATAGGAGAAGACATAGATTTACTAGTTATTTTAATTGGACGCACCCAATTACATCAAGAAGACATTTTCTTTAAAAAAGTTGGCAAAGGCAATGTCAAAACACAAATATACTCTTCAACAAGTTTTGACAAATATCCCATTTCTAAAAAACATGTTTTATTTTTACATGCATTCAGTGGATGTGACACAACTTCTGCGCTGCTTAAAAAAAGGAAAAAAAACTTTCATAAAAGCACTCGAACAACTTGCCAATTTCGACGAACTAGCTCAAGTTTTGTTAGAAGAAAACTGCCCTGTCCAACAATTATACGATAATGGCATTCGTATCTTACTAGCGATATACAATGCTCCAAAATCTGAGGATAATATCGATCATCTTCGATATACTCAGTTCATTAAATCAACAAAACTTAATAAACCTGTCCAATTATTTAATCTTCCGCCGACAAGTGCAGCGGCCCATCAGCATATAAACCGTGTCTATTACCAAGTTCAAAAATGGTTAGGGCATGATTTAGAACCCCAAGAATGAGGTTGGGTGCTCCAAAATAAGTTCCTGGAGCCAATGCCAACAATATTACCACCAGCTTCCGATGAATTACTGAATACTCTATTTTGCAATTGTAAGAATGGATGTGGTGCACGGTGCCGATGTAGAAAATCGGGGCTGCAATGCACTTTAGCTTGTGGCCACTGTAATGGGCAAGCTTGCCTCAATGCTATTTCATTACAAAGTGACTGTGAGCAAGAGAGTGCTTTTGGCCATGAAATTCAGGAAGGTCTGCAAACACCAATTCAAGGCAACGAAGATGATGACAATGATACAGAAATTCCCGAACGTCCAGAAGATGACGATGAAGAAAAAGAAACGTAATATTTTTGTTATTTAAATTTTTAAAGAATGGTAGATTGAAAATATGTAATATATATACATATTAAAATAAATTAAATATATGTCAAACGTTATTAAATACAATGTATTTACTGATAAATAACTCAAAACTGAAGGTTTCACGGTTGACTTTGCATTACAGTACATATGGCTGAGTGCTGCGCGCTTACCGCCCTTTATCAGAAAAACGGTTGAGCGCAGGAAAAAATGCTTCAAATAAAATGTGTCGCAAATTTTATGTTCTACAATTTCGATCAATAGTGTTAACATCATTGGAGCAATAGAAACCAAGATAATCGCAAAAAACTGTTTTTTCTCACCTTTGACCTTGAATAACTTTCGACGCAGACACGAGATTTTATGAGACTTTTGAGGCAACGTTGAGGACCCCAAATTGAAGGTATATACAAAAATTCAGCTTATTATCTCTCATTCCGAGGTTTTATGCTAAAATGACTGGGCTATTAGGGCTGATCCTTGACTCGAAGTTACTATGGACGTACAATGTGGCAGAAAGAGCTCGGAAGGCTTTCAACGCACTTTACTGCTGCAAAAGGGCCATAGGGGCGAGTTGGGGATTGCAGCCTCGTACTGTTGCTTGGCTTTACACTGCTGTGGTGGAACCGGTTCTTTTGTTTGGGGTGGCGTTCTGGTGGCAGGCTGCTCTTAAGGCTACCTGCAAACGGCAGCTTGAAAAAGTGCGGAGAATGGCTGCACTACTCGTAACTGGAGCGCTCCGCTCCACCCCTACTAAGGCACTGTTTGTGCTGCTGCATTGGCTGCCAACCAACCTACTGATCTCACAGCAAGCTAATCTTGCAGCTGTGAGACTAAATTGTATCTCAGCATGGAATAGGACAGAGTTCGGGCATGCGAGGATCTTGGCCGAGGGAGTACCCGCACCAGCGGTCGTTGACTACATCGCCCCACAAAGCATACTGGATTTGGAGTTTACAACTCGCATTCCATGCAGGGAGGAATGGTGTGATGGTATCACCCTTGATAATGGGCTTATCCATGTGTACACTGACGGCTCAAAGCTAAACAATAGAGTTAGGAGTGGTGTATACTCAGATGAGCTGAATCTCAAGCTATCCCTCCGTCTACCAGACCACTATAGTGTCTTTCAGGCGGAGGTAGTGGCTATTTATCAGGCAGTCGACTGGCTTCTGTGTAATCGAATATTCGGGGTCAATATTGGTATTTTCACAGATAGCCAAGCGGCTATTAAATCCCTTGCTGGTCCTTGTACAATATCCAAGATTGTTGCTGAATGCCGTGCATCTCTTAGGGAGATGTCGAGACATTCGGTTGTTCAATTGATTTGGGTACCTGGACATAGGGGTTTTCAGGGCAACTGTGAGGCCGATGAGCTAGCAAGGCTTGGAACTTTGCTACCCGAGGTCTCTTGCTCCTTTTCAATAGGTATACCGATGACATCGGTCAAACTGGCCATAAGGCAAAAATATCTTGAGGACGCTAAGAAGTCCTGGGCAGATGAATCTTCCTGTGTGATAACAAGGCAGTCCTGGGTATCCATGGATGCGCATCGCACCAGGCAGCTTTTAGGCTTAACTCGAAGCGCCCTTCGTTGCACTGTGGGCGTTCTAACGGGCCACTGCCTTATAGGACGGCATGCGCAACGTTTGGGCGTAGAGTTTAATGACTTCTGTCGGAGCTGTGGCTCTGAGGATGAGGAGGAAACCGTCCTTCACCTCATGTGCCAGTGTCCGGCTTTGGCAAGGAGAAGACTGGCAGCACTTGGTGCACCCTTTCTCTCAAACCTGACGGAACTGTCCCCGGTCAATTTAAAGGCGATAGTCCGGTTTCTCAAAGGAAGCAAATGGTTTCCGGACTTTAGTGAGTAGAAGAGGGTCACTAAAATATTGTGGTATCACAACGGGCCTCTCCTGTGCCTATGTGTGCTGGTCGTCAGGCCTCTGAAGATCGGCAGCCACGTTAACTTAACCTAACCTAACATCGCTTGACAATATTTTTATTTTCGAGGACATTTTTGGGTTTGTAGGATTTTTTCTTCCTGGTCCACGTCGCTAGGGTTGTCTTCGACAACCTTCTGAGTGTACCGAATGCGGTAACTCCTGAAATGATCAGGGTAAATTTCCTGTATGGGGCCCATGATTTCCTCGCATGTTAGAAGACCGTTTATGGAGTGAGGATTTGGATATCGTTTGAGAATACTTATAATGTCGTTATCGGTGTATTGGGGTTTTATTAATGTGTGTCTCAGATAATTCGGATATGAATTTCGGAGTTGGTAAATATCTTCGTCGCCAGTCTTTACAATGATTTGGTTCCGGCATACATTTATGGACGTTTCAACTGTGGGGATTAAATTGTGTGATGAGCTGTAGTCACTATGTTCTGTTGGGGTAAGGGAATTAATTAAAACCGCTTTGGGAGGTCGTGAGAGGGAGTCTGCGACTACGTTTGCACAACCTGGGATGTACTCTAGCTCATAATTATATTCTTCTAAGATGGACTTCCATCTCTTCATCTTAGAGTTGGTGTTTTTAATGCTAAGAGCATAGGTCAGTGGTTGGTGATCAGTGTAATGAATTTAGAGCCCAGATGATGGTAAGCATCTCTTTTTAATAGGTAGCGTAGTTTTCCTTGGTTTTGGACAACGTTCGTGAAAGGAAAGCGACAGGTTAATTGTCCTATGAAAGGACTGCACCAATGGCTTAGTCAGAAGCGTCCGTGGTGAACTGAAATCCTTCTCCAAATTCGGGCGAGTTAGAACTACCTTTTTCGATATTAGACAATTTTTAAGAGTGTTGAATGCATTGATGGCTTTGGAATCAAGTTGGATGATCTTATTTTTGGATTGATTCTTGGACACTCGTCCATCCTCCCCTCTTAAAAGTGAAGTCAGAGACTTTGCGATTCTTGCATAGCCCTAAATGAACCGACGGTAATACCCTGATATTTCCATGAATGATCTAAGATCTTTAAAAGTTTTGGGAGTAGGCATGTTTGATATTGTCTTAACCTTTTGTGGATTGGTTTATATGCCATCGTTTCTAACTACAAACCCTAAGAACTCTATTTCCCTTTTGAAAAATTCACATTTATCCAACTGACTCTTCATATTGGAGGCTTCCAGAGTTTTCAGCACTTTCTCGAGGTTTTTAAAGTGCTCTGCTTCGTCTTTCCCGAAGATGATATCATCAATGTACACGTAGCAGAGTACACCAATGTGCTCTCGAAGTATATCGTCGAGAGTTCTCTGAAAGATCGAGGGAGCATTTTTCAGCCCAAATGGAAGGCGGGTGAATGCGAATTTCCCATTATTAACTGAAAAAGCAATTTTAGGTATGTCTCGCTCCCTGAGTGGAATTTGATGAAAACCACTCTTAAAGTCAACGATAGTGAAGTAGCTGCTCTTTCCTAGGCTTGCCAAAGTTTCATTTATATCCGGTATCCGGTATCTGTCTGCAATGGTGACAGAATTGAGCTTGCGGCAGTCGACTACCATCCGATATTTTTTCTCGCCAGATGCATCATTTTTCTTAGGAACGATCCAGACAGAACAATTATAAGGAGATTTGGAAGGTCTTATTATTCCGTCCTCCAGAAATTTATTTACTTCCTTCTCGACTTCTCCTTTCAAAGACATTGGATATGGATGAATATACCGTTTCGTCTTTTTTTGTGCGTATCTCTCCCTTGACGGTGCTCGTTTAGGTGAGCTTTTCGTCAGGTTTGGCTAAAAGTTTGGAGCAACCCTTTAGAATTGACTTTAATTTGGCAGTTTGTTCTTGATTTAAGTGTGTAGTTCTAAGGTTTATGGTGTGAACTGTTTCTGAAATGTGTTTCTGTAACGGTATGTATACTTCCGAATAAAGGGTCATGTAACTGTCGTCTGTATGGATAATGGCTTTTAGCTCTTTGAGGGTATCGCCAACAAAAATACCATCAAATGAATCAAACTTGGGAGTAAAAAAAATTGATTTTTGTCGCTCGGAACCGAATAGATTTATAAAGGCATGATGCGTGATTTTGATATTTCCTCCTACAGGATTAGCGTAGAAGGGTTTTTCATTTTCCAGAAGACAACGTATATGTTTGGGTTGGATGTAGTTTTTGTTGGACTCAGTGTTCACTAGGAATCTAAGTACCTCTCCACTTCTTGAAACATGTTCCAAGTAGAGAAGCAAAGAGCGTTTTAATCTAAAAACTGAATCTCTTCCAATACTTTTGAATTTTCGAGGTTT
This sequence comes from Nemotelus nigrinus, assembly GCA_947369275.1. NCBI lineage: Eukaryota > Metazoa > Arthropoda > Insecta > Diptera > Stratiomyidae > Nemotelus > Nemotelus nigrinus. Next base: position 100,722,610 of record OX376372.1, on the reverse strand, counting down.
ATTTTGCTATTTGGGTCTACGTTATCCGTGAACGTATGCTCATGGTTTGTGTCCTCTTCGTTGATGTCATTTTGGTACTGTTTTTCTGTCATTTCGTTTGTTCCGTCTGGTTTGGTGTAATAAACTTGTTGAACTTTGGATGATTGTTGAACTTTGGATGATGCCTTTGAGAGTGTTGCTGAGGGCGTTTTTGAGGGAAACGGTTATTCTGAGGCCTATAAGCGTAATTTACATTATGGGACCTTATAGTTTGGTCAACGTCCATAGGAACAGGAACTCGTGGTAGTCGAGGGGTTGGAAAATTATATACATTTTCACTGTGAGGTTTTAGGAATTCTGCGCGTAAAATTGTGGCTGTTGTGAGACCTGTGGGTTGTGAAGAAGTTCTGGACGAATTGTGTGTCTAGAAGCTGGAATTGGCACGGGCCTGGAATGGTTAGGAGTACTTCTACGCGGAGGGATCGGAGACGCATGAGCATGATACGCTCTTCGCGAATTGGCTTTGGAACTGTTTCGCGTACTGAGCTCGATAATCCAAATTTTGCAGTTTAAAACAGAGGTGTAGAGTTTGAGATAAATCGACTGGCTCGCAAATACTGAGTTATCACGGTAGGTCTCCCGTTAGCCCTCTTACGAATGTATCTAGTCCTTTATCACGGTATGCTTGAGTCATAATAATCATGATATCTTGACTCATCTCTATGGATCTCAACTTCTTGAGGTTCAGAGAAAGGTGATTATTAACTTCTTGATAAAACTGAAGCACCGTATTGCTACCTTGTACCAAAGTGGTAATTTGGTTTTCCAAAGTGCCTAGGTCTCTTTTATCTGCGTAATACAGAGTTAGGCACTTCGAGATTTTGCTCCAGTTTAGAGGGGTGTTATATGACTCTAGAGCCTTGTCCGCGTGACCAATTATTTTATTCCGAATCACAGACAAAATTCCGTACTATTTCGGAGTTCCTTTCAGATGGTCGTAAATCTGGAGAATACTGTCGACGCTTTTACGCCAAGAGCTGAACTTGCCAGGCTCCCCAGAAAAAGTGCTTAAACTCTTCACGACGTCGGGAATTTCGTCCATGTCTGACGAATTCCCGCTAGTACCGATGTTGATTGGAACATCGACATCATTATTGATGTCGGAAACCGGATTCATTAAGGAACAAAATATCTGCCTCCCCTGAATTCGGAGAGTGTCTGTTACCGCTCTCGAAATAATTTGGATAAGGTCATTTTCAGACACATTATTTGATGCATTGCTAGGTGCGTTACTACTACCTGGAAGATCTATGTTAGAAAATGCATCAGTAAGAGTATCAAGATTAAGCCTCGCTGGCTGAATTAGTTTGCTTGGATTCGACAGATTAAGACTACACTACAGACACTTATTTTCCCGATTTCAGCACTCACTTTTCCATTTTATATAATAAATTTGCGGCTTTGAATCGAGGTCTGAAATTCAGATTTTATTTCAGTAACTGTATTAAGAATTTTTTATGCTCAAAAAAATGATGATTTTGTATTCGAAAATTGTTGGAAAATGTAGGTGGACTGTATATTTGTTCAGATATTTGGAAAAATATATTATAAAAGCAAAGAAATACCCTGTAATTCAGATAATCATCACAAGATAGTTTCACGGAAACACGAAAAATTCAGTTCATTTGGCAATAGATTCACAAGTTGACAAGCACATATATAATTACACAAACACTTTAGCCACTTGCATATATTTCGAGTAATTTTCCAAAATAAGGGAAAAATATATTCAATTTTTACGTATATATAAAAAAAATTACTAGAAAAAGCAATCAATGAAAGTCAAGGGAATATAAAGGTCAATAAATTCCATAAAAGTTCAATTTTGTTTAATTTTATTTTATCAATTTTCTATAAGTTTTTCAATCATATGTAATTCTTTAACTTCTCAAGTTTATTTTGCTAAGTTTGAAAAAAAAAATTCTGTATTTTGTTTGGCGTAAATTCACAGTTATATCTTAATTTACTTACATAATTACAATTGCGGCGAGTTGCATAGCTTTGCCCTTGATGTCCTGCATTAAATTAACAAATGTTGTTGGTTTCGCTGATCCTGTGGTTCAGATTATCAGCTGGCCTGCCCTCCTGAAATCACTTGATTATCGCTCCTGGCATTCACCTTTTAACACGCATTTTGCGGCTACTAAGGAACCAAGTTGAAGCGAATTCTCGGAATTCGGTGATTCCGGTCACTTCGAATGCGTTTACGAAACGAGCGAACTTTGCGTAAACTTTGCGAATCGATACGAGAAAGAACTTATTTATTAATTTCGCGTGCGGAGGCAGGTCCCTGCACGGGCACCAGTTAATTTATAAGAAACGAGTTTATTAAAAAAAAAACTAATTTTCGAAGAAATTGTCTTTGAGTGACAAAAAAAGTTTGAAAAGACGTAATACACTTTTTTGTACAACCATTCCTTATTCCAAGCAACAAAACTCAACTATAACACAACTGATGAAAACGTTCAGTGCTGGCAACACTTTTCCAATGAAGCAGCAATAAGTTAACCTCAACAAGCTCATACTTAAATAAACTCATCCTTTCAATTTCGTTCTCATCGCAGGATTTCATCGGAAGTTTCAGCGGTTAAACGTTGTTTGAGGCGAAAAATGTTCAAAATCCGGAAAATTTAAACATTTGTTTCTTATTTTTATCGCAAATGCTTTGCATATGAGTACGTAATTTGAAGCATCTGTTGGTGCAATATTTACGAAAATGACTAATGCTGGTTAGCCTGTGTCAGCAGCAAGCCAAAAAAAATACTAAATCTGCTTCACGTTAAGTTAAACCCAATCAGTAAATTTCGTTTCGATTGAATCACTGCGCTGGAAGGTATACGGTTGAAAAATTTTTTAGAGCTACCACCCTCAAAACTTTTCAAATTTATAAAACGTTAATATTTGTTGTTGATTTTCATTGCAGGATCATTCTCAATTGCAAATCTAAGGACATAATCGCTCAGTAAAAAAATGCCACAAAATTACAAAAATTGTCATAGCTGGCAGCCCTTTCATGATTTTTGTACGAAATTCCTACAATATTTGGTCTACATTAAGCTTCATTTACTGCATGAACTTCGTTTCGATTTCAACACTGGACCGGAAGTTATAGGGAAAAAAGCTTTACTTTGCTGAGCAAATTTTCAAGATTTATGAGACAAAAATCACCACAGCTGCCAGCCCTATACTAGTTTTTTAACCAAATTTTCATCAAATATTACATAGAGTAACATCCAAGTACTGTGAAAATTTTGTTAAAATCTGATGGCTGAATCGGAAGCTATAGGCCAAAAAGGTGTTTTTTTTTCTCAGTAGTTTTTCAAGATGGTACCACTGCCACAGGATTGCTCGCATTTCAAAATCACTTCTATGAGACCTGGTCCTAGCTAATACCAACATGTCCTGTAAATTTCATTATGATCGCATTATCCAGTCGTGAGTTCTCGTGAACAGAACTTTCGAGTGCTGAAAATAGAGGTAATTTGATGATGCGTTGCCGTTCTTGTGCAAATCGAAATTTTGAAAATTTTATCTTGAAATGAAGGACAAAGGACAAAATTTATCAAAAATTTGAAATTTTTGTCAAAAATCAAAAAATTTTCAGGAAGGTCAATGATTTCAA
>OX376372.1:100708949-100716449 GCA_947369275.1 Nemotelus nigrinus | reverse complement strand
GCCTCACGATAGTCCACCATACCACCGATGCGTACGTGAACATCGGCCTAATTATTGCTGTGTAGATCCACATCACTACACGAGGCATTAGACCCCATGTGGTAGCAAAAGCTCTCTTGCACTGCCCGAAAGCTTTTATAGCCCGAGTAAGCTTCACTTCCACATGTTTCTTCCAGAGAAGTTTTTTGTCCAAGATTACTCGAAGATATTTGACTTCATCTGAAAGTTGAAGTGTTACACCCTTCATGTTTGGAAGCACTAGTTCTCTCAGTTTTCTTTTCCTGGTAAACAAAACAATTTTCGTCTTACCAGGATTCACTGTTAAGCCGTGCCTCGAACACCAGCTGCCAATCAAATCCAATGCACGCTGTGTATTTCTACATACCACATTCAGATCTTTACCGACAGCCAGTGCGGCCACGTCATTAGCATAAGCTTATGCGTGCAGCCTTTCTTGTTGCAGCTCGTTAAGCAGGGAGTCGACTAGCATACTCCACAGGAGCGGTCATAGGACGCCCCCTTGAGGGCATCCATTTGTCGCCTCTGTTCTTAAGTAGCAATCGGATCCAGCTTTCGCCAGCAACCATCTATGCGTCAGCATGGCATGAATCTACCTAACTAAGACATCATCAACGCCATGACCTTTCGCAGCATCACATAGTTCCACGAAGGGCGCGCAATCAAAGGCCCCTTCAATGTCCACAAATACCCCCAACGCACACTCACCATTGGAGATCGCTCCCTCAACTCTGGCCACCAAAGAATGAAGGGCCGACTCGCATGATTTTCCTCGCTAGTACGCATGTTCTTCATCATTCAAAGGGTTAAACCTGAGCGCCGTAGTACGTATGTGTCGTTTGACAAGTCTTTCTAGGCATTTCAACATAAACGAAGTTAACCTGATCGGTCTAAAGTTCCTTGGATCGGAATAGTCATCTCTCCCCGGTTTAGGTATAAAAACTACCTTAACTTCTCGCCAAGGTGACGAAACATACCCCAAGGAAAGGCATGCCCAGAAGATTTCTATTAGGTCTGCCCCCAAGTGGTCAATTCCCTCCCTAAGCATAACCGGATAGATACCATCCAGGCCCGGCGATTTGAAATTTTCAAAAGACATGATTGCATCCCTGACCTTTTCACTAGTGACCACAGATCTTGTTGTGTACCAGCACTTCCTACTGCTGCGAAGAGGAGGGATTTCGGTCACAGGCGCATTTGCCTTCTGCGACTCAATCACCGGAGCTCCCGGGAAGTGAGTCCCAAGTAAAGTCTGCTAAGACTCCTTTTTGGACTTGGTAAAATCACCATCCGAGCGTTTAAGAGAGTCTAGCTTAGCTGATTGATCCTTCTCTAGGACTTTGCAAAGCCTTGACGTCTCCCGTGCGCCTTCCAGTCTCTCACAGTAAGATCTAAATGATTCCCTCTTAGAGGTCCTCACCAGCTTCTTATACGTTCTCTGCAAAGTTCTGTAGGCGATCCAGTCATCCTCATTGTTGCTCTTACAAGCTCTGTTGAGAATTTTCCTGTTACTTTTCCTTAGCTTCTGTAGTTCCCGATTCTACCAGGGAACCGTTTTGCCACATCTGCTCTTACTGATCGGGCAGACCTCTTCATAGCTACTCATTAGGTCTCTAACCGGGATTCTATTGACTTTGGCGATTTAATCCTACCACTAGGATGCGCTCTGTCTGCAAGAAGCCGATTGAACTTAGGCCAATCAGTGTTTCTTGGGTTTCTTCTTTCCACGACGGGTGTTAGATCCGTGGCTAAAGAGAACACCAAGTAGCAATGATCAGAGAGTGACTCCTCATCTGATACATTCCATCCAGTCATTGATCCAACTATTCCAGATGAACATAGTGATACATCAATGACCGCCGTTCTGTTTGGGGTGACAAATGTGGGAGTAGTCCCAGTATTTAAAATCATCAGCAAGGCAGAAGTTATAAAATCAAAGAGACTGTTACCCCTGGTGTTACATTTGTTGCTGCCCCAGCTGGTATGCTGGGAGTTGGCATCGCAGCCCACCACAAGTTCAAGTCTCTCCGATTCAGCGTGCAAGACCAGGTCCCTTAACTCCTGTATCGGCGGCGGGAGTAAGGAGAACTATCGTGCGCTTAAGCGTACCATTTTCTCGGTGTTATAGAACGACTGCTGACAGGTCCGGGCTTGAAATCTGTCTGAGCATGGTGGCTTCAAGCAGATTGGAAACCAGAACACAAGTCCTCGGCCGTATTGATCTTTCATCATAAAAGATCTTGGCCCCCGTGGTTGGACTAAGTCCGTAGATCCTACCGCCTCGAACCCACGGTTCCTGTACAAGTGCAATGTAGGGGGAGACTTGCAGTTTTGTCAATTTTTCGCTCAAAAGATAGAACGAAGCCTTGGCACGCCACAAGTTGATCTGGACAAATCTTATACCTTCAGGCACAGAAACGCCCGAAATTTAAATCTTTGGATCCCTTTGCAGGAACCCTTAGACAATGTCCGCGTGACCTCAGTGAATTTCGCGTGTGGACGCGAAATGGTGTTATTTATGTGAGGAAAACTGACACCAGTAATGTATTAATTTCGATATAATAGTTTTTACGGAGACATGGTTGAATAGCAGCATTTACGACAATGAAATTTTTGATGACAGATATGCAGTATTCAGAAGAGATAGGTTCAGTAGTGGTTTTCATGCCGAGTTAGACGGTGGGGGTGTACTTATCGCTGTAAATAAAAAATTTACTTGCTGTAGGATGATTTCATGGGAAAGTTCGTGTGAAGACATTTGGGTTGACATAGAATTTGGAAAAGGCACCAGGTGCTTCAGGCTTGCTATTTGCGTAGTTTATCTACCTCCGCCTCTTAATTTGCACATGTTTGAGCACTTCTTAGAAAAAGTCAACACCGTAGTTACTGAGCCCACAAATCTCTTTATTTTGGGAGATTTCAATATAAGTAGCCAAAATTGGACGCGTAATAATTATGAATGGTACACTCCAGATAACAACCACTCGATAAATAGAGAACTTTTAACCAATTTTATGTCTCACCACAACTTAAACCAACTTAATGGTGTTCTTAACAGTTCGAGTAGGATCTTAGATCTCGTGTTTACAAACTTATCGGCTGTAGAGGTTGAAAAAAGTGAGGATATTCTAAGTAAAATTGACTAATATCACCCGCCTTTAAACATAAACGTGTCCCTTTCTGCGAACCAGTTCTTAACGCCGATGTCTTTTGATAAATTTAACTTTTTTAAGGCTGATTTTGATGCGATCAACTCAGCATTGCAACAAATTGACTGGTTGGAAATTTTTCAACTATCCGATAGTGTAGATGATATGGCAGGTATCTTTTATAGAACCCTTCGTGACATCATAAATAAATACGTGCCCAAGAGAAGAGTAAAGCCTTCTGGGTACCCGCACTGGTATACTAAAGAACTCATCAGACGGCTGGCTGAGAAAAATAGATACAGGCTCAGATATAGAAAATATGGGAATCCTTTAGATAAACTATCTTTTGATCTGCTCAAAAGCACTTGTGGTAAGCTGATAAATAGCTGCCATAGAAAATACCTGCAGGATATTGAAAAGAATATCACACGCAATCCTAAACTCTTTTGGTCGCACATCAAGCATCTTCGTAGAAGTGGTAGTAATTATCCTTCCTCACTGTACCTCAATGGAACATTATCTTCTGATGGATATTCTATGTGTAACCTGTTTGCATCACACTTCGTTAGCGTCTTTAACACCCCCCAACGATCATTTGTTGAGTCAAGGACCTTCCCACACCATATCAACCTTTCTACATTATGTTTTGAAACCGAAGTCGTGCTTGAAAAACTGAAAAAAGTTGACATTAATAAGAGTGCTGGGCCAGACGGAATAGAACCAATAATTATTTATAAATGTGCTAACTCCCTTGTAAACCCTATTACTATGCTATTTAATAAATCCTTGAGCTCAGGAATTTTTCCCAAAATATGGAAAGAGGCAAGAATCGTGCCAGTTTTTAAAGCTGGAGATAGATCTAATGTGTCTAATTACAGACCAATATCTATTCTTTCAGCTTTTTCCAAGATCTTTGAATCGCTAGTTTGCTCAACACTTAGTTGGAGTGTAAAGCCTCTTATATCTGATGAACAATTTGGATTTCTCAAGAAACGATCGACTGAAACTAATCTTGTGCATTATGTGGACTCTCTAGCACGTTCCTTGGATAAAAATGTACAAGTGGATTGTATTTACACTGATTTCAGCAAGGCTTTTGATAAAGTAGACCACACTTTACTTCTGAGTAAGCTTTCTGCACTTGGTATTCATGGCCTGTTACTAAAGTGGTTCTGTTCATACGTTACCTGCAGAAATATGAGAGTTGTTCTCTGTGGATATGAATCTCGTGAATACTATGCTACATCTGGAGTGCCTCAAGGCTCAGTTCTGGGTCCCATACTTTTCATTATTTTTATAAATGACATTGTTTCTTGCTTCAGAAATAGTAACTTCAGTCTTTACGCTGATGACTTAAAGTTTTTCAAAGAAATTCACTCTGAAGCTGATTTTCGTGCCCTTCAGGATGACCTTGATAGAGTGGTTATATGGTGCAAAAGTAACAAAATGGATCTCAATCTTAAGAAATGCTTCCAAATAACATTTAGTCGAAGTCGTGCTCCTTACAGGTCTCAGTATTGCATAGATGCAAACTTGCTTGAAATAATATACAGCATCAATGACTTAGGAGTGATTTTAGATAGTAAGCTGCAATTTTGCGAACATGTTGAGAACATAACTGCAAGGGCCTTTAGGGTTGCTGGTTTTGTGATCAGGAGTACCCCTAAATTCAAAAATAGCCAAACAAAAATTACTCTATATAAGTCCCTAGTTCGCAGTATCTTAGAATATTGCTCTCCTGTTTGGAACCCCTTTTATAACTCTTACATCGAAAAGATTGAAAGGGCTCAAAAATGGTTTTTAAATATCCTATGCTTTAAGGGGTTACACCACAGTAGAAATTTCAGAAAATTGATTTTCTTTTTATTGGCTTAAAAAAGCCTTTGAAACCTCTAGAATAAGATGCAAACGGTTTCATACCTGCTGGAATTGGTTTTCAAAGAAATTTCGAGCACTTTTTCGACTCTTCCCGACTGCTCGAAAATGACTACCTGCGATAGATACGACACCTGCTCATTTGGTACAGCATTATGTCTTATCATACGATTTCCAACTTCTTTAATACACTAATATAAGTCGTTAGAAACATTTTCAAGCATGTTGAAGACTAAGTTCAGTAGTACAGTGTCCTTTGATGTTGAGAGAAGACGTAAATTTTGCGTGAAAGTTATTCGAATCACGATTTTTTTGCAGTGCTAATTTCTCACACGTTATTTGTAGCTTTTACATTTATGTGAGTTACAGTGAGTGAAAAGAAAGTGTATGCAAGCCTTAAAAGCTTAAAAATATCGTATAAGACGCGGCGACGGACCAACGTGACGAAACGACGACCGTTGAACAGATATGAGGCGGAAGAAGATTCGGCCGGTTTCAGCGCTTCGCCAAAAAAATTGAAAGTGGATTCTGACGTTATCGATGTATAAAGTAAATTTGGATATTGATTGAAGGTAAAAAAAAATTAAATGATCAAAATTTTTTATTCTATCATGCTTGAAACACGAGTCAAAACTTTAAACGCGTTTTTCTCGAAACACGTTTTTTCAAATCGGCACGCAGCATAACTCAAACAATTTTCTATTTTTTTACTCCAAATTAATATCACATCTTTAAAACAACATTCCGCATAGAAATACGTAGCCGATTTTCAATAAGTAAATATCTCGATTTTCTAGCTACAAATAAGTGCCGGTTTTTTTGAAGGAAAATGCACTTTTTTTTTTCAAATACTCGCCAATTTTACAAAAATAAATATTTTCAAAATCCCCTACGTATTTCTCTAGCTATACTAATGTTCCTTAAGAAAAATTTTTTTATTTTGTTCCAGATTAATTTTTGGTGCACTTCTACTGCGTGCCGCGGAGCCCCTCCAAAAAAAACCGTTCCGCAGAAACGGCTGTTGGGCAGCCATTTTGTAATATACTTTAATTAACACATTTTTTTAAAAAACTTCAAAACATGCTTAACCAACATCTTTAAAGAGAATTACTTTTTTACTTTTCCTTCCACTTAAAAAAAAATCGCAGAAAAACGTTAAATATTCGCTCTCTACTGTGGTGTAACCCCTTAAAGAAAACATATTGACCAGAGTGCCCTCATATGGTGAGAAACTTCAATATTTTAAGTTAATGTCTCTATATGATCGCCGTAACCTCCTAGACTCTACTTTTTTTTACAAGTTAGCAAACAACCTTATTGACTGCTCTCCTTTACTTTCTAAATTGAACTTTCGCACTCCCAGACTATCCCAGAGAGAACGTTATTATGACTCATTCTATTTGGATGCTTGGAAAACTAATCTTGGTGAACATGCTCCAATCGCCAGAATGTCTCGCCAAAACAACACTCTATCAAAAACCATTGGCGTAGATGTTTTTCAGAATAATGCAAATGATTTCAAAAACATTGTTAGAATTTTTTATCAAAATAATGATAAGCAGTCTTGTCATTTGTCTATGTTTCTACTACTTATTTTGATTTTTATTATTAAGCTCTTTCATTTACTTAGTTTCGCAATTTCCTCTTCATACTGGATTATTTTAATTTCCATCTTTTATTATGTATCTTTGTTTAATGATTGCTTGATTAATTTCTAATTAATTATTTGCTTGTTTTACGATGTAAGTTGTGCTAGCCTATAATTATGATGCGTAAGTAACACAAATCTTAAATGCAAGTTTATTACCAATTTTGTATATTTATGTATCATGTTGGCTTTCTATTTTTCAAAATAAAATAAAGAAACTCTATAGGAGAGAATTTCCACTGGATCTCTGCGTTTTTCTCTGGCAATCTGTCCATAGACAGTCACAGAAGTTCGGTACCTCACCACTTCCTGATTTGGTTAAATTTAACCGGATACAAGAAGTAGCTCAGCACCATCCGGTACCTGTCTCTTAGCATCGAGAAACTTCTCTGGTCAAGTACGATCACCAGGTTAAAACCACCTTCACCTGTGGTGGGATTCATCCTGGGATTCATGTACTTGATGATCCAGTGTTTCGCATCGATGCCCAGATTCAGTTTGCCGAACATTCCAGTGATGTCACCTGCACTCTTGCGAGGACCAGGGATTCAACAACTGACATAATAGGGTTTGGCTAGGTCGGAGTCCAAAATGGTAAATTTGGGCCGACTGCCCGTACCCAATTTAAGAACGATCTGTGTGAGCCACTCCTTGGATGTTTAATTGGAGCAGGCGACTTGGAGGTGACCGTCCAAAAACCTCGCTTGCGTGAAGTTGTAAACTGGTGTATATATATATATATATATATATATATATATATATATATATATATATATATATATATATATATATATATATATATATAAAAAT
>OX376372.1:100675568-100708749 GCA_947369275.1 Nemotelus nigrinus | reverse complement strand
ATTGAAATAAGCTTAGATTCTATTATAAATAAGTATTAGTTTTAAGTAGGAAAAGTAAGTAGTGGCAGAATACACTCTCAAAATCTGAACGAATCCTCTATTGTTCTTCGAACACTAGTGTTTCTAGCGGTTCTGATGCGCTAGGGTTTTTTTTCCAATGTAGAATTTCGAGCTGTGTTTACTGAAATCAATGCAAGGCATATCAACTGGTCCAGAACAGCAACCGGCAGCGACGCACACAGTTCAATCGTTGACATTCTCCCGGGCCTTGAAACGTGTGCGTTTCAAGTTTAGCTGTACCGGATGTCGAATATGTTGGGATGATTTTATGACATGAAAATAAATTGTGATATATTTTTAGATTTATTATTTACCATGATACTGTGTTTCATAGGAGGATATTAGTTTCTGGTAGTGTACCATACCAAACGGTTTTGATGACCTAATATTCTGCGGCATTTCCTCTGTGCAAATATTGTGCCATCCTCGGACCAGGAGCTAAGACGTTCCGACTCGCCATCTCGTTCAAGTGGATTGTGGAGTGAATAGAGGAAGAAGAAAAACAAAATATTCAGTATATGCGTCAATTAGTGTGTCAATATGATAATCGGCAGTTCTTTTCCTTTATTAATTCCAATTCAGAAAGTAAATAGTTTTATTTTGATTTTGTTGTTGATATATTTTGGTTAAAGTTGTGTTCATGGTTTTAACTCGTTGTGGTCGGGTAGAGAGCAAATTTTATGAATCGGCCTTCATATTGTTGAGCTAGCAGTTTTTAGATCGACCACTCGAACTAAGCCATCTGAACCTGGATACACTGCAGATATACGTCCCAACATCCACTTGATAGGAGGCAGACGCTCATCTTTGACTATTACTTGCTGCCCGATCTTGGAATTCAGTCGAATATTTCTCCATTTCTGCTGATGTTGCAGGGTGTGTATATATTCTCTTTGCCACTGTTTCCGAAAATCTTGTTGGATTTTCTGAGTCAGGATCTAACGTCGTAAGCCAATTATCTTTGTGTCAGCAAGATCGTCTTGTGAAGAGGCGGTTCAAGCTCGTCCAATTAGAAAATGTCCTGGCGTGAGTGGCTTGAATTCGAAAAAAGATAATCCGTCAAAGAACTTAAAGGTCTGGAGTTGAGGCATGACTCTATTTGGGTCAGGACTTTTGCGAGTTTCTCATAAGTGAAAATAGTATTTCTTACTATTCGTCGAAGGTGGTGTTTCATTGAATGAATTCCGGCCTCCCATAAGCCTCCAAAATTTGGAGACCCTGGTGGAATGAACATCCAGTTAACACCATCATTTGCCGACAGCTCCGCAACTTTACGCGTGGCTTTATGTAGGCTTGTAAATAATGTTTTTTGAAGTGATGTACCACAGTCAGTGAAGATATTTTTGCAGTGTCCCTTTTGTCCAATGAATCGTCGTAATGTGGCCAGCAAGGCATCAGTCGTCAGATCACTCACCGCTTCTAAATGAATAGTCTTTGTAACGAACCAAATAAATAGTGCGATATAGCCCTTGTGAGTTTTTGGGTTCCGGCTCTTTGACATTCGTATCGTCAGTGGTACTTCACAATCTATGCCGGTATTTTTGAAAGGAGGAGCTGGAGTAGTACGTTCATTCGGTATTCGTTTGATAGAGAAAAACATTTTTTACATTGATTAATGTGCGCCTTGATTGTGTTACGTAAATTTGGAGCCCAATATTTTCGCCGGAAGCTGCTTTATGTTGCAGTCAGTCCTCCATGCAGAGTTTTTTAATGAATGAATGGAAATGAGCGATTGCGCGAGATGGTTTTCATAAGGGAGAATGATTGAATTTCGTTCTTCGAAGGATAAATGTGAATTATGTAGTCGCCCGCCAATCCGTAGGATGTCATCTTTGTCTAAAAAAGGTATGAACCCTTTGATTTTGCTTTTGTAATTTTTGCTGTTGTTGATTTCAGTGATTGGAATTCTTCATTGTACTTCGCTCTTTGGACGTCGTGGATCCAGTAAGAAAAGGCGTTATAAAGCTAATTTTTCTCCCCTAGTCTAGATAGCAAAAAAAAATCTGCTTACCAGATCCCCAGGTGACCTATCACCTCGGGGTATGTAAGGTTTGACTCACCGAAAAAAAGGACCATCTACAAGCCCACGAAGCTCCGAGTCGGGACCCGCCTAAGCACTGCTTCGACCCGGTCGTGCTGACTCACCCATCGGTTACCACGGACTTCAGAAACTACCACAGTTCATGGGTCGGTAAGGCAACCCTCCTGCCGCTTCATGCGCAGCACTTTATCAACATATGTTGAGACTGCGCGCCAGTTCTCTTCGACTGCACAAAAAGAATGTGTGCTGAGCATCATCAAGCTCAGTCACACAGTACCGGAAGTACGGTGTGACCACCTTACCCATTCTGTTCAGGTATTTCCTGAAGTAACCGTGGCCTGTTAACCGTGCCCTGTTCCTCCTGCGACAACAGGTAACTTGACTGATAAATCAACCTTTGCTTTCTACATTGTTCCAAAAATCGCAGAGCGTATGCTGTAACTCGGATGAGTTTAATGTAGGAGGAGAAATTGGAAAGGTTCATAATTGTACCATGATCTATAGAAGTCTGTGCCACAAAAGAAGTAATTTTACGGATAACCTGCGTCGTAGTGTAGGCATTTTGCGTTGATTAGTCATTGGCAGAACGTGACAACCAATCTGTTCCGTGCCACCAAAGTGTTGGAAATTTCAACTCAGTCGGAGATGTACCTCTGGCTGCTAAATCAGCAGGATTATCTCTGGAAATTACATGATGCCAGATGGTCATGGGTATTAGCTCTCGCATTGGACTTGTAGGATTTGCGACGGACGTCTTCCGATTGCATGGGTTGAATCAGTCCAACAACGCACGAGAACTTCGTGTTGTTCAAGGATTCTCATGACGCGTGATAGCAGTTTTGAAAGAAGTGCGGCCCCGCTGAGCTCTAAACGAGGCAGTGAAATAGTTTCAATAGACGCAACCTTGGTTTTGGCCTTGATTAACGATACGTTAACTCCTGTCCAATTTGACCCAATTACTCTTAAATAAATGGCTGTACTGTATGCTTGCTCTGAAGCATCACAGAATCCGTGGAGTTCAAATTCTGATCGATTTTCCGTTTAGAGCCAATGGGATATTTTCACTTCCTCCAACTATGGTAGATCACCTTTAAATTTATTCCACTCGACCTTGTACTGTTCTGGCAGTGGTTTGTCCCAGCTCAAGCCTAACAGCCACAGCTTCTGGAGTAAGATCTTCGCCGTAACTGTCACAGGCGCATACTAGCCTAAAGGGTCAAATAATCTGGCAATACATGAAAATATAGATATCTTTGTACATATCTCCGGCTAGTGTTCCATATGAAATTTGAGAAGAAAATTGTCGGTCATATGATTCCACTGCAGACCAAATGTCTTGACTGTGGACACCCTGGTGTTTTAGAACTGAAGTGGGTTTGACTTTAACCGATCTTCTGCGGGAATAATTTTTAGAGACAGTAGATCATTTGACGCCCATTTTCGTAGATGGAAACCACCTTTACTTAGTAGTGAGATTAACTCCTCTTGCGTCTGAGGCACATCTCTTAGATTATTAGCTCCCTCCATTACATTGTCGACATAATTTTTGAAGCGAGAGGGAACTGCAAACCTTCGTCATCAACTTCTTGTTGCACCACACGCATGGCGAGAAAAGGCGCTGAAGAGAGCTGAACAGAGCCGTTAGTATAAAACAAAGAGGTAAATTGACATAAACTTTGGAGAGAAAACAGTAGTAACAGTCAAGCATAATGGTTTTCTTTCTAACGAAAAGAATAAATCGAGACTTATTTCATTTCTTATAATTGCTCTCACCATACATGGAGTTGAAACAGAACAAGCATCCAGTGATGCTGAAACATTGATTGTCCGAACAAACTCATGAGATCTTTCACTTTCAGATGTAGATCTTATTGTTCTCCTCATGGACTCAACTCTGACTGAACAAAAAATATTATTTGTAAAACCAAGTGTTGGGTCACACTACTGCGGCATAATCGAACTGGTTTTTGGCTTACACTAATACTACACAAGGGGACTGGTTTTTGATTCATGGACCGGTGTGCATCTCGACATCTCGGGGAGTCGCCTTTCAATCGTCGCCGGACTAACATAAGTGAATTTGATCAAATACCAATCTGTAATCTCAGTTACAATAAATATATTTATATTACAAAAAGTTTTCAATTTCATTGTGCTCGAGTTTGTGGAAAGCAAACCTAACATATTTTGGTGCCGAAACCCGGGAACTTTAATAGTTCAAAACTTCAAAGCACAAGGTACGTTCAATATGATTGATGATTTAGAAGCATTACTCGCTCATCAAGAGCATATCTATAACTCGGTAAAAAACGCTTTCGCAAACTATAAAAAAGATGGGCAAAATCGGAAAACAGAAGCCTATTTTAAAATTCGTCTAGAACGAATTGCTGGATTCGCTGATGAATTTCGCGCTAACGAACGCAAACTCATGTCGAGTAAGGTGCCGAAAGAATCCGATTATCCCAAAATGGCTGATGAATTCGAGGAGCTATATGTAGAATGCGTCAGCAAAATGGAGGCCGATCGTGATGTAGCTTTTCCTCGAGGTGATAAATCTGGCTCTTGTTGTCAATCCGGTTCGAGCCTCTTGCATCCGACTCATAATCCGCAGCCGCGTTTGCAAAAAATTAACGTACCGGTATTCGAAGGCGCATTCACGGAATGGCCGAACTTTCATGATCTCTATTGCTCTTTGGTTCATACAAACGAAGATTTGTCGAGTGTAGAAAAATTTTGGTATTTGAAAGGCAGTTTGCGTGGTGAACCTCACTTTATGGTTAAACATATGGCGACTACCGACGTAAACTATAACGCTGCATGGAAGTTACTTTGCAACTACTACGAAAATCCCCGCGAGCTTTTCAAGTCGCATATGAATTTGTTCGCGTCACAGTCGAAAATCAATGACGAGAATGCTCAAGCAATTCGAGCAATGTTAAGTGTGACGAAAGAGTGTCGACATGCCTTGTCTAACTTCAACTTGGATCTCAAACATTGCGATCCAATTCTGATGTACTTTCTGGTACAGAAGCTACCGGCAGAGACCGTCGGCCTCTGGGAGACGAAAATTGGTGGGTTAAAGGATCTTCCAAATTTCGACGAATTCCAGCAATTCCTAGACACTCGCATCAAAACGTTGGAAGCAATCTCCGAAAACAAAGTTATTTCACATCGCCACACTAAATTTACGAAATCTTTGGCTAAGCCGAACAATAGTGGTGACAGGTCCCACGGCAACCATAAATCGTTTCACGTCGTAAGTAACTCTAACGAAAACCATACAAAAACTAATACATTGACTGATTGCTGTGTGTGCAAAGAGCGACATACGCTTCGCAAATGCCCAAAATTCTTGTCTATGTCTACGACAGCAAGACGAGCGGCGATAGAAGGGAAGCAGATATGCACTAATTGCCTCGCATACAACCACACAGTCGACAATTGCCGCAGTAAACACAATTGTCGTTGCGGAGCCCGCCATCATACACTCATACATACGGATATCTATCCAACTCCCACAACATTGCAAATTGCATCAACACCGCATTCATTAAAATTAAATTCAAATGACCGTGTTCATACTTTTACTGCACGTTTCTCTCAGCGAGAGGTCCTGCTATCAACTGCTATAGTTTGGGTAAAGTCGCTCAATGGACAGTATATCGAACTTCGGGCATTAATCGACCAAGGCAGTCAAGCATCATTAATTTCAGCTCGAGCAGTCAAGTTACTGAATCTGCCCAAAACTACAGTCAAAACCATTGTCACTGGGATTGGCGATACACCGGCTGATTCTTGTAATCAAATTGTGAGTTTGAACATTCGTTCTCGGATAAGTCAATATGAAATCGACATCACCGCATTCGTCATGCAGAAATTGACGAGTGTTTTACCAAACAAACCGTTGATTTGTTCAAATTGGAATCATGTTATTAGATTAGAATTAGCAGATCCAAAGTTTTTCGAACCCTCCAAAGTAGATTTGATACTAGGTAGTGATGTTTTTTCGCAAATTATCATTGAAGGCATAAAGAAGGCTCCTGGTTTACCAACCGCCCAAAATACTCGATTCGGGTGGATCTTATTCGGTGAACTAGAGATGCACTTTCAGTCGAATATCCATATCAAGACAATGACAACCAAAATCGAAGTTGAAAATCTCCTTCAACGATTTTGGGAAATAGATACTGTGCCATCAAGGCGAGAATTAAAATTTGAGGAGAAGTGGTGTGAAACTTTCTTCAACGAAACACACTCACGAGATGAACATGGGCGGTTTTCAGTACGCTTACCATTTAAAAGATATTTAATTGAGAACGCTGTTCTTGGGAAATCGCGAGACATTGCTATTCGACATTTCAACCAGCTTGAACGTCGATTTTTACGGGATCAATCGCTCTATACCGAATATAGCAAATGTTTGAACGAATACATATCGGCAGGTCAAATGAAGCTAGTGTCAACTTCCGAAGAGGATCTCACAGTGAACCACAATGGAACGACGTCTGTGAATTGCTGCTACCTCGCCCAACACCCTGTGGTGAAACTTAGTTCTTCGACTACTAAACTACGTATAGTTTTCGATGCGTCCAGGAAAACAACAAATGGGAAATCCCTCAATGATATCTTATTTCCTGGACCAGCTTTACACAATGACTTACCATCGGTAATAACGAACTGGAGATTTCATCGCATCGCATTTACTGCTGATTTGAGGCAAATGTTTCGACAGATTTTAGTGAATTACGACGACGCTCAGTTTCAGCGTATTGTTTGGCGTGACAGCCCAAATGAGCCACTTAGAGAATATTACATAAAAGTCGTAACATTTGGAACTAACTGTGCTCCATATTTGGCCATTCGGTCCGTACAGCAACTAGCTTATGATCAAAAGGACACATATCCGATGGCAGCCCCAGTATTGCTTCACTCCATCTACGTGGATGACGTATTTGCTGGGGCTGATGATGTTCGATCGGCGACAGAGCTACAATGCCAGCTCAAAG
Organism: Nemotelus nigrinus; assembly: GCA_947369275.1. Classification (NCBI taxonomy): domain Eukaryota; kingdom Metazoa; phylum Arthropoda; class Insecta; order Diptera; family Stratiomyidae; genus Nemotelus; species Nemotelus nigrinus. The sequence continues at coordinate 100,701,642 of OX376372.1, read as the reverse complement.
ACCTATTCAAGGAGGCAGCTTTCGAATTACGTAAATGGGTCAGCAATCGTGAAGAAATTTTGCAAGCTGTACCAGAACAACAACGTGAAATTAAACTACCATTATCACTAGATCCAGGAAATTCAGTGAAGACTTTGGGAATTTACTGGCAGCCAATCGATGACAATTTCGTTTTTAAATTTGATTTCGATATTAACGAGCAGCTCAATAAAGCTCCGACGAAACGGAACATTTTGTCTATAATCGCCCGACTGTTCGACCCGCTTGGGTTTATCGCACCAGTCATTCTTACGGCAAAAATATTGTTACGGCAGCTATGGACCGAACATCTTGATTGGGATGATACTGTTTCCGACAAAACAAAATTGAACTGGAATGATTACATCCAAAGTTTGAGTGGACTACGCGAAATCAAGATTCCACGCTGGCTCGGAATGACAGTGAACCCAACCACTTTTGAGCTGCATGCTTTCTGCGATGCCTCAGAGCATGCTTATGCTGCCGTGGTGTACGTCCGAGTGTCAAACAATAATATCAACTTTAATTGCAGTCTCCTCACGTCAAAAACAAAAATTGCACCGATTAAGGCACATTCTATCCCACGTCTGGAGCTGATGGGAGCCGTATTAATGGCAGACTTGGTAAATAATGCTATCAGTCATCTCCAAGTCCCAATAAAGCCAGTTGTATTTGCATGGACTGACTCCACAACGGTACTACACTGGCTCGTTGGAGACATGAATAGATGGGAAATATTCGTTGCCAATCGGATAAGTCGCATCAGAGACAAACTAGGAGAGGTTCAATGGCAGCATATTTCAACACATTTGAATCCGGCTGATTGTGCAAGTCGTGGTTTAACACCAAGTGAACTAATTACTCATCCACTCTGGTGGACAGGACCAAAATTCCTTCAAAGCTCACAAGAGATGTGGCCACGACCAACGTTTGCTCCCAACCATTTCGACGACCTAGCAATACGTCGAATACACATTCATCAAGTCGTCGACCCGAGCATTTTAGACATGTTACACAGATTCTCCTCCTATAATAGATTAGTACGAACAACAGCGACAATTCAATCTCTTGCCAAAAAGGCGCGGCACGAAAGGTTCAATAATCCTATATCTGTGAACGATTTGCTAACAGCAAGAAATTATTGGATTCGCACAGTCCAAAAAAGCGAATTTTCAGATGATTACTGTGCACTACTTAGCAATCAACCGATTTCAAAGAGAAGCAAAATTCTTAACTTAAACCCATTTTTGGACGACCAGCAAATAATGCGAGTACGTGGTCGATTGGAAAATTCCTCTTTGAATTATCACGAAAAATTCCCAATCATCTTGCCATCCAAAAGTCACTTTACCAAGCTGTTAATCCGGGACTACCACGAAGTCTCAAAACACGGAGGCCCTCAAATAGTCCTGCGATTGATTCGGACAACATTTTGGTTACTAAATGCTCGCAACACTGTTCGGTTTCTGATTCAAAAGTGTGTAAGATGCTATCGTTTTAGAGCGAAAGCAACTGAGCAGCGCATGGGTGTTCTACCATCATGTAGAGTGCAGCCATCATTCGTATTCAGCTCGACTGGAGTCGATTTCGCTGGACCTATCAATGTGAGGGCATCGAAAGGCAGAGGCCGCATTACATACAAAGGATACATGACTATTTTCGTTTGTATGACGGTTCGCGCCATTCATATTGAGTTAGTCATTGACATGTCAACACTCACATTTCTCGCTGCTTTAAAGCGTTTTATTTCCCGCCGAACTATGTGCTCTCATATTTATAGTGATAATGGGACAACATTTGTTGGAGCTACTAACCAGCTCAAAGCATTTGAAAAAATTTGGAAAGCTCAAATTGAGAAGGATATCATGCCATATCTTACTAACCGGCTCATTCAATGGCATTTCATTCCACCTGCTGCTCCCCACTTTGGAGGCATTTGGGAGGCGGGCGTAAAATCCGTTAAATATCATTTAAAGCGGATTTGCGGGGAACGATCATACACCTTTGAGGAGTGGACAACTATTTTAACTGAGATCGAAGGCATATTAAATAGCCGTCCTTTGTGCCCAGCTACCGCAGATCCTGATGACCTAACGGCGATAACACCAAATCACTTCCTCAACGGCGATATAATAAGGGGGATACCAGAGCCCACTACCGACACAAAGCATATTGGACTACCAGCAAAATGGAAGCAGTTTAGCGAAATGAAGCAGAATTTCTGGCATCGATGGAGCACTGATTATTTGAGTCAGTTGCAATCAAGACCAAAGTGGCACGAAGTAACTAATGACTTGAAAGTAAATGATCTTGTCATAATTAAAGATGGACGTCTGCCGCCAGTCAACTGGCTTATGGGACGAGTCACCAAGTTAACAGAAGGTCCAGATAAACTAGCCCGTGTTGTGACTCTTCGTACAAAAACCACGGAGTTGGTTCGGCCGATCACTAAGGTTTGCAGATTGCCGATCGAAACCTGTGAGGGCCATGTCAATGATAATAAATAAACTTCAACTAACCATAGATAGATTCTCTCTCCTTTTCTATTTTCTTTGAAGCATTTTTCTTCCATTCACCCGAAGTCATCAGTTTCCCAAAGCCACGAAGTCATCTAGAAATACACCACATCAACTCACCAGAGATGCAGTTAATCAAGGAACCGAGTCGTGGCGGTATATCCACCTAACAAGTTGCTTATGGAGGAAATGCCGAGCGATTTACACAACCTAATCTCCTAATCTCAGTCAATGATAACTAGGCGAGTTATCATGGGGCCCGGAATGTTGGGTCACACTACTGCGGCATAATCGAACTGGTTTTTGGCTTACACTAATACTACACAAGGGGACTGGTTTTTGATTCATGGACCGGTGTGCATCTCGACATCTCGGGGAGTCGCCTTTCAATCGTCGCCGGACTAACATAAGTGAATTTGATCAAATACCAATCTGTAATCTCAGTTACAATAAATATATTTATATTACAAAAAGTTTTCAATTTCATTGTGCTCGAGTTTGTGGAAAGCAAACCTAACACCAAGCCTTGGCAAAGTAGCAAGCCAACAATTGCAAATTTCGGGAATGAAAGACAGAATAGTTTTTGTGCATACGTTCAGCGGATGCGATACGACTTGAGCTGCATATCGAATAAAGAAACTTTCCTGTTTGAAATATATCAAGACGCAAGCTGTACTGCAAGGTTCGCTGTTATATTAAACAGCCTGAATCCATCTCGTGATACTGTAGGTGGTGCAGGAAACAAAATGTTTCTGGCGTTGTACAATGCGCCCAGGAAGGAAAAAGGCAGGAATAATGGGCACAAGCATTTTTCACAACTGCCCTGGGGAGTGCTTGAATGGTGTTATTTCCATTCTCGAAAGTGATTTTGACGATCCTGATGATTCTGATGTCATAAACTTTGAAGAAACAGACCATTCGATGCAAATAACAAACACTAAACATTCGGTACATGAAGATCCAAACACTGTGCTTGTGCTTGCTGGACGCTTAACCTGAAGTCAGGTGGTGCGATTGTACATTTATATTTTATTGTTATTAATTTGCCTTGTAATAGTATGCATAAATCGGTTGTCATGGTCTTATCTGTATAATGGTTCTCTCACACCATCATCTTCTACATAGTTACCTCTTCTTACTGAGCTTCAAGTGCAGAAGCTGACCAAGATGAACTGATTTTAGGGCTTTCTACTAAGAAGCAATTAAATTTGAATTGACTTTTCTTTGTATTTCATTGTTTAATTTATATCATATCTTTCTTTTTATACAAAGTTGTGAAGTTATTCTCCTCAATCACCATTGGTTTCCAAACATGTAAGTAATCCATTTCCAAATATTATTGGTATTCATAGTCTACGGGTTATGAAATATTTATTTCAGCAACCTTGTCTTTCATAAGCTTCTTCTTTAAATTAAGTATACAGAAGAAGAAGTCTTGGTGTGAGGGTTTTTCGAAGAATGAATGTTTGATGGATCAGTGATAAATAGTTTGTTTGTAAATATTTGATAATTTTTCTATGTTGTAGAGTGCGTAGCTTTTATTCAAAATCATTTCTTTATTGAGACTTCGATCGACGAATACGGTTGAATGTGCTTATCAATTGCGGTAAGGCACGCAATAGGTGACTTGGTAGTGTCCCTGGCATTATTTAAATCGTTATTTTCAAATATTTGGGGGGTCATTGAATTTTAGTGAAATTTTATGTAGTCCTGGAATGTATAGCATCAGCGTTTAAGTTAACTCTTCTTTGTTTATAGACGATGTCATAGAACAACTTTTCGAGCCTCAATCTCCTTCTTATTAACTTGCTTCCAGGAGCTTTTTCGCTCTTCAACCAAATGGGGTGACGATGGTCGGTTACTATTTTAAATTTTCTCCCGTAAAGGTACGGTCGAAAGGTTTGAACTGCCCGCACGAAAGCCAACAATTCTCTTTCTGTTGTACTGTAATTCAATTTAGATCAACTGATAGTACGGCTTACGTATGAGATAGATAAATCCACCTTTTGGTTACATATTTGACTGAGAATGGCACTGGTTGCATAATTAGATGCATCGATGGCTAAAATATATTCTTTACTCAAATCCGGATACTGAAGCTTAGGAGCCGTATTGAATTTTGTTTTGAGAGTTTCAAAAGCGCTATTCTGATATTATCCTCAAATATCTGAGCCTGACACAAAAGTTTGGTCAGGAGTTTTGTTTTTTATGAGTCTCTATGAATCTTCTATAGTATCTACAAAGTCTTAAAAAGGATTTTATTCCTTTTGGGTTCTTTGTGATAGGAAATTCTTTAATAGCTCTCACTTTTTCTGGATTAGGGAAAACTCTTTCTATGATTCTGTCAAAGACGTTTTGAAACTTGAATTGGTGACCTTGAATAGAGTTTGCATAGATAACAATGACTTCAAGATAGATAAAACACTGCACTCCCTGCAATTCAGACTGAATAGTATTCATTAAGCGCTGAAAAGTTGCTGGAGCATTTATAAGTTCAAAAAGCATTCTCAGGTACTCATAATGTCCCAGGGGTGTAGTGAAAGCCGTCTTGGAACGGTCCTCCGGGTGCATATTGATCTGGTGGAAACCGCTAGCTAGATCCAGGGTTGTAAAGTACTTGAAATGTCCCAATCGGTCCAATATCTCTGTAATATTAGGGATTGGGAATACATCTGACTCAGTTACACCAATGAATTTTCGGTAGTTGATTACTTGTTTCCACTTAGTCTTTGCCGAAGAATCTTGTTTCTACATTGGGCCGACCCAGAGTTGTGCGGACCACGGACTGTTCGAAGGTTGAATATATATTTTGTCGATGATTTTCTTAATTTGCTCATAAGCCTTGTTTTTATGGATTTCAGGATATCTGTATATATTTGCTGAGATGAGTCTTAAATCAGTGAGATTCATTTCGTGTTGACACAGATTTGTGCTAGTTAATTGATCACTTCACTAGATTAACTTCAATCAACGAAAGACTTGAGTGCTCGTTATGATTGATCCATTTATTTCACATTTGGTACGACCTTATATAGTAAATTATTACAAAGAAAGTGTACTCATCTTCATACTTATTTGCACTTTGCAATTGCTGACATACGAGGTGATCGATTCGCTTACTATATTTGCTTACTGACCTATTTCCGATACAAACAAGCTAAACGAACAATGCTGATTTTACATCATGGGAACGTGCGAACTTGATGGCTCATATACCCATAGGAGTCATCAAATGTGCCACTTAATAATTAAATGCAAAATAGTCAAATCGACAAATAATGCAATGCAATTTCTCTTATACTGAAACGACCTTGTGATGATGATTCAGCATTTATAGTTCTATCTTATGAGCTACGATTGTAATTGATTATATTGGACATTACGGACAATCATTTACTATGTTGTTATTGTTATTTTGTATGATGATGGTTTTTGTTCTTTTTCAAATATACATGATATTTTATCTTATTTATATAATATATTATTATTCTTAGCAAAACTATAATTCTAAACATTCTTCCCGCCAAGAACCAACGGCTGTTCCAAAGTGCGCGAGCGAGTTATCGTTTGGTGATATCGTACCACTGACTTGTGGGCTCCGGAGCTGCTGTTGCTTGTGGTGTTGACTGGCAGGTTTCCCGTTGGCAGATTCTGCAGAACAGAGCACCGATAATGGCGCTTATAACCAGAAACCCGAGTCCACAACTAGGCCCAATCATTATAGTCTGGTGTCTCAAGTGATGCCAGGATGCGACCTCTTGGGTCTATTGTGCCTCCTTTGCGTAATGTCCTAAAGGATATCCAGGCTTGTAATGAAGCTGGATATGTTCCTTTACGGGACATTTGTGATGTCCCTGATAGAAGAAAGAGCAGAGCCAAGTAGCTCGAATCTTCTTCTTGCAAGTGCTGGACAGACTGTGAGCAGATGTTCTACACACTCTATTGTTTCCCCACAGTATCTGCAGCGGTCGTCCTGCTCCTCATCTATCCTGTTGAGGTACTTTTTGCATGGAAGGTGTCCTGTCAATGCTTTGCATAGGGTTCTTATGCCACTTCTGCTGAGAATCACTGCTTCTTTCGCTCTTTTATTATCGAAGCCAACGTATTTTTTTGAGTGTTTTAAACCTTCAATACCTTCAAAACCCCCGGTACGGAGAAGGACCTATGAAGGGCATTTTCGCTACTTTTTTGGCTCTGGTATCAGCTTCCTCGTTTCATCGTTGCCCCTCATGGCCGGGAATCCATATCAACTCGAGGCTGTTCTGTGCTCCTATTTCATTTAGGGCCTCTTTCACCTCTAGGAGAATAGCCGAATTTATTTGATCGGGATTTAGAGCTAAGAGAGCCGCTTGACTATCTGATGGAATCTTAATTCTGACCCTTTTAGTATTCCTTATTTTTATTGTTTGTGAAGCTCTTAGTATGGCAGATAGTTCTGCTTGATAGATCGTGGCCTCCTTTGGGAGAGGGAAATGCATATTGCACCTGGGATCTACGATCCCTGCTCCTACTCCACAATCCATCTTTGAACCATCCGTACACCACATTTGCACTCCTTTGTACGAGGGAGGTTGTCCATCCTTCCATTTGTCCCTTGATGGAATTGTGACCTTCAACCTCTTTTCGAATGCTGCCTCAGTTTTTATTTGGTCGCTGAGGTCTAACATTTCCATTATGGGCCTGAGGTCCTCCAGGATTTTAAGGTGGTCTTTCAGGTCCCCTGATTTACATCTAAAGGCCTGTTGATTTTAGTATTTAGTATTCCGCTCGCCCATTTCACTACTTCTTGAGGAGTATCCCTCCTCTGAAGAGCAACGTATAGCAAGTCATGTCTTGCATTGTCAAAGGCTCCTTCTATGTCCATGAAGGCACTTCCTTGCATTCCAATGCCTTTTCTATTATTTGTGTCAGCTTATGTGTAGCTGATATAGTTGATTTGCCCTTTTTGGTAGGCAAATTGAAGTTTTGTCAAAAGATCATTCCTTATGTAAAGGTCAATCAGTCTTTCCATGGTCTTTAATATGAAAGATGTGAGGCTAATTGGCTTGTATGATTTTGGCAGGTCGGCCGGTTTGTTGCCACCTTTAGGGATGAACACAGCCCGCACCAGTCACCACAATTCGGGGATATAGCTGAGTTGCAAACTCGCTCTAAATATGTGTACCAGAATGGTTTTTAGTTTACCTGTTGGTCTTTGTAGAAGAGCTGGGTAAATTCCGTCTGGTCCTGGTGATTTCAAGGGTTTGAAGGAGTTTATCGCCCATTCAACTTTTTCATACGTGATGATTTGTTTGAGCAGAGGAGGTGAGTGACGTATCCGATCAGGACTGTCCTCTTCTTCCTCAGCCTCATTGCTTATTTCGCACTCTGGAAAGTGTGTTCTAAGCAGCACTTCCAGTGTGTCGTCAAAAGTGGTCGTCATCCCTTCATCTGGAGTTCTTAGTAGTCCTTTATGGCCTTGATAGCCTTTGTATAGAGATTTTTGGATCCTAGCAGTCTCTGGGATACAATTGAGACTCTCGCAGAAGGCACTCCAGGCCTTCCTTTTAGATTTCCTTAGCTCTTTGTTGTATTCTGAGAGTTTTTTTTTATTGGTCTCCCAGCTTGATGTGATTTTAGCTTGGTTGAGCTCCATTCTTGCGGCTCTTCTAAGTTTTACTGAAGTACTTAAGCTCGGGTGCAGGCCGTTAAGTCCCGCCGAAAGGCTATTTTGACAGCTTTCCCAGTTCATACACTTTAGTTGCCTGTGCTTTACCCTTTTTACAATATATTTTCCTAGCTCGAAGTTTATATGCATATGATCAGAGAAAGAAGCGACTCCTAGGACATTCAACTTCTTCACTAAATGCGCTGCACTGTTTGACACCAACGTAAGGTCTAGTACCTCTTGCCTGTAAGCTGTCACGAAAGTTGGCGTTTCGCCCTTATGTGCTACAGACAAATTGCTGTTCAGGAGGAAGTTTAAAAGTAACTAACCTCTAGTATTGACGTCACTACTCCCCCATGCTGTGTGATGAGCATTGGCATCACATCCAATAATCAGCATTTTGTTCTTCCCTCTGCAGTGGCTAACGAGTCCTTTGATATTATTACTTGGGACTTGATCGTCATCCCCTGGGAAGTATGCTGAGGGAAATACCGCCTCCACTATTCTTCCTTCCATTGAAACCTGTACTTGTACCGCCACTGTGTCCCTATTTGTGTATTCTGGAATCAGAAGAAAGTTAAGATTTGTGTTAATTATTATCGCCGCCCTCGGGTTTTCTTCCCCTGCCCCCCAAATTAACTTACTCTTCTTTGTTTTCAAGCCATTTATTCTGCCTTTATTTACCCAGAGCTCTAGTATTAACCCCAATTTATAGGTGCTCGAGGCAAACCTGCTGCTTACTTCCGCCGAGGCAGCTTTGGCATGATGCAGGTTCACCTGTAGACACCTCGTTCCCTTTTTTGGCTTAGTTGGGAGCCACTGGGACCTGGTGTTGCCTTCATGCCGGTTTCGCTGCCCTCCGTATTGGTGGTTGGAGTGACCACAGGCTCTGGTGTTTTCCCGTCTGACTTTTAGACGTTCAACTTTACTTGCCCAAACTGGAAGCTAATGTTGCCGTCTCCGTGTGCTTTTTCGGTAGCAGAGGCCTGGTTCCCCACTACTACTAGCATGGCACACTTGCCTTTATTTTCCCTGAAGAGGGCTCTCCAGGACTTAGCATTGAGGTCCTCATTCTGGCGTTCTACGAAGGCCAGGTTCCTCTCCGTAGGCAGATCCGCTGCATTTGGGAAGTAGCCTACAAGGGTCTGAGGATTAAAAATCAGGGATTCCTCCGTGGCTCATAGGTTGGCCCCTTCCAACGGCCTTATATTCTTATAACCGCCGGTGGTTTGTCCTTACAGTGGAGGGACACGTAACCTACTTTATATGTGATGCTGAGGAAGTGAGGGGCAACGCCTCTTTCTATATCGGCTAGTATCCGCTCCTCCAGGGCATTCTGTAATTTGTCCATTTGGTCGTACAAAAGTGGCACAAAAGTTTTCTCGCACTTCTTGCATCCTAAAACAATAGAAAACCACAATTGTTGCAAAACTTCCTATACGATGCAAAGCAACCACATCGAAAAAATTCTCTAATCAGCTAATTTGTTACAGCATTCCAAATATTTCAAAATAAGAATATATTCTCAAAACTCTGAAATACTAGAAAACCGCAAATTAAGAAAATATTACAAAGCTAATTTGTTAGAATCGACAAAAACACAATTGTTTTAACATAGCGGCTCAGGATTTTCTGATGCGGCTTGAAATCCAGACACAAGATCTGTACTTCAATTGCAAGGTTTAAGTGCAATACTTAAAACTCTTTGCGTTGCTGCTGCGAGGGCTTAGATCCAGAATCTAACCCTTTGTTATCCTTTGGTCTGGTTGTCGACGAAAACTTTTGACCTGTTTTATGAAAAACGCCTCTAGCAGTCTCACCAGTGAATCAAAAGCTTGGGTCACGTTTACTTCGAGAATGAATATTCTTGATTAACAAACAATTCTTAAATACGATAAAATTGCTTACACTAGCAATATGAATTTGAACTTTATGTCCATGCTACCGACTAACCATGCACGGGCGTCAGCGAATTCCATCCCATGCGATGTATACATTGTTGGGCGTGGAAGATGAAATGTATGCAAGTCAGCACATTTCATCCCGTCGCAACCATATCGTCGCTTGAAAGTCCATATGCTCGATGCTATGCGCGTATGCATCGTCAGCAAATATGAGGTAGTCGCAACTACATTGTAGCTCGTGGGTGTAACTTTTGATGATGTGACTATGTGCGCGTGCAATGTCAGCAAATGTAATGCATTCGCGGCTACATTGTTGCTTGTATATGGGATTCACCGACGCGCATGCATGGTTAGCAAATTAAGATAAACTGGATGGTCGAAAATGGTGAAGTATCGAACATTGAACCGCCTTGAACAATCGTTCAAAGATGGAGTTCGGAATCAATGCTGAATGAAGCTCGGGAAGCAATCCGAGGAGCTGGAATGGGAATTGTTGCGCAACAGGTCGATCACTGTCTTCAATACGGGAGCCACGCATAAAGAAAGACACCTGTGATGGATCCGATTAGCAACAGGTTAGAGTAACCAAGACTGTAATGATACGTGGTGTGAATTGTGCCCCTTGTGAGATGGGTTTCGCTCTTGCGAAGTTGCTGCAGTCTTAGAATGGATCTTCAGAATTGACGGGTGTATCGGAGACTTCGTAGTGGCGATGAAATCTGTGCTATTTCTTGATAAGTTGAACGACAAGTCCAGCGTTCCGGCATGTTGAGCGTTAGCTTGCAGAATGACGACTTCGTCAGTTAATGTGTAGCCACGACTGATGTTGAGGATACCGGATCCACTGAGGGTTCGCGTGAGCACCATTTGCGAGCATACTATTCGATGGTTGGTTTCTTGTGCCAAAACGTAAACCCAGTTATTCAGGGTGGATAGTTGTATCCAGGTGGGAAGTTGACTATGGGCGGTTGAGTGACAGGCCGCAGTTGCTTGCATTTGAGTAGGGATGGCCATCTCTCATCTACTGACGTTGGAGCTCTTGCGTAGAAGGGGATGTTTCTGTATGCATATATGATGATCTTAGTGTAGTACTGTACAGTGGGATGCTTCTGCTTCGGACAGTGAATTATAGATGTAAGTTAACCACAAGTAGCGATGATGATGGAACTATTATCATAAATGTGTTGTTGATCGTAGACGGCATCGGTATGATGCGGAAAATCTCATACGTGTCTTGCGGGAACAATGGTAGCGTTAACTTGAAGATTAATTTTTTTTTGGACTGCTGCTCCTTGGATTGAGACTGTACGTTTTTGCCAGGTTATTGTGGGTCGTAGGCAGGCGTAGCGTAAAAGGAAGATTGTCTCTGATAATTGTTAGCTGCTTTGCGAGCTGGTTGGGTGCAAGGAGCATTGTGTTGACCTTGCCATGATGAGAGTCTGTTACGATTTCTATGAGAGTTGATTGTATGCGGCTGTATTTTGACACGAGGAGAATTATTCGGGCGGATAATGAGTTGAAGTGCTCTAATATTCTATGTTCCTGCAACTTGGACTCGATTTGATTTAGGTGAAGGCTGGTTCTGTTGAGGTTTTCCTCAAATTCCTACATCTGCTCTTAAAGGGCTTGATGGGACTTTCTCATAACATTGACCGTGGAGTAGATGATGGAAATCTCGCTGTGCAATAGGTCCTGTAGGTGCATCTCGTTGTCCTCTAAGTTTTGGATGGTAGCGGCCATCCTTTCGGCATACGTGGAATACAAAACCCCAAACAGTGAAGCCGCTACATTGCCTACTATATTGAAACGGGCCCTTCGCTTTCTTGATCGTGGGGCAGTATGTAGAAGTGTGTTGCCCCGGTGTAACTCTTGCATCGCTTCGGTGAACAGGAGGACCGTTGATTGACATATGTGTCCCTCTACCAGTTTTTCATAAAGGCTATCGAAATTCCTGATGCCCTGTTCTTTCGTGTATGCCTCCCTCCAAAAGTTGGTCATACTGTAGTAGACAATAAGATTCCAATGGTTTACCACTAAGTGATTGTAACCAATTTTCTCAAAATAAAGGCCCGGATTATAATCGAAGGGCGAAATAGTGATCGGCGAATGTTGTTACGTTCACGGCCTCGAATCGTGGCTATCGTATACTAATGTCCCCCTGATTCTCTAATAGGTCCAAAGAGTGACAGGTCGGGTGACTCCACTGCCTGGGAGGGAGGGTGGGTCCAGGCGCCACTCGTTTCAATGTCATATCCTATCGACTTATCTCGCGTCCGCGAAACGAGAATTTGGTCACGCATAATAGTCGTCGATAATCTCTACTTCTCCGAACTGTTTACTTTTCTTTCCCCGCTAAACGCCTTGATACACCCGCGTCTACAACTTGAATTACACATGAACTTTATTATACAAATGGATAATATAAGCAATAAAAAACTTTGCGTCGCCGCGATTTTACGTTACTCCACTGAACTTACTACGAACGACTCGATACAATTCAAATATTCTTATTCCTTACACTTTTTAATCCTTACATAAGTTACTTCAAATGCCTACCTGGTGGTTTTCTCGTTACTACTCACGTCGTTCCTGCTGCATTTTCGATAAATTCTCTTCTTTTCGACGTTTATTCGTTTCTCCGATCGACCGCCTCAATTTCGTCTGTCGCCCCAGACGTTCAGGTAAGAAAATGAAGAAAATCGTCCTCGCGCTTGTATTCCGTTTCGTTGATATATTCTAATATGCTTCGCCGCGTCTTTGATTTCTCGATCAGCCGCCTCGATCCTCTCCCCCAGTCGTTCATGTAAAAATCAAAAATTTCTCTATTTGAATTCGCCCACATTCGACCGCCACATCCGATTCTTACCGCTGTCCAGAAGAAAGAGAATTCTAGATCGCCTCGCCACAAACGATGAACGTTTTACTGAATCCGCTTCTGTGGTACTTTTCTAGCTTTGCGGCATGTGATGCACTTCTTGCATCGCCCATGCCCATGTCAATGCACTTTGCATTCAGGCATTTACCTCGATTAGTAGGGGGCACATGAGGCCTTACCATCTCCGGGCAGTCTCGAGTCTCGAATCATTTATAATCTTTCCGACAGCCCCACTGCTACTTCGGTGACAATTCGATATGTCACACTCATTGTAACATCAACACCTCGCATTAGTGATTTTGTTGATTAGTGTTTTGCACGTCACTTATAGTAGAAAACTATACTGGAACAAGTGTAACCTGTCCTACGAGCTCTCAACATTAGTTATCGGATAACCTGAATCCAATCGCGGAGACATTTTTGTGGATGAGGAAGGCGGCACAGAAGAACAGGCCCAAAACATCTATTGGCTGTGGCGACTCCGGGTCCTACAAGGGTTGGTCTCCGTCAGGGCCATGAAGAACGTCAGTTGTATATACAAAACCGACCGTGGATCTTATGGCTTAACTGCGGCCAGTTGCATCACCACCAGGGTCATCGCCTGAAACATCTCTACGCTCTAACACAGTAATTTTCGCCACGCGGGTGTATCTTGATTTTCGTAAAATGAACCGTTACACGACTCCCCTCCCCAGACAATTACGGAGTGATTCTCGACCATTAATACCCTGGACCTATTGCGAGTCCGGATATAGCATCGCGCCGTTCCTCAGCGAAGTCGCATTGAATCTTACTTTGGTTCTACCTACAATTTATCTTCGCATCTACACTCATACTTTTTAACACCTCGTTATATATTAGGTATTTCTTTTGTGGTACGACATATATGTATTCTGAATTTCTATCATTCCTATGTTATACCTATATGTATATTATTGCCTAACTGGACTTGCTTAGTTTCCCATCACCATCTATATCTACATCTATCCACAACTAATTCCACCCGCCACCGTAGTATGTTCGGACTAATAATTTTTGTTTGTTTGTAGCCCACCACCATTAGATTTCTTGTTATTACCAACTCTGTTATTGTTCTTCCCGGACATGGAGTATGGTCGTACCGCCTGCCATGCAACATTAATTTTATCTATAACCACCACCTCCTAGTCCTAATTACATGTGTACTTCCTCCAAGTTTCCCGCAATGACAAAGAAAATAATTTATGGGTATGCCACACCTCCTCCCGTCCTATATTCCATTTTAAGAACATCTTCCTATTTCTATATTCCACGTACCGTTTTAGATATTTCGTATTCCATGTTACCACGTTTTTACCCTGGCGATCCACTAGCTGATAGGTCCACGCGGAGACTTGCTTCTTTATCCAAAAGTGTAATATACAATGTAATCAAGCATGAAGTTAGTCACTGTAATATGATTGTCATAGTTCGAATAGTACAATACTATGCAATTGTGTACTAGAACTAACCAGTTTTTGAGAACCTGCTCGGCAAGGTAAAAATGTAAGCCGACGTCAGTCAGCCACGAACAGTCAAGATACTATGAATTATTAAAATAAACATAGTATGTAGTTAGCCTGAAGTTTTTCTTAATTTCGCCCGGTAATGCAAATATTACATGGCGCAGTCGGATTTATTTTGCATTACGTGTGAAATATAATAAAAGTAAATGGGACGAGCCATAAATAGTGATAGGAAAGTGGTAACTAGAAAACCGCATGGCAGGCCACCCAAAAACGTGCGACTAGTATATATTACAAAAGCAATGGATTATGTAAAAAAGGTGGAAAAACAAACCCTAGAAGGGAATGTGACAGAAAACTGGAAAGCTTTCTACCAAAATTTTGAGATATTTGCTACTGCGATTGAGCTGGAAAAGAAGAATGAAAAAGTGAAAGTAGCGATCTTCTTGAATGCCATTGGGCCTGAGGCAGTACAGGCATTCAATGCATTCAATTTCAGTGAAGCTGATAAGTAAATATATAGCAAAGTGGTTGAAGCATTTAGAAAATATTGTGAACCTAAGTCCAATGAAGTGTGTGAAAGTTTCATATTTCATAATAGGAAACAAAATGCAGAAGAATCTTTCGATTCTTTTACACTTGAATTAAGAAAACAAGCTCAGAAGTGTGGGTTTTCTAACCAAGAATCGCGTTTGATAAGAGATCGCACAGTTTTTGGGGTCGCCGACAAACAACTGCAGAAAAGGTATATCGAGACAGATAATTTGACTTTGGAGAAGGCAGTCGAAATGGGGAAAGCAGCGGAAATCGCAAAAGTCCAGAGCAACGAGATGCAAAAAACATTGCCGTCGCCGAGCATCGATGTTATTGCAATGAACAGCAAGCGAAGCGATATTTATCACAGCAACAGTTACAGCCCAAATGCAGATTACAAACATAGAGATAAGTACAATAAGCACATTAACTATCAAACCAAATCACAAATGTTTGCAAAAAGTAGCCAAAGAGAATTGATTGCAGCAAATAGTAAACAAATAGAAGCTTGCGGATTTTGTAATCAGGTACACAGAAGGAACCAGTGTCCAGCTTATGTTAGAGCTAGCAATAAATGCGGTAAGAAAAATCACTATGCGGCAATGTGCAAAGTAAAGCAGGTACGTTCATTACAAATTGATAGTGACCAAACTTTGTTTGTCGATATTCTTAATGTGGGGACTGTAGATTACGGGAGCACTGTAAAAAATAGTGCATGGGCTCAGGAAGTGGTAGTTCAATCTACTAGAGTAAATTTTAAATTGGATACAGGGGCAGATATAAATGTATTGCCATTGAGTATCTTTAAAACATTCAAATATGTGAAATTAACAAAAGAAAAGATCTTCTTAGAACCATTTGGAGGGACGCGACTAGAATCGTTAGGATGTACCACACTTCCATGCTCGGTGAATAAAAATAATAGCTATCAAAAATTTGTAGTTGTTGACATGAATACAATTCCCATACTTAGAATACCGGGTTGTACGGCACTAGGTCTAATAAAACGGATACAAACTTTAAAAATTTATAAGAAAGATGATCTGATACGAGAATACGAAGATGTGTTTGAGGGAATAGGATGTTTTGTTGAGAATATTGGACTAGAGCTTTAAAGCGATGCGATACCCGTGGTAAGGCCAGCACGCAGAATCCCTTTTAAGATTGCGGAACAAGTGAAAGAAAAGTTAGATAATTTATGTAAATTAGGTGTCATTGAGGAAGTGCATGGGCCTTGTGAGTGGACATCAAATTTGGTTATAGTTGAAAAGAAAAACAATAGTCTTTGCATATGTCTAAATCCTAAAGAGTTAAACGCAGCGCTAAAAGAAGAAATACACCCAATTCCCAGTTTTGTTGAAACGATAGAGAAAATTGGAAACAAGAAATTTTTCACAATGTTTGATCTGAAAGACGGTTATTGGCAAGTAAGTTTAAATGAAGATGCAAGTAAACTTTATACTTTTAGTACACCGTTTGGCAGGTACTGTTTCAAAAGGCTTCCATTTGGAATTAAAGTTGCACCCGAAATTTTCCAAAAACATAATGAAAAAAATTTTGCTGATATTTCTGGAGTGTTGGTGTATATTGATGATTTGTTGGTTACGGGGGACACGCAAGAAGACCATGATAGAAATTTGATAAGAGTAATGGAGCGTGCTAGAGAGAAGAATATTAAGTTTAATAAAGAGAAAGTACAATTTCGGGTTACCCGTGTCAAATATTTGAGC
Source organism: Nemotelus nigrinus (assembly GCA_947369275.1). Lineage (NCBI taxonomy): Eukaryota > Metazoa > Arthropoda > Insecta > Diptera > Stratiomyidae > Nemotelus > Nemotelus nigrinus. The sequence goes on along the minus strand of OX376372.1, from coordinate 100,684,934 downwards.
CATGTTTTAATAGATAAAGGAATTGAGTGTGACCCAGATAGGATGCAAGCCATCGAAAAACTTGCCGAACCAAAAGATAAGAAAGAATTGCAGAGTATATTGGGCATGATTAATTATGTTAAACAATTTGTCCCAAACTTAGCTGAAAAATCACAAAAATTGAGAGAACTTTTAAAGAAGAATGTAGTTTTTGAATGGACACCTGAACATACAAAGTGCTTAAATGAAGTAAAGCTATTGATCAGTAAAGCACCAACTTTAAAAGTTTTTAATTCGCAGCAGAATATTACCATTCAAACAGACGCATCCAAATATGGTCTTGGGTGTTGTATGATGCAAGAGGGCCGTCCAGTCAGTTTTGCCTCTCGAAGCCTGAATGATGCGGAAATACAGTATGCACAGATTGAGAAAGAATTTCTGGCTATAGTTTTTGCTTGTTCAAAGTTTCACACACAAATATACGGACGATCTGTTGAGATCATGACTGACCATAAACTGTTATTAGGAATTATGAAGAAAGTAGGGAAAATTGCATCACCTCGATTGCAGAGAATGAAACTTAGGCTGTTGAAATACAATCTAGAATTAAAATACATTGCAGAAAAGGATCTACACATTGCAGATCTACGAGTACTTTCAAGAAATTTTAGAACTGATGAACCGGGTCAAGAAATAGAAGATTTAACAGAAATGCTGCACATAATTAATATGAGTGATAAAAAAAAGAGCTCTTCAAAGCAGAAACAGATAAAGATGTTATTTTAAAGCAAATAAAGAATGTATAAGAAAATGGTTGGCCAAATAACAAAGCCAAGCTTGATGAAAATATTCGTTTCAGTTGGAAACATAAAACTGAGCTGAGTTTGGATGATGGAGTAATATTTTTAAATGATCGTATTTTTGTACCGCAAAGTCTAAGAGAATATGTCTTGGACCTACTACATAGACCGCATCAAGGAATCGAGCGAACAAAGGCAAGAGCAAGGAGTTTAGTTTATTGGCCTGGCTTTAACAGTGACATTGAAGAAAAAGTTTCTTCGTGCAAAATATGTCAAAAGTTTCGCACGGTTCAGATGTAATTGTGCCCCTGACAAGTTTGTGGCAGAGGCTCCACCAGGTCCACACAAACCATATCCCAGGGTTGCTTAGCCTCTCCATTTCGGGAGACCATGAACCCAGCTGGAGCTCTTCTCTCCACCTTACTAGCTTGGCACATCTTACACCTCCTCATGTAGGTTGTTACGTCCGCCACCATCTTCGGCCAATAATATTTTGCCCCACTCATCATAGCGTGCGACTGGTCCCCATATGTCTGGCTACTGGGTCGTCATGGCAACGATACAGAATTTCCTTCCGCTCTGCTTTCGGTAATACCCTATTGCAAGCCTCCGCTCCTTCTTACTCAGGGTAACGCCTCGGTAAATGCTTCCACAAGGATTCTCCGGCCACGCACCAGTCCGCGTAATGCTCCGGTGCCCCCGCACTTTGTCCCTCATGGTTTCGAACCACTTGTTGTCTTCACAGGTGATGGCTGCTACCTCTCCGTCTGGCAGCATGCGCGAGAGAGCGTCAGGAACTAGGTGGTCCTTACTCTTCCTGTGAATGATCTCAAAACTGTATTGTTGAAGACGCACGGCCCATCTTGCCAAACGACCCGTAGGATCTTTCAAATTGTGAAGCCAAACCAAGGAATAGTGATCCGTAACTACTGAGAACTTTGATCCCTTCACATACGGCCTCAGTTTCTCGGTGGCCCATAAAACCGCAAGGTACTCTTTCGGCTCCTTTCACATTATACGGTTCCGACCGTACGGCAAAAAACCGTACGGTGAAAATTCGGATGAGCAACATGTTCACACTATACGGTTCATGCGCGGTTTTTTTTTCGTCAGAAGCTCAGTTTGTGATTAAATGGTGTGCTGTTTAATGGTCAAATAGTGTGCTGTTTAATTAAATAGTGTAAAATGAACCACAAGAAGACGATTGCATTGTGCTTATGGCTATATAATCGTCACCAGAAAAGACGACAACGCAAAAGCCGTGTTTGGGTGCATTGTATCAACGAAAAGAGAGAAGAAGTGGGACTATTTCGTACTTTACATGAGGATCTACGAAGAGATGAAAATAACTTCTTCAACAACTATCGAATCAAATTGGAATTGTTTTTGCGGGATGATTAAAATTGAACAACTTTTTATTAACATTAAAAATTTTAATCTACATTGAAAATTCTATTTTGACAAAGTGGTTTCGAAAGTATGCACTGCCTCTCATCAGACACCAGCACACAGTGCATACTTGACTGGCGTGACCACTTGCAGGTGGAAATCATTACATTTTTTTTATTTATGCTAGTTGTGACAAATTTTAACATCTCCGACTTATATCCATGGATATAATTTTACATAGTAAAGGTAATTGAATTTGATCACGGTTCCCTTCTTGTCTATAAATCAGCAAAGACAACGTATATCATTTCTACAGCATCGAAGCCGAGCATATTGAAACGGGAAACTCGATCGTTTTGCGGAATCAGCCTCCGAAAGCAGAATCAAATTGGAATTGTTTTTGCGGGATGATTAAAATTGAACAACTTTTTATTAACATTAAAAATTTTAATCTACATTGAAAATTCTATTTTGACAAAGTGGTAACTATCGAATGTCTACTGCTTCATTTGATGAATTACATGGAAAACTCAAGGATGCACTTCAGCGCCAAAACACACAATTAAGGAATTGTATACAGCCAATTAAGATGCTGGCCTTTATATTAAGGTAAATATAAATATATTCTATAATCATGTAAACATTAGTTTATACGTTTTTGTACTGTAGCCTTCAACTATATTAAGATGTTGCAAACGGAAAAAAATACAAATTAAATCCATATGCTTCTATTGTATAATGTAACATTGTGATGTGATTAATGTAACAGTTTCTCGCGAATCAAAGATTTTGTTTAAAAACGTTAACTGATCAAAATAAACATATTTTTTGAATTTTATAGCTTTTGATCCACTTGTTTTGCTGGCTTTGATCTTTTTTTTGACTTCGAAAAAGAATCTCGAAGATTAGTCCATCTCCTTATTACTTCTTTACCTGAAACAAAAGTGTTTTTCATCGTAAATGCTAGTGGAAATTCAAAGCTTTTGCATTACAATTATCGAATCGGAGTTTCAACGGCAAGTAAAATAGTACATGATGTATGTGAAGCAATTTGGTTTGTATTGAGAGAAGATTGCATTCCATCACCAACGCCTGAGATGTGGAATTCCATAGCTTCTGGATTTGAAGCAACAACTAATTTCCCACATTGCATCGGGGCAGTGGACGGGAAACATATCCGTCTTACCTGCCCGTTTAACGCAGGGTCTATGTATTTTAACTTCATAGAATTTAATTCTTTGGTTTTGATGGCAGTAGCGGATTCCAAATATAGATTTATATATGTTCATGTAGGAAGCTATGGCAAGGACCGCGACTCATCAGTATTTAAGAGGTCCAGTTTGTGGCAGTCTATAGAAAATATGGAGCAAAAGCTACCGGAAGAAAAACCTCTGCCAGGAACAGAAAGTCCGAATATACCTTACTTGTTTGTCGGTGATGAGGCTTTTGGGTTACTTAAACACATGCTGAGGCCTTTTGGAGGAACACATTTGACATTGAATAAAAGGATATTTAACTATCGGCTGTGCAGGGCAAGACGATATGTCGAGTGTGCGTTTGGCATTCTTGCTAATAAGTGGCGCATATTTCATCGGCCCATTAATGTGCAACCAGACTATGCTCTCATTATTGTAAATGCTTGTATTGTATTACATAATTATGTGCTTCAAAGAGACGGATATAGCGATGTAGATACAATGTCGATCACAGGTTTGGAAGAGTTACCACAAGACGCAACCATAAGAGGAGGACTGACTGCAAACAATATTAGAAATGTACTTTGTAATTATTTCGTTTCTAATGCCGGAAGTGTGCCATGGCAAATGACAAAAATACAAACTGTACAAAATAAACTGTAAATTAAACATGTAAAAGGGTATTTCTGCATTAATTCTATCTTTCAAGGAAATAAGTGCAAACCTATGTCAGAAAAAAAAGGTAAAATTTAATTAACTTACCAAACGCATTTTTATTTATGGCATTAAGAGCACCAAAATCTGGGTGCATTTCTATGCAGACTTCATGCCAGGCATCTTTCGTTGCATTTCTGTCTTTGTAGGTGTCCAGAAATTTATCCCACAGCTCAGGTCTGGCCTCCACTGGTGTAATCAAAGCGTCTGCATCTATATCTGTCATTATTCTTTTGTCACTTTACATTTTACACTTTGCTAAACTGCAACTAAATTGGCTCGAGATTGATTGACCATATGATTTGAAACCGTCTAATGTGAAAGTTTGCACTTGGTCGCGTGCACCACTGAGTGTCCAGTCGCCGTTCGGGCACCGTGGATTGCAGTGGCAGTGTACGGCTGCTACACGGTACGGCCACGGCATTTTGCCGTAACCGTGAAATGTGAAAGAGGCTATACTCTTCTTCACACCACTAGAAAAATATCGCCGTACGGTCGGAACCGGATAATGTGAAAGGAACCTTCTTGGTTGTGGAGTATTTGCGTTCCATTTTGGTCAAAGATCTGCAGAGGTAGCAGATGACCTTCTCCCCATCTGGATGGTTCTGCGATAGCACTGCTCTCAACCCTCGTTCTGACGCGTCAGTCTGAAAGCAGAAGGGCAGACAATAGTCGAGACACGTTAATATCGGTGCGGTGGCCAACTTCATATTTTCCTGCGTGAAGGCATCCTGGCGTTCCTGGGTCCACAAGAATGTTTGATGCTTCTTTAATAGATTGGTTAGTGGCAGCAACATCGTGGCAAAAGCAGGTATAAAACGCCGGTACTAGGATACCATCCCATAAAATTGTCTCACTCCCTTCACGGTGGTAGGAGGAGGGATATCCAGCACACATTTAACCTTATCATGGTCCACATTCAGGCCTTTTTCGTCTACCACGTAGCCCAGGTCTTTCAGTTTGGGTCGACAGAATTCGCATTTATCACGATAAAACCTCTCGCAGAACTTCAATATGCTTTGGAAAGTTCAGGGTTATCACAATAATGTTGTATAGATATGCTAATGAAAGGCAATAGTAAGGTTTTGAAAACACACTAACTGTAGTATTTACAAACAGTGTTTATTTGTTCAACACTACTATACGACCTCCTCTTCATATCATTTACACATTCTTTATATGCAAAAATTCTGCTTACTCTATTCTTACCTATCGATAATGCATACCCAGTATTCAATCAGTTCTCATGCATAAGCTCATGACCTTATTCACATAGGCTGCTTACTTTATTTTTTCCACATTAAGCTATTTAGCTCATTACTAACATTACACGTGATCAATTACTCACATGCTTTTATCACATATATCATCCATGCTTCAAGTCAAGACAACATAAATCAAACTAGGACATACATCACTTACCCAAACCACATAGAACTTGTCTAAACCAAGACAAAATGTCTTCCACTCATCAATGCTATAGTGGAATATAGATGTAGTCTATGCTAATCAACATTGATAGTATTGAAAGTCAATTAATTGTTGTCTTGTCTTACGCGTATGTACATTTGAGTAATTGATTCATTAAATCACGATCTACAGACGTTGATTGTAAGGCAGTGCTTGGAAAAAAATGGCACTTTCTTATATGATGATGTAGCTTGCAATACAGGCAGGTGATTGAGATTGTAGAAACTAATACTGCGTGTTTTTACAGGCTGGCGGTTTTTCATGGCAAAGTTGGAAAGGCTGACGACATGGCCTCTAAAGCTTGGGATCTTGTTTCAAGAAATCTTAAGTATTGAGCGAGAATGGGAGATTCAGTACTCAGACTTAGTTTCTCTTCCCACATTGTTCGCGTTTCGGATGATAGACGTGATTATTGGACGAAAAAAATGGCAAGATCCTAACCAGCAAATTTCACCATCAATAATTTCAACGCTGATAAACTTTCGTTTGCTGAATCTAAAAGGTTTCGAATTATTGCTGCTGACTCTCTTTAAATTGGTGAGTTGTTGAATAGAATTGCGAGTTGAGCATTGATTAGCTGCCGGTTGTTGCTGAATCTTTTGAATAACGCATTCCAGGCGGGTTCGAATTAGTTTCGACCATATTGAACGATCTTAAAAGATGTTTGGCTTTGCCTGAAACTGAGCTTCTCAAATAATGTAGTTTTTGTACACCAGTCAATTGATGGCTTTTACCCACGAGTCCTTGGAATATATTGCTGAATGGTTGCCATTCAGAGTATTTCACCGAAAATGTTGGTTAAGTGATTGGCCGAAGATTGATTTTTCGTGCTGTAGAACTAGTTGCTGGTGAGACTCCTTGGTCTCACAGGTGAGTTATCTTTCTTAAATAATCGTAGTATATGTCTTCATAATGAGGATATAAATTATTTTGGATATATGGTAGTACTTTGGAAGCATCATCAACCTTGAGGAGAAGCTTTCCATGAAGTTCCTTGAATTGTCTCCACAAACCGTCTAAGCCCTCTATTCGCCCTCTTTAACAACCGGGACTTAAATTTGCCTTGGAGCATTTTCAAAATTTCAAGACAAAACTGTGGAAAGAATCCATGTTGGCGGTCTGTTTCATAATCATCGTCTCAATTTTTTCGGACATTTCCCTTTCTTTAACTAAACTCGCGAAATTAATATCGGGCCTAGATACTATTTTACGTTATGGCCTTAGTTTTAATGCTGGTGAAGTAAGTAACAACTAGAACGATTTGATTTAAATGTTCAGTCATAGGTGGCCCGTTTGCTGCTTGCTGTTTGAAGCAGTTAGCTGTATCAAATGTGCAGTTAATCAATGTGGGAAGAAAAAGGTTCAATAAAACATTAAGCCGGCAAACATAATTATCAGCTGTACTATATATTAATTATGCACTGCACCTCTCGTTAGTGAAACTTAACAGATCGGCGTTAGGTTGATGATAAATTGAAGGCTTATATTTCACAAGCAAATTTCACGCACATTTGTTGCAAAACGGCCTCGCCACAGCTATCACACACGCACATACCCAAAAACCTTGCCAATGCAGTGCTGCATGCGACAGTCGAATGTATAGCATTGGCATTCGAAAACAGGCTTTGCTTATGCATTTGATTGTCTCGTGTATCACTGCATTGCATAGGGTTTGCTGACCTGAGCGCAGCTGATTTGCAACAACACTTGTATCAGCTGCGTTATTGGGCCAGCGAAAACGGGAGATGTTTGGTGCTGGTTGTGCAAAGACTTGTCGCCCAACTGAGCAACGACAAAGAAAAAAACGGTACGTGGCGGAAGCGGAGACTGATTGCTCGAGAGTTGGCTTGGGATGGATTTGGTTTCGAGTACTGGTAGAGAAGGGTGATTTTGGGATAGAAAGTTGGGTTTTGGAAACACGATTGCTGGTCTGCAACAATCGTGGGGACAACCCAGACCCTGAAGTCTCACAGCCGGCCACAATCAAAATGTGCTGCCACCGTTTCAATTTCGGAACTTATGCAGAATCAAAAGGTACGTCTCCTACTCCGTCCTGGATGTCTTTTGAGTGAAAAACCCCCATCACCTTACCACTTGCAGGTTTTCAAAAAAAAACTCTAGCGCACCTGAACCGCTAGAAAACTAATTTTCGAAGAAATTGTCTTTGAGTGACAACGTGGAAAGACATAATATACTTTTTTGTAGAATCATATCAACAATTCCTCGTTCAAAGCAACAGAACTCAAATATAACACAAATGATGAAATGCTGGCAACACTTTCCCGACGAAGCAGCAATGAGTTTACCTTCACAAGCTCAAACTTAAATCAACTTATCCTTTGAATTTCGTTCTCATCGGAGGATTTCGTCGAATGCTTTAGCGGTTAACGTTGTTTGAAGCTGCCATCCAAAAAATGTTCAAAACTCGAAAAATTTAAAAATTGGTTTCTTAGTTTTATTGCAAATGTTTTGCATATGTGTATGTAATTTGAAGCATCTCTTGATGCAATAGTTACGAAAATGGCTAAAGCTTGTTACACTGTGTCAGCAGCAAAGCAAAATATATACCAAAACTGCTTCACGTTAAACTAAACCCAAACAATAAATTTCGTTTCGATTGAATCACTGCGCAAGAAGTTATACGGGTGAAAAAAATTTTAGGGTTACCACCCTCAAAACTTTTCAAATTTTTAAAGCGTTAATATTTGTTGTTAATTTTCATTGCAGGATCGTTCCCATTTGCAAATCTAATGACATAATCGCGCAGTAAAGAAATTCCAAAAATTTACAAAAATGGTCATAGCTGGCAGCCCTTTCACGAATTTTGTACGAAATTCCTAGGACATTTGGCTCACATCAAAATCTTTTTACTGCGAAAACTTCATTTTGATATCATGACTGCACCGGAAGTTATAGGGAAAAAAGCTTTATTTTGCTGAGCACATTTGCAAGATTTAGGAGACAAAAATCACCATAGCTGGACACCCAATTCTAATTTTTCAGCCAAATTTTCACCAAATGTTACCTCAAGTAAGATCTAAATATTGTGTGAATTTCGTTTCAATTTGATGGCTGAAACGGAAGTTAAAGGCCAAAATGCTGTTTTTTTTCTCAGTGATTTTTCAAGATGGCACCACTGCCACAGAATTGCCCGCACTTCAAAATCCTCTCTATCAAACTTGGTCCTAATTGATTTCAACATGTTCTGTGAATTTCATAATGATCCGAATATCCGGTCGTCAGTTCTCGTGAAGAGAACTTTCGAGTGCTGAAAATAGAGGTAATTTGGTGATGGGTTGCCGTTCTTGTGCAAATCGGAATTTTACAAATTTCAAATTGACATGATGCACAAACGTTAAAATTTATCAATGATTTAAATTTTTTGTCAAAAATCAAAAATTTTCCAGTAGGTTCAATGGTTTGAAGAATTTTTTTCAAGAGCCTGCCGCAGCTACCAGGTTACCCACACTACCTTGGAAATCCATGTGTATTCAACTTTAGTCAACATCAATACCCTCTGCAATTTTCACGATGATCCAATGTTTTTGTCAGAAGAAATGACAAATCAAAATTGGAAAAAAAATCCTTGCCTACTTTTAGGCACGCTGCACCCACACCTGGCTCAAAATTTCCAATTTTTTACCATAAACAAGCTTAGAACATAATAAGTTTTCATTATCAAAACTTTTTTTGAACAAAAAATTCACGCTGCTTGGAAATATGGGAGTACCTCAAAATTCACTAAAACGCTCGCCACCGCCAAAAGTTTTAAAATATCTGAATTTTAGCAAGTCGTGGACCTACCTAGTATATACATC
>OX376372.1:100604380-100675368 GCA_947369275.1 Nemotelus nigrinus | reverse complement strand
CCATAATGAAATTTACAGCACATGTTGGTGTTAGCTAGGACCAAGTTTGATAGAAGTGATTTTGAAATACGGGCAACCCCGTATCAGTGGTACCAACGTGAAAAATCACTAAGAAAAAAACAGCTTTTTTGCCTATAACTTCCAATTCAGGCATCAAATTTTAAAACAAAATCTTACAGTACTTGGACTTTACTTTAAGTAACGTTTTATGAAAATTTTGTACAAAAATCATGAAAGAGCTGCCAGCTATGACCATTTTTGTAATTTTTTGAAATTTCTTTACAGAGCGATTATGTCATTAGATTTGCAAATGGGAATTGTAAAGGATTATCAAATATTATTCACGAGTTGTATACCTTTCGTCTAATGCTTGGCGAACAAGTCGCCGCTTTGCAAAAGATTCCTTGTATAACGATGAAGGAAAGAAATAAAACACTTGGTTTCAATTTCTGAAGTCTGTAGTGCCTAACTGAGATGGCTCCTGTAATCAGACTACTTTATTCACGCTCGTCTCCTACTTATATAGCTAAAATATTTACAGTTATACTTTTTCTATATGGATCGGGTGTTTTAAATACTTAATGGTTTAATTAATGCTGTTTCTTAATGGTTACATTAATTGTCGCTATACAGCTTTTATTAGTTGCGCTACTCGCCGCGCCGCGTCGCTAGCGTCATTCATGTTTTGACGTTTTAGTTTCCGCGATCAATCACAACACCCTCTCCCTTTTGGGTAGAAACATTTTTCTTCTCTGTAGAGAAGGAAAATTTTTCGTCTTAACACTATGTGTTTATGCTATAATTAAGTGTAAACCTAGACATATTTTTACTTCTATTCATATATATGTTTGTTTTATTTACAAAAATTGTTCGCAAGTCTTGCAATATAATTCTAGTTTTGTTTTTGCATGATATTTTCATATTTGTGGTATTTTTATGATATTTCTTTTGTTTTTAACTAAAATTTATAAAAATTCATCGAATTCATTTTTATATTTGAATATTTTGTTGTTTCTGTTTTTCTTATTTCTTGCGTGCATGTGCTTATAAGTGTAAAACTATTTCTTTTTGTTTTATGTTTTATAAGATAATTATAGTACATACTTTTGTGAATTTTGTGATTTAATAATAATGTTTTTGAAATAGTAAAATTCTTACGTTTTTTTTTTTTGTTTTTTTTTTTTGTACATGATTTACTGTGTTTGTGGTGTATATGGTTTCAACAAATTATTATATGTTTTACATTTTCCCTTAACTAGTAATTCAGAATTGACACCATGTCTTTTTAATACTTCATATGGTCCATTGTATGTATTTTGTAATTTCTTTCTATTTATATTTCTCACTAAAACAAAATCTCCTTCTTTAAAGTTTGATGGATATATTTTATTATCTACTTTTGTCTCTCTCTTTAATTTTACTTTTTCAATTATACTTCGTGCTAAACTAATGCTGTGTCTTAGTCTGGTTTTTAATTCGTCGACGTAGTTGCCTATGTTATTTATTGGTTTCTTGTTTTCTAGTAAATCATCTGGTAAATGGGGTAGCCTTCCATATACGAGCTCATATGGAGAGTATTCTGTGTCTACGTGTGGGGTAGTATTATATGCAAATGTATAATACGGGATCATATATCCCATTCGTAGTCTTTGGTGAAATTTAATAAGTACTCATTCAGTACTCTGTGGTTACGTTCCACTGTTCCGAGTGTTTCGTGGTGATATGGCGTCGAGAAAATTTGTTGTATTTTTAGCATTTTGCATATATTTGTCATAAGCTCATTAGTGAATTCAGTCCCTCTGTCTGATTTTAATGTTTTAAAAAGAACGTGTTTCAGTACTAATTGTTCTATTAATGTTTTTGCAATCGTCTCAGCATTTTTTGCTCTTATTGGGTGTGCAATGACGTATTTCGATAACTCGCATTGCATTGTCAGGATGTATCTATAATTGTTAGATATTCTGAGAGGTCCCATTGTGTCTATGACGATGGTTTCAAATGTGTCTGTTGGTGTATTTGTTATAGTTTGTTTTTCTTTTATATGTCTTGTTTGTTTGTTACTTGTACAACTTTCACAGTTTCTTACGTATGTTTTTATCATTTTGCTCATATCTTTCCATATATATTTTTGTTTAAGTTTTAGTAATGTTTTTCTGACGCGTAGGTGACCTCCTATTGGGGTTGTATGGTAATTATTTATCAATTTGTATTGTATAATTTTGTCTTTTATTCTTTTTGGGGGTTTGAATATTAAAATCTTTAATGTACCCTTGTTTTGTGTTCTTGATTTATGTTGCAACTTATTGAACATGTTCTTGAATTCTTCTTTACATCGTATTTTAAATATATCATCTGTCTCACTTAGACTTATCTTTGTTATATTGTTCTTATTACTAATGTTCGAAGAACATTAGTATTAAAATCGCTTCGCCGAAAATTCGTCATATATATATGCATATATATATATATATATATATATATATATATATATATATATATATATATATATATATATATATATATATATATATATATATATATATATATATATATATATATATATATATATATATATATATATATATATATATATATATATATATATATATATATATATATATATATGTATCAGCAAAATGGTTAACAGAGATAATCTCTGGAGTGGCCGATCCGATTGAGCTGAAATTTTTGGAAAACATAGATGTATACAACAGGTAGGTCCATGACTTGCTAGAATTCAGATATCTAAAACCTTTTGGCGTCGGCGGGCATTTAAGTGTATTTTCAGGTGCTTCTATATTTCCAAGCAGTGTAAATTTTTGTTAAAAAAAGTACTAGGAATGAAAACTTATTATGTTCTAAGTTTGCTTATGATAAGGAAGTGGAAATTTTGAGCGTTGTGTAGGCGCTGAGTGCCTAAAAGTAGGCAAGGTTTTTTTTTCAAATTTCGATTTTTCATAACTTCTAAGAAAAACAATAGATCATCGTGAAATTTTTAGAGCGTATTGATATATACCAAAACTTTACACACATGGAATTTTCAAAACTGTGCGGGCAAATCTGTAGCTACAGCAGGCTCCTGAGCAAAAATCTTTCAAATCATCGAGTCTCCTGAAAAATTTTTGATTTTTGAAAATAAATTCAAATTATTTATAAATTTTGACTTTTGCCCACCAAGTCAAATAAAATATTTCAAAACTCCGCGGTTAACAAGAACGGCAACCCGTGATCAGATTACCTCTATTTTCAGCACTCAAAACTTCTGTTCACGAGAACTGACGATCGGACAATGCGATGAATATGAAATTACAGGACATGTTGGAGTTTGCTAGGACCAGGTCTGATAGAAGTGATTTTGAAAAACGAGCAACACTGTGGCAGTGGTGCCATTTGAAACTGGTTTTTGGCCTATAGCTTCCGATTAAGCCTTCAGATTTTAACGAAATTCACGCAGTAGGTGAACCTTACTCTGAGATAGATTTAGTAGAAATTTGGTTGAAAAATTAGTATAGGGACGCCAGCTACGGCAATTTTTGTCTCCTAAATATTGTAAATTTGCTCAGGAAAATAAAGATTTTTTCCCGATAGCTTCCGATGCAGTGACGAAATCAAAACGAAATTCATGTGAAAAGCATACCTTGTTGCGATTGTAATTCTGTAGGAATTTTGTTGAAAAACATTGAAAGGGTTGCCAGCTATGATGAATTTCGTAATTTATTTACATTGCTTTATCGAGCGATGTTGTCATAAAATTTCCAAATGGGAATGATCCTGCAATGACAATTAACAACAAATATTTACGTTTCACAAATTTAAAAAGTTTGGACTATGGTAGCCCTAAAATTTGATTCACTCCTATAACTTACAGCGCAGCCATTCAATAGAAACGAAATTCATAGGCTGGCTTTAAGGCAACGTGAAGCAGCTATGGTGCTAGCACATGATTGCCAGCACCGGACACTTTCGTAAATATCGTACCAACAAATGCTTCCATTTTTGATTCATAAGCAAACCATTTACAATAAAATAAGCAACCGATATTTAAATGTTCCGAGTTTTGGAAATTGTATTGTTTGTTACTTGAATCTATAACCAGGTTTATTAGCTTATTCATCTGCACCATCCCCCTTCTATGGTAAGCATAATTTATGACAAACGACTTCGATTATATGAAAGCACTAAACGATTATATAAAAGCAAAGCATCTAAGTTATGTATCTATATGCTTTTAGAATCGTCAAAAATTGGTGCAACTGCACCAAATTGTTTATATAATGTTATTTTATTTGAATAAAGCTCTTTGCCATATAGCCTCCAGTACAGTCATGGTATCATAACGAAATTCATATGGCAAATTTAAATTATTGTAGACAATATTCAGTAGAAATCTAGTTTGAAAAACAATGATAGGGCTGCCAGCTATGATGGTTTTTGTATTTTTTGACATAGCTTTAGTAAGCGATTTTGTCATAAAGTTTTCAAATCGTAGTGGTCTTGTAGTGAAAATACACACCAAATACTAGGATCTAGAAAGTTTGAAAGCTCTTGCGAATGGTAACCCTAAATTTTTTTTATCCCTATAACTTCCAATGCAGTAATGGGATCAATACGAAATTCGCAGAGCAGGTTGACTTCAACGTGAGCCAGATATGACTTATTTTTGGCTTCAGTGCTAGCAAAGGACTGCTAGCACGAGGTGTTTTTGTTATTTTTGTACCAATAAATGCTTGCATTTAGTATTCACATCGCAAATATACAATATATAACAATATATATGACAATACATACAAAATATAATATTTAAGACAATAACAACAATATAACAACAATATATAACAATACACTCAAAATCTGCACAAATCCTATACTGTTCTTCGAACATAAGTATTTCTAGCGGTTCTGATGCGCTAGGGTTTTTTGCTTCTGATGTCAGTTTCTCCAATAGTAAAACTAATTTTGATGGATTATCGCTGCATCTAATTCTGATTTGTTTATGTTCGATTATTATTTTTGGGGTATTTCCTATTTCGAATTTTAAATTGATTAAATTTTTTGTGTCAGCTGTTGAATCGCTGTCCCATATGTAAAGTTGCTTATTATTTTGTTTTATTTGTTTGGTTTTTGTGTGTTGATTGGGGTTTGTGGTGTCTCTTGCCATGTTTCTCGTAACTATTAGCATTTTCTCGTTGTTAGTATTTTTTTGTTTGGGTATCATGTCTTTTAACATGTCCGAATTTATTTTGATGCGTGATAATGCATTCGCGTTGACATTCACTTTACCCTTTCGATAAACTATGTCAAAGTCGTTGTCGCATAAATCTATTCTAATGCGTGTCATTTTTGACGACGGATTTTTATGTGTGAATAGGGATATAAGAGGTCTGTGGTCTGCGACGACCGTAAACTTATTCCCGAATAAGTAAGGTTTAAAAAAATGTATTGCCCAGTGTATTGCTAATAGTTCTTTCTCTATTATTGGTTTGTTCAACTCGTGTTTTACTAATGTTCTACTTGCGTACGAAATGGGAAGGTCTTGTCCTATTTTGTCTTGTGAGAGTATCGCACCTAATGCATAGTCGGATGCATCTGTTGTGACTATGAATGGTTTATGTAAATCGGGATATTGAAATATTGGTGCTTTTATTAGTTTTTCTTTTAGTTCTTCAAACGTTGCTTGGCATTGTTTTGTCCAGCAGAATTTTATATGTTTTTTTAATAAATCATTTAGACATTTCGTTATTTTGGCGAAGTCTGGAATGAATCTCCTGTAATAATTGGCAAACGCGACAAATCTTCGAACTTCGTCTGCATTTGTTGGTACCGGGTAGTTTTTGATAGCATTGAACTTTGCTGGATCTGTTCGGATTCCGTCTTTTGTGATTAGGTGCCCCAAGTACACTACTTCGCTTCGTAGGAAATTACACTTTTCTGGGTTGAGCTTGAGGTTATACTTTTCTAGCCTTTCGAATATTTTTATCAAGTTTTTGTTGTGATGTGCGAGGCTGCAACCAAAGACGATTATGTCGTCAACGTATAGAAATGCTGCTGAATCTAATCCGCTCAATGCTAATGTAAGTGTGGGAACACATAATAACACAATTACACATCCACATTCCACAAACACCTTACACTTCAATACACATCAAAATTATATATATTCAAAGTAGGCTAAGAAAGTTTTCTTTTTCAATGTATTTAGAATGTAAGTTCAGTAAGTATTCTCCTTTTATTATGATAACATCAAATATATATTTTAAAAACTATGAACATTTATTTCAAATTTATTTTTTATTAGGAAGAAATATACTCTTCCTATATAAGCATACGTTGAAAGCTGTTTGACGATATCGATAGGCCAAAAGGTAATCGTTTGAATTGATAGTGTCCTTTGTTCGTTGAAAACGCTGTTAATGGTCTTGATTCTTTTTTAAGCTCGATTTGATGAAATGATCTTGTCATGTCTAACGTGGAAAAATATCGCGCTCTTCCAAGTCGATCCAACACATCTTCTAATCTTGTAAGTGGGAATTTGTCATTAACGATCTTTTTATTCAGTGTCCTAAAATCTACTACTAATCTCTACTGTATTGTACCTGACTCACTCTTCTTTGGTGTCAGAAGTAAAGGCGAGTTGTATGGGCTGGTTGAGTTCTCAATAATGTTATCATTTTGCAACTTGTCCACTTGCTTGCTTATTTCTTCAATATGTTTGTATGGCAGTCTATAGTTTTTAACGTACGTCAGTGTTTTATCTGTGACGTGTATACTTTGCTTATAGAAATTATTTGCAGTAAGTGGTTCATTTTCTAAGTGAAAGATATTCTGAAATTTTCTGATTATTTCTTATAGTGGTTTTTGGTCTTGCACGTTTAGATGATTAATGTCGATATGCTTTAACAGGTTATGAAGTCGTTCATTGCTATCATTTTTGCACGCTAAATTCTTGACTTTATTCATTGTACATTGGCTCAGTGGTTCCGTTTCTATTTTCAGGTTTTTTATGTTGATGGCCTCTTCGTTTGTGTGTAATATTCTTACATGTTTTATGCCTTTTGCTGGAATTATTGAGCTGGCTATATAAACTACTTGAGTGATCTCTTTATTGCATATAACACTGTCTTCTGTAATGTTAATATTGATTGGGTGTATATACTCACACCTTGCGGGTATCGTTAATTTATTCATTTGAAAGTTCGTTGAAATTGGTAAAAGATGCTCTTCTTCATCGATATTGACGGTTATAATATACGTTTAATAGTCTATTTTTGCTAAGTTTTGTACGAGAAAGTCTCTCCCTAGTATTCCGTCCGTTAAGATGGGGAAATTGGGTTCTACTATCTGGAATCTGAAGCGTACATTTTTATTTCCAATTTTAAAGTCTAAATTGGTCGTGCCTATTGATTCAATCTCTTGTCTAGTTATCCAAGAAAAATTGCATCGTTTGTCTTCGTTTATATATTTATATTCTGGAATTTTATTCAGTTTGCACAGTAATATATCTGCTCCCGTGTCTACTAGTAATTTTAAATATTTTTGTGAGTTTTCGCAATATATCGAGACATAATTTTCCATCTGCTTGTTTAATAAGTATATTCTTTTTGTTTTGGTCCCGGGGTCAACATTTATTGTTCGCAGTCGCTGGCCTCCGGGGCTCTTAAGTTTCCCTGTACCAAATTTATTCTTTGTTGCCTGTTGTTCTCAGAGTAATTTCTATTAATTCCTTTGTTGTTTCCACCGTTTGAGTGCTGGGTTTGTCTGTGGCTCTGATTACTTGTTTCGAATTTTCTGAAGTTATTTCTATTGTTATTTCTACTATAGTTATTGGCCTGAAATGGTTCTCTGTGTCTAGAGTTGTAATTGTTTCTATTGTTGTTTTTACTATAATTCTGGTGTGGTTCGTAGTTTCTTGGCTGGAAATTATTTCCATATTTGTTTTGGCTGTAGCTTCTACTATAGTTATGGTTGTAATTTCTATCATTGTTTCGGTGATAATGTTCGTTGTTTAGATAAATATTATTGTTTACTCTATTGCGATCACTATAACTCATGTGTCTATTTGTTGAATTTCTTATATATTTGACGTTTTCTGCTGTTCCATAGCTTGATTCCACATCTTTCACTATTTGTATTGCTTCCAGGAATGTTTTGGGTTGAGCTGCAAAGATAGTGGGTTTGGTCGTTTCGTTTAACCCATTTTTGAAAATGGTTAGAGCGTATGAGTCGTTTGATGTTTGTATTGCTGCATTCTCAGCTGGTGATGGGCTCTGTCCTAATGTGTTTATTTGGATGGCTGTTAGCTCGTTAATAAGTTTTGCTATCTTTTCGCTATATTTCTCTATTGTTCCACGTTGCTGTAGCTGGGATAATTGAGTGTGTATTTGTTGTTGACTTTTTCTATGCTTGTATCTATTTTTTAGTACTTTTTCCAGTTCCTTATAATTGTTTATTTCTATGTTGGAAAGTTGCGTCTTGACACTCGCTCCTAGTTTTACACTTCTTGTAAAATCTAACAAGCTTTTTTTTCCATCTTCGTTGAGGTTTTCGTTTAGCAAACTGATTATTGTAAGGAATGCTTCCAATTCTTTTGGGTTTTCATTAAAGACTGGGATATTTTTCAATGCGAGTTCTATGTTGAAGTTACTCATTTTTCCGTTCTATGTGCTCTCCAATTTTTCCTCTAGGATTCTTTTTGCCTCTGAATGCTTTTGAAGAAATATCCTTAATAGGTCTTCACTACTGTCTGGATTAAGAACCTTTTGATAATACTCCTCTATGAGATTTAATTTTTCTAGTATACTTTCAGGTTTGTATACGCTATGGGGGGGTTTTCTTTAAATTAATTATTATTTTTGATATGTTTTTGATGTATTCTTCCATCTATAATATACCATGGACCATATATTTACTCTTTTATTGATTGAAATATGTTATTTGATTAATGTATATGTTAATTTTTATTCTCATTGTTCTCTTTTTTTTTGTACAATAAATTTTGATTTGAATTCATTAATTTTTTTTTTCTAAATTAATTTTTATTTTGTTGTTGAGCTGGGCTTCGATTTGTTCAATCTGCTGATAAAGCTCCGTCTGTCGTTCCTATGGCGGAGGGTTGTCTTTGTCGGTGGCAATTCTTCTTAGCGATGCTCGCAGTCTTCTCAGAAAGACTCTTTTACCACTTCGCTTCTTTCTTTTTGGGATATCTACCTTCGGGATCGCTGTAAGCTTCTCCTCTTCTTTCCTGGCCTCTATGAGGTTGGGGTGCTCTCGAGGCTGTGGTCTTCCTTCCATCGGTAATCCTCCTTGTTTTCTGCTCATCTGCAGGTCTTCTTCTTCTTGCTTTACGTCAATTTGGTTTCTCTCTAGGATGGCAGGATCGTCATGTAATGGATTATCAAATATTATTCACGAGTCGTATACCTTTCGTCTAATGCTTGGCGAAAAAGTCGCCGCTTTGGAAAAGATTCCTGGTATAACGATGAAGGAAAGAAATAAAACACTTGGTTTCAATTTCTGAAGTCTGTAGTGCCGAACTGAGATGGCTCCTGTAATCAGACTGCTTTATTCACGCTCGTCTCCTACTTATGTAGCTAAAATATTTACATTTATACCTATTCTATACGGATCGGGTGTTTTTAATACTTAATGGTTACATTAATGCTGTTTCTTAATGGTTACATTAATTGTCGCTATACAGCTGTTATTAGTTGCGCTACTCGCCGCGCCGCGTCGCTAGCGTCATTCATGTTTTGACGTTTTAGTTTCTGCGATCAATCACAACAGAATGATTCTGCAATAGAAATTAACAACAAATATTAACGCTTAAAAAATTTGAAAAGTTTTGAGGGTGGTAACCCTAAAATTATTTTCACCCGTATAACTTCCAGCGCAGTGATTCAATCGAAACAAAATTTACTGGTTGGGTTTAATTTAACGTGATACAAATTTGGTATCGATTTGGCTTTGCTGCTGACACCGGGTAATCAGCATTAGCCATTATCAGCATTAGCCGATAAAAATAAAAAAAAAACAAATTTTAAATTTTCCGAGTTTTGAACATTTTGCGGATGGCAGCCTCAAACAACGTTGATTTTTTTACGAAATTCCTACGACATGCGGTTTGCAACAAGGTCTACTTACTGTATGTGATAATATAACTAGCCACGGAATATATGAAAGCACAATGTCTTGATCTGCTGTTCACCGCTAATTTATTCAGACTGACTAAATTTAAACTATCACAAGTCTATTTATCTTAACTTACTTAATTCTACGTTAGCAAAATGGTCTCACGTTTTGATGCCAGCGCAGTGTGTCAGCATATTTCATAGCCATCTATAACATTGCTTATGCTGCATATTGCATACATACATTCGACCATGGTCGTGAGTTTATTTTGTTATTTTAGATAGGTGTCATATATCCTGCGAGAATAACAAGTCTGAGTTATGCAGACTTGTTATGATTTGATGCATGATAGGTGCGAATGTATGTATGCATGAATGCTATTACGTTACGAGAAATTATTGAGAAACTTTAAAATTACAAATATAGTTATAGATAATATAAAGATGCATATCATTCTTAATGAATGTGAAAGATTACAAATATAGTTATAGCTAATATATATAGATACACATCATTCTTGATGAATGTGAAAGATTACAAATATAGTTATAGCTAATATATAGATACATATCATGCTTAGTTAATTAGATGTACGCCGTACATTCTCCGCCGTCTGTGTTGAGTGATGGTAGATCCAAATTTCGGGAACTTCGAGGAGCTGGCAGTGGTCGATTTCTTCCTTCATTCTGGCTGATAACCCTTGCGGGTGCTCTTCGATAGTACAAGTAATAAATACCACAGACTATCAGCACTGTGATAATGATGTAACTGACCGAATAGTGGTGGATGTCATGGTCACTTATATTACGAAAATTGGTGATGGCATGCTTCTGAACCTTGAGAGCCTTTTGAAGCTGGGCAAGATCCTCGTAAACAGTTTCAGTTCTTGATTGTGGCGCTAGTGAGATTGTTTCGTTGTTTGGTTGGATATCCACAGTGGCGTTAAGAAATTTCTATATAACTTGACCCTCAGGAATGAACGACAATGTCAATTTTTTCTCGAGCTCAGTGACTCCATGAATGTTCAGAGTCGGGTGGTTGATGACGCATGATGGATTTAAGCGTATGATACCGCAACGTTTCAATGTTATCGGGTGTATGTTTGAGCTACATATGACTTCAAGATGCAGGTCGTCCTTGACGATGTATATCCACGAGTTCAGTGTGTTGAGCTTGATCCATGAATTTCCAGGTTTTTTGCCTTTTAGTTGGCAATATCTTGAGATGGCCTGTTGATTGCTCAGCAGTTCAATTTCACAACGGCTTTGATTTGCCTTAAGTGTAAATATTGGTTGTTTTACGCGACAAATTATTTCTGGGTTTGATGTGTGATAACATGCTTTGACCTCTTCCTGTGACATATGGCTTAAGCGGTCCCTATGTTGATAAATTAACAGATAGTCGCTTGAAGGTTGAATATACACATGCTTATTCACGTGCATCGCCGGAATGGGAATTAGTTTGTAAACTTTATACGATTCTGTTCTCAGCAATGGAATCTTCATCTCAAATATGATTTTGGCCTTTGTGACCCTCATCTTCACTGAAATTGTGTTATAAATGTGTTATAAAATAGATGACCCAGTGACAGTTCCGGGTAATTTGACATCTTCTGGCAAATCTTCTCTTATTGTCTTGAGCTCTGCCGTTAGCTGTGATGGCGATGATAATAACGTGTTCAGACGACCCTGTTTGGTGTCAGGTACTCCTGAGAGAATGCACCTTTGTAAATGCTGGAAGTTCATCAAATTCAGTGCCATTAAGATGGAAGCAGAAGTAAAAGTGCCAGTAGCTATTTGTTCTTGACGTGAGTGGTTCACACTGTTCTTAATTACTTCGATCTGTAAAGCAATCATATTGAACTGATTTTGAATGTTTTGTTCGTCTCTTTTGATTATGTTAAGTGTATTCTCTGCAATGGAGGTTTGATTTCTGAGAAGCTCACGCAGCAAAATTTGATTATCATTTAGCTTGTCTATCTGGCCTTCATACTTATCTGCAAAATCTTGATCGAGAATCCCAAATAGCTTATTTGCAACTGTTCCGATTATATTAAATGGAGATCTTTTACTTCAAATTGAACCATCGTTTTGTTGATAGAGTAAGTCGTTCATGTTTTCTGATTCAGTGACTTGATGTTGCAATTGAGCTACAATGCCAGTGCACAGATCTGGAAGTAGTCCATTAGATTTCTTGGATTCACAAAGATCACTGAGCTTGCGTATAGAGTCCTGTATGGTATAAAACTCTTTCCAATATGTCGTCATGTTGCAGTAAATTATGAAATTCCAATCACTCACATAAAGCTGTACCCTTGCAACATCATCAAAGTAGAGCCCTTCATGTTGTTGAAAAGCTTGAATCTCCAATGTTTTGTCGGGACCATGACCCAATACTGAGAGCACTAGTAATGCTCCTAGTATCAAGTAGTTCAGTAGGTTGGTTCTGTTGTTTGACGCTACAGCAGTGCTTCTTGCTCGTTTCTCATCATTTGGTCGGCTTGAAGATAACGAGGCTTCCTGCTGACGTTTCCGAGTTGCGGTGGTCTTGTGAACATCATCCGTTGTTTCAGGCATGTGTTGTGTTGTTTCAGGCATGCAATTAGATTTGTTATCTATTAGCGGGAGTAATGATAATTTAACAATGGGTCGTTTTATTTCTCCTCTTTTGGTCCTAACAGTTACAATTCTGGCCAAACCATCTTTCCTTGGATGCGTCTCTGTAACGCGGCCAAGAAACCATTTTGATGGTGGTAGGTTTTCGTCCTTAATGAGCACTAAATTTCCCTTTTGTAAGTTAGGTTGCCTTTGGGCCCACTTTGGTCGATGTTGTAGTCTCCCTATATATTCGCCAGACCATGCCTTCCAAAAGTCTTGATGCATACGCTGTATGCGTTCCCGCCTTTCTAGAAGATTAGGATTACAATCTAGATGTTCCTTTTGAGGCAAACTGAACCGCAATGATCCTGTCAAGAAATGTCCTGGAGTGAGTACCTCCAGGCTTTCCGGATCTTCAGATAGCGGGCAAAGTTGAAGCATGCTTCTATCTGAGACATTAACGTACACATTTCTTCATAGGTGAGTTTGTTATTTCCAACTATTCGGTGCATGTGGAATTTTATTGACTCTATTCCAGCCTCCCAAAGGCCACCTAAGTGTGGTGAAGCTGGAGGAATGAGATACCACTGAGTATTGGCTTCACGTGTGGCTTCTTGTACTTCACTCTGATGGGTGGATTCTTGGTGCAACTTTTGAATGATCTTATTTGCACCCACAAAGTTAGTTCCATTGTCGCTATAAAGGTGTGCTACTGGACCTCTTCGTGCCACAAATCTCCTAAAGGCAAGAATGATTGCCTTCGCAGTTAGTTCAGAAACCACTTCTATGTGAATTGATATTGTTGTCAGACAAATGAATAATGGTATGTATCCCTTGTATGAATTGTGGCCTCTACCCTGTGCTATGAGTAAATCAAAAGGTCCTGAGTAATCGACTCCGGTATGAGTAAATGGAGGGCTGGTGCACACTCTGGCCTTCGGCAGCATCCCCATCATTTGTTGGGCTGCTTGTGCCTTATGTCGATGGCATTTAGTGCATTTATGAATGTGTCCCTTTACTGCCTTGAGAACACTCAATGTCCAGAATTTCTGCCTAGTTACATCTAATGTGAGGGTGTTTCCCCCATGACATGACAACTTGTGAGCGTCGTCGATTATCACTGTGGTCAAATGATGTCGATGGGGTAAAATGACTGGGTGTTTCCTATCAAATGCCAACTCAGCATTTTCAAGTCTTTCACCGACTCGCAGTATTCCCTTACTGTCCAGGAATGGCTTCAATGTTTGTAACCGGCTACTCTTCTGAACTCCTTGGTTATTCTTGAGTCTGTTGATTTCGTCTCCAAAATGCTCAGATTGTGTTACTTTGATGACGGGTATAAGTGCCATTTCGATTTCTTCGACTGATAATGGTCCCGTTAACTTTGAACAGTAAGCAATCACGCGCTGAAGTTTCCTGATTGATGAATATCTTTTAAGTAATGACGATATCAGGCATTCGTTAGTTGTAGATATGGTATGACATTGTTGGATTTTCCGTTCTTCAGTGACTTTGTACGATGGATTTGGTAGGAAGATAATATCTTTTTCTTGTAGCCATTATGGCTCTTTCCACCAGAGTTCGCATCGCTTTAGTGTCGTCGGGTATATGCCTCGAGAAGCGATATCGGCAGGGTTTTGGCGGGATTTTACATGGAACCTACTGCCATTATCAATGAGCGATTTTATCTCTGCAACTTTTTTTTCCAACAAATGGTTTCCAGTTGTGCGGATTTTCATTTATCCACGATAATACAATCCCGAAGTCAGTCCAAGCAAAGGGCTTGAAGTTTGGGATTTGGAGAGTATCTTTTGTCAGTTTGAGCAAATTTGCAAGTAATACCGCGCCACACAATTCCAAGCGAGGTAGGGTTGTTTTTCCTATAACTGGTGAAACCTTAGTCTTTGCGGTTATAAGGGATGTATATATTTTGGAATCATGCGTACCGCGTAGATAAACAACAGCACCATTTGCTCGCTCTGATGCGTAAGAAAACCCGTGAAGTTCGCAGATGCAATTAGGTCCTGGGTAGTTAAGCCATCGAGGAATGTCCACATACTGAAGACTGGGAAGTTCACGTTGTATTTGATCCCATTCTTCTTGGATGCTTTCTGGTATTAGTTGATCCCAGTGAAATTCTTGTCTCCATAGCTCTTGGATCAGTAGTTTTATTTTCACCGTGATTGGAGCGAGTAATCCAATTGGATCGAATATTTTGGCTGTTTCTGATAGCATTTCGCGTTTTCTTATCGAATCTGGCATTGATGTTATGTTTATGTATATTTTAAGTTGATCGGTCGTCGGGTTCCAAAGCACACTTAAGGCCTTTATGCTCTTAAATTGGTCAATATCAACTTCTGTTCTTATCTCTTTTGACTCGTGTGGAATACCTTTGAGTAATTCTGGACAGTTAATCGACCATTTTCGCAATTTAAATTATCCTGATTCCAGTAGTTTACACAGTTGTTTACTTGACCTTATGACTTCATGAACTGAATTACCACCGGAAAGGATGTCGTCTACGTAAGCGTCATTCACTAGGATATGAGCAGCCAATGGATAGTTCTTTTGCTCATCCGTGGCCAATTGGTGTAAAGTTCGTATGGCCAGAAATGGCGCAGCGGCTGTTCCATATGTCACTGTCGTTAGCTTGTAATCAGAAAACTTCTGTTTTTCCAAATCTCTCGAAACGATTTTTAGGTACTCTTGATCTCGTACGTCAACATTAATTTGGCGATACATCCTTTCGATGTCCGCTGTGTACACAAATTTGTGTTTTCTCCATCTGAGTAATATGCTGGTCAAGTTTTGTTGTATTTGCGGACCAACCATCATTACGTCGTTAAGACTCTTCGAGTTGTTTCGCTTAGCCGAGGCATCGAAAACCATTCTCAACTTGGTGGTAGTGCTATCAGTTTTTTCTACCGCATGATGTGGTAAGTAATACCCTGTCTCACTATCGTCAGTGACGGGAACCATGTGACCTAAACGCATATACTCATGGATGAAATCTTTGTACTTTGCAGCAAAGTCCACCTTCGGTTTAAACTTTTTTTTCCATTTGGAGTAGTCGTGCGATTGCCAACGATCGACTTCCGTTTGAATTTTCAAGAGTTGCTGGGCTTATGCGAAATGGTATTCTCACTGTGTATCGACCATTTGCCCTTCGACGCACGTTTTGTTTGTTGATTTTCACATTCAATGTCTTCACCTGTCAGTATCGCCGTTTTGTGTACTTCATCTATTTCCCAGAATTTATGCAAGTCATTGATGATATCTACTTTAGACAGTAGACATCGTATCTCGGGACTGGGATTAATATTTTGGATTTCTCCTGACAAGATCCAACCTAGTTCGGTTTCTTGCGCTATGGGCGAGCCTGGTGCCCCACGAATTACTTTGTCCAGTAATATTTTGCCCACGATATCGGCTCCTAGAATCATATCCACTTTCCGTGATATGTTTTACTGTGGATCTGCTAATGTAAGACCCTGAATATGTTCCCATTTGCCTGATTGAACAATATTTTTAGCTGGTAAGACGTTGGTTAGCTTTTTCAATACTAGGACATTTGTTTGAATACAAAATTCTGATGTAAACCTTGGTCGAATTTCTATTTGTGTTGCGCTTTGTATTTCCACTTTGTTTTTGCCTATTCCAGATAGTGTCGTATAAACTCTTGTCTTGGGTAAGCGTAGTCTTTGAGTGGCATCTTCTGTTATGAAAGAGCCTTGTGCTCCTTGGTCTATCAAAGCTCGAAGTGAACTTGTTCTGTTTTTATCAACCACTCGTATGATTGCAGTTGGTAAAAATACATCACGCTGAGAGTTTTCGGCTATGTGTGCTGCTAATGAAGCAGCGGGTTTGTTCTCCAACGTGCATGTTTCCGATCTTTGTTGTTTCAGTTTTTTATCTTCGCTGCTTGTTTGTTGTGTACATTTGTTTGAGTGCAGAAGCGTATGATGCTTTTTATTGCACACTCTGCACGTTTTGAAGCTCTTGCACTGAACTGCTGAGTGGCCTTTTGTCAGGCAATTCGAACATAACCCAGCTTCTCGAATCGCAGCCCATTTCTGATGACTTGTTACTATGGTAAATGTTCCACAACTATATATTTTATGACGATCATTGCAAATAGCACATGTCGAATTTTTGACTGTACTGTAATGTACTTTGATGATTTTATCAGCACCTTTGTTGAAATAGTTGTTTCTCGGTGACTCCGTTGCTTCTAAACTTTGAAATCGCGTTTCAATGTGATCAATAATGTTTTTAATTCTCGGAATGTCTCTTGGATTTATGAGGTTCTGCTCAAAAGCACGACGAGATTCATTGTCCAATTTTTGCTGTAATATAAAAACAATAATTGGATCCCAATTCGTTATGTCAATATCCAAACTTTTAATAGCTTCTAGGCACTCTATCGTTGTGTCATGAAGTTTTTTCAGTCCTCTTACTGACTCCTTGGTCAGTGAAGGCTGTTCGATTAATGTGCGTAAGTGAACCGAGACTAATGTGCGTTGGTTGCTATATCTTTTGTTTAGGATACTCCAGGCCGTATCATAATTTTCGGTCGTTATTGCGAGATGCTGCAATATTTCACTTGGTTCACCTTGCAAATTAGTTTTTAAGTAAAACAATTTTTCGGCATTCGTTACCTTCTCATCTTTGTGCATGAGTTCACTTAACAGATCCTTAAAGGATTGCCATTTCAAATAATCGCCGTTAAAAGTCGGGATGTCTATTCGAGGAAGTCGAACATGATTTTCACCTGGATTTTGATAATTTGTATTTAGTTTATAGGTGTTTGAATTCGCCTTTGACTGATGATCATGCAGCTCAATCATCACTTCTTGATATGCATTTTCTACTTTTATGAATACTTCATCCTCAAAGTAGGTATGGTCAATCTCACCAAAGCCCACTATTTCTTCGTGGTTGCTGATGACACGATTATAGTAGCTAGTAAGAAGATTCAGCGTTTGTTTGCAATATCCGCTAGAGGTTTTCGAAAACAATTCTCGCTTTGTTTTTTCTATTAACTGTTGAGTTAATCTTACTAAGCCCATTTGCTTATTCACTAAGTGGATGACCTCCGCAGCTTTTACGGAATTATTTTGCATCTCAATGTGAACTTTAATGGCTTCTTCCATTGCCTGTTTCGCTTGTTCATACATAGATCTACCTTTCCGAAAAAGTTATCACCGAAATATTTTTGGGTAACTGGTTGGTCTTGAACCGATTCCAGCTATTCGTGCCGTTCTTCAAAATTTGCCCAAATATTGTTTAACTGCAGCAGCCGAGTTTCTACGTACTTTTTTGTTTTACGAAAAGCAGAATCTTTCTTAAAATTCACTAACAGCTTTTGAATTTTTTTTCCATCATTGCCCTGCTTGCGAATTTCTTCCATTGTTTGAACTTTTCGATGCGAAATATCCAACAATTAATTGACTTGATGTTTAACACCACCAACAACCAAGAAACTAGCCGAATGAATTGCTTTGATATGGTACCGCAGCAATTACAATGTGCACGCAATCTTTTTCCAATGACCAGCAAATGACTCCAGTGTTTTTGATCGAATTCAGTGCGTTGATAAAGATAGAATATGAAGAGGCAAATAGAATGTATGCAATTATTTCTGTCGACACTATTGTTCGACAGAATGCAAAATTTAGAAATTTGCAAGTATTCTAACGACACTATTGTTCGCTAGGTTGCAAAGCAGAGATGAGAAATTGCAATGTTTCTGACGACACTATTGTTCGACAGATTGCAATTAGAAGAAGAAAATATAGAAGAAATAGCAAAGTATCCGAAGACACTATTGTTCGTCAGACTGCAATTGAAAAGGCGAAAAATAGTTCTTTCTGATGACTCTTAGTTCTCCAGAGGTTCGAAGGACCAATGAAAATATATCTAGCCACGGAATATATGAAAACACAATGTCTTGATCTGCTGTTCACTGCTAATTTATTCAAACTGACTAAATTTAAACTATCACAAGTCTATTTACCTTAACTAACTTAATTCTACGTTAGAAAAATGTTCTCACGTTTTGATGCCCGCGCAGTGCGTCAGCATATTTCATAGCCATCTATAACATCGCTTATGCTGCATATTGCATACATACATTCGACCATGATACAATGAGAACAAGGTAGTCTATTCCGACTACCAAAATGCGTTCGTTCTGCGCTGGTGACAAGTGTGAGTGATTTGCCTTTAAGCCAATGTAAAATTGGGCAACTTCAAGGAGGGCGTTTGGGGTTAGGCTGTTCGATTAATGTGCGTAAGTGAACCGAGACTAATGTGCGTTGGTTGCTGTATCTTTTGTTAAGGATACTCCAGGCCATATTTAAAAAAAAAAAATTCTTAAAAATTTTCTTAAAATTTTCTAAAAATTTTCTCAAAAAAATTTCTTAAAATTTTCTTAAAAATTTTCTTAAAAACTTGGCGCTACGCGCCTCGCCGGGGGACTTCGCCCCCCTGGACCCCCTCCCTCACTCTATTTATAGCAACCAAGCGCACACCAACACAGCCAATGTTCGTGGAACGCTTTCTGATAACGCTTTTTTATGTCTTTTTTCTATGTCGTTTTTTTCAAACAGGCTACCGTAAAAGTATGTTCCATACTAAAAGCTATTGTACAAAGCACAATAATGAAAAACTCAACAGCTTATTTTTCCCAAGAAAATGTTGAATGCACTCACTTCAACGAATCATTTAGAGTATTTTTGTGGGTACGATGCTAGTTGTATGTACGTGCGATGTTAGGTTGCAGATTAATACAGCTCAATAGGGTAATAGATGCAAATGTGCATTGGAAAATTATGATGTGATGGATAGATAATAATTTTGTTAATTGCGGTTGTTGGTAAGCTTCGTTTTGAAAAGATCGGAACAGTTTGAAACAATGTTGGTATTTTGTTATTATCATTGCACATTTGGGAAATACTTTATTGAATAAATTAAAAATTAAAAAAGTTGATGTTAAGATGGGGATTGTTGTGTGCCCGGTAGGGTAATAGATGTAAATATGGATTGAGAAATAATGCTTCATTGAGATATATAATGTATGTGCGTACGCATATAAGACAACGCCAATGAGCTAATTGAGGATATAAGGTTGTTAAATTATGCGCAAAGTGCATACATATGATATAATTGTTGTATAATAATTCTGTTGGTTGACGTTATTTGTGAGGTTCATTTTGAAGATATCGGTACAGTTTGAAAATAGATTTGTATTGTGTTATTAACACCGCACAGCATTGAAATGCTTTATTAACATAGGAATAAGCATTTGAATGGCCACCGAAAGGCAATTGATAGTGAGCGAAAAAACTAGTAAATTTGATGTTAAGAAGCGAATTTATGCAACTGGAGAGGGTAAAAGATGTAAATATGCATTGAGAAACTATGCTTCAGTGAAATATATCTATGTATGTGCGTATGCATATAGCGCAATGCGAATGAGCTAATTGAGGATTTAAGGTTGTTGAACTATGCGCAAAGTGCATACATATGATTTAATTTTTGTATAGTAATTCTGTTGATTGAGGTTTTTTGTGAGGTGAATTTTGAAGATATTTCGGTACAGTTCGAAAATAGATTTGTATTGTGTTATTAATACCGCACAGTATGGAAATGCTTTGTTGACATAGAAGTAAGCATTTGAATGGCCACCGAAAGGGAGTTGATAGTAAGCGAAAAAATCGTAAATGTAATTTTAAGAACGGGATTTATGTAACCGGAGAGGGTCATAGATGTTAATATGCATTTATAAATTATGCTGCAGTGAGATATGTGTATGTGCGTGTGCATACAACACAATGCCGATGAGATAATTGAGGATTTAGGGTTGTTGAATTATGCGATTCATATGATTTAATTGATGTATAATCATTATGTTGATTGATGTTATTTGACATTATGTTGATTGATGTCATTTTCAATATATTGTTAAAGTTTGGAAAAACATTTGAATTGTGTACAGCAAAATACCGCACAATATGGAAATGCTTAATCGACATAAAAATAAGAATTTGAATGGCCACCGGAGGGAAATGGATAATGGGCGCAGAAATTAATATTGTTAATTATATAGATTTACAAAATTTGTTTTTTTTTTGCTGCACTCAGAGGAATATATGTCCGCGAATGCAACAAAATATTTACTTGTTCAGTTGTGAATGCGAGCAACAATTTACTTGTTTACTTGTCAATGGAAGTATTTTTTTGTTTCTGTAAAATTATATAGATCTGTCCTCATCATAAAACTGTCTAGCAAACAAAGACAAGTTTCATGTTGGAATCGACAACATATTCATGTCTTGTATGTTTTACACATGTTCAATATTGACATGGTTTTTTCGTACGCCATTATTGTTTTCTAACAGCAAAATATGTTTTGAGCGCGTTTTGAATCATATATTGTATTATGCTGTAATAAACATATACAAAATAGAAGTCGAAGATAAACTGATTTATTTTGAATAGGTTAATATTTCCTTTTGACCCAAAACATGACAATGCCAAGTGGAAAACGCATTTCTCTGCTTGAAAAATAATTTTACCAAATGATTTGATCTGATAGGATTCCGCACATTTGCAGACATCAATCAACAAACTGAGGTGACTAACGAATAAACTTTTCATATTCATACAACGATAATCGTTGCATTTTCTTTAATTAAAATAATATGTACTTTAATAATTTCAATCGATTTTATATAAATCGAGCAAAATTTTTGTTTGGGGTCACACCATATTGCTTATATAAATGCAACACATGTGATTGATTGAAAAGAAATTCTTGACAAAAATACGGAATGTTTTTTTAATATTCTCGAAATAAATTACATTTTACTATTATTAAGTTAAACATTTATTTGAGGTCCGAGCATATTGCTGTAATACATGTAAGATATTGGCTTGTTTCAAAGAAAAATATCTATGAACAAAATAATATTGCACGTTATATAATATCAGTGACTTGAAATTAATAAATTACATTGTTTCCAATGAGAAAAAATTTCTTTGTCGCCAGGCTATAAATTTTATTTGGTAATATGTTAATTATTCCTCCAAAACAATAAATATTTATAGGAGTGTATGCGCTCAATATGTAAATAAATTAAAAACTTTTGAAAATTATTGACAAGGTTAGTCTATAAAAAAGAATGTTTTGGGGTGAATTGTTAGATTTTTATCACAGATATTTGAAGTTCCATCCACATAAACATCATTTAAGGGCAAGTGTTGGTTAAATTGACGAATATATTAATAATTTTTAATACCTGGGGATAATGAAGGATGTGTTGCATTTGTAATCATTAGAACTATCACAGCCCAAAAATTGAACTGGTTCTTGGTAGATTTGGGGGTGTGATTTTTCATATTTTCCTGACATATATTCAGATTTCCAGGCACCTAAACATCTTTTCAGGCCAAGTTCAGGTAAAATTAAATAATATAACAATATCTGATCCCTGGGGATATAAAACTCAAGTTCCCAATGTATGGTGCAAAGGGTTTTTTTAAAAAAAAAACTCATGTCTAGAAGAGCGAAATTGCCTCGCAGCGATAAATTGCAGCTGATGACACTGCCTCCTTATCCTTTTGGTGCAAAATGTTATATTATTCTGAAACAAAAGGTACTTAGCAGGTCATTATCCAATGAACTAATTATGTTGATAGACTTTTATCAAATTTTTATCCAATTAGCTAATTATGGTGATAGACTTTTATCAAATTTGTTCACATTATAGATGTACATTAAATTTTAACAGAAGAAAATTCATAGATTTTCGTTGTATTAATCGGAAAAATTGATTCCTTAGTAACCTCAGCTTGTTATTTGATGTTTGCAAATGTGCGGAATCCTATCATATCGAATCATTGGGTAAAATTATTTTTCGCGCAGAAAAATGCGTTTTCGATCTAGCGTTAACATATTTTCGGTTATAAGAAAATACTTACCTATTGAAAATAAATCACTTCATCTTACACTTTTATTGTATTCATTTTTATTACAACAAAATACGATATCTGACTCAAAACGCGGTCAAAATATATTTTGGTCTTAAAAAACAATAATGGCGTACGAAAGAACTATGTCTATATTGAAAATGTGTAAAGCATACAAGACATGCAGAAGCTATCGAATGAAACTGAGAACGTGTCTTTGTTTGCTATACAGTTTAAAATGAGGACAGATATCTTCAATTCAAGTAATAATAAAAAAATGTTTCTTTCAATCACAAGTTTGCAGGTAAATAGGTTCTTGCATTTGCAAATAAACAAGTAAATACTTTGTTGCATTCGCAGACATATATTCCGCTGACTCTTGCCAAACAAATCAAATATTAAAAATCCACACATAGTCCCAAAATTGAAGGCACAAGCAATAAATATGAAAACCCTTAGTCGTTTATAAACTAATGTCACTTTATTATCACAAATTTTTTTATTTTTTATTAAATTGAAGACTAAAAATACAAAAATTAATAAAAAAATTTATTAAATTCAATTTTTTGAAGAATTAGTTTACAAAAGAAAAAATTAATAACAAAACTCAAGGCACAAAATTAAAGGCACAAACTTCAAGATCACTAGAAAAATATAAAGTAATTTATTATTAGTAGTTAGTTGGATATCCATTGGCTTTGATTACTGCTGCCAGTCTTCTAGGCATACTTTCCGCTAGCTTTTTTGTTATGGTTGGGCTAATATTTTGCCATTCCCTTGCTATTATTGACTTCAGCTTGGATTTATTCGCAATTGAAAATTTTCGGATTTGTTGCTCAAGTACTGACCACAAATGTTCAATTGGGTTCAGGTCTGGGGACTGAGGTGGAGTATTTGATTGTTTTGGCGTATTATAAAGCAACCACATCTTTACAATATGTGCGGTGTGCTATGGATCATTATCTTGTTGAAACCAAAACACATCCGATAGTCCTAATTTAATAGCACTTGATTTTAAATTCCTTTTCAGGATATCGAGATATTTAAATTTGTCCATAGTGGTCTCAATAAATTCCATGCTGCCGACTCCTCCTGAAGACATACAGCC
Source organism: Nemotelus nigrinus (assembly GCA_947369275.1). Classification (NCBI taxonomy): domain Eukaryota; kingdom Metazoa; phylum Arthropoda; class Insecta; order Diptera; family Stratiomyidae; genus Nemotelus; species Nemotelus nigrinus. The sequence goes on along the minus strand of OX376372.1, from coordinate 100,651,566 downwards.
CCAAACCATCACATTACCTCCTCCATGTTATACGGTTCCGCACAAATTTTCTTTCTTTAGCTCGGTATTCGCTTTCCTCCAAACTATTTGTCTGCAATCAGAGCCAAATAGGTTGAACTTACTTTCATCACTGAATATTATGTTTTTCCAGAAATCTGGACCCTCATTTACGAAAGTTTTCGCAAACTCTAACCGTTTTTTTTCTATTTGCTTCTGAAACAAATGGCTTTTTACGGGCTATTCTTCCATTTAAACCATGGTTTTGCAATGTTCTTCTAATAGTTTCCATAGATATTGGTTTTTGGATCATATGAGAAACTTCAGCCCTCAAATGATTAATCAGCTTCTTTGGACATTTTTCTATTTCCCGTCGAATGTATTCCTCATCTTTAACTGACAGTAACTTTTTTCGTCCACGTCCCGTTTTATCAATATAAGTTCCGTCATTTTTCCATTTGTTGACTACGGTTTTCACTGAAGAAAATGATCTCCCAACTATTTTTCCTACTTCTCGATATGTTTTACCTTCACAAACAAGCTTAATAATAATTTTTCTTTCCGCAACTGTGGGTTCCTTTCTCCGTTTATCCATTTCACCTTTTTTTTATTTATTTATGTAAAAAAACTTATTTTTTTTTTTTGACAAACAACACACTTAACGCAACTACTCACTAACTTTCACCTAAAACTCAATATTTGTAAAGGATGAAAAGTAATTGCATCATCAAATTCTACGAAATATCTTTTAAGATGCACGTGTGCCTTCAATTTTGTGTAGCTCGCAAGTGGAACAGTTGACATCAAAATAGCAAACTTTGTGATAGATTCGACTTTTTTTGTATTAATTGGGTGTACATTTATAAAGAAGACTACGCACTAACAGAATAAAATGCCAATTCGATAGATTTACTAGAACTGTAGTAACATTGAATAATATTTTGGCATTTATATAGATTGTGCCTTCAATTTTGTGACAATGTGTATATTATTGACAATATTAATTTCTGCACCCATTATCCAATTTCCACCGGTGGGCATTCAAATGCTTATTTCTATATCAATAAAGCATTTCCATACTGTGCGGCGTTAATAACACAATTCAAATCTATTTTTAAACTGTGACGATATCTTGAAAATGCACCTCACAAAGAGCCTCAATCAACATAATTATTATACATCAATTAAAGCATTATTACCGTTTTTCTTCCATGGTGGTATTTATCAAGCGTTTAACTTTCTTGAACCCCAAGTCGATAATTTCGGAGGCCTATGCTCACCGGAGATGGGGGTGGGTCGGGCGCCACTCGCTTCACAACCCCGAAACTACGCTTGCCAACGCTCGGAAGCGAGAAAATGCGACGGTTTCGCGCGAAATGTAGAGTGCCAAGAAGAAAAATACACGCTAGTGGTTTCCAAAGAAAAATTTACACTACCGTTTATTAACGAAGGTTTTCAATTCACAATATCGGCACTTACACACTATCCTAAAACGGCGCCGCGAAAGTTAAACTTTAACACCTCTAATAATTTCCTCTATGAATAACATTTACCATCTTTCTGGTTTTGCAAATTGTGATATTAGGAACAAAATAAACTTAACCTACTTACAATTTAATATCTTCCCTCGGTGGACTCGTCGCGATTCACCTGATTCGCCGTCACTTCGCCTATATCTCCACAATAACCCGTTCGGGAAACTCGATCTTCTCCTCAATCCTTTTCGTTCTGCGGCCTCGACCATCTACGCCACTCGTTTCCGTCCGATCGTCGTTTTCTTTTACTCAACCCTTTTACAACAGTTGTCGCCCTCGATGACTATTCTTTGTCGACCACCAACTGAACAAGCTTGTTCCTCGCCAAGTACATGTAATAAATAAAAAAATCGACTCTTAGTATTTCGATTCTACCACTCTGCACACTCGTCTGTTCCTTACCACGTCCAGAAAATAAGAGAGCGATCCATGCCTTGATCACCTCGCAAGCAACCTCGGCTTCGCTTTCTGATCCCGCTTAGACGGGATCCTAGATTGTCCGTTTGGCGAAAAAAAATATCACAATGCATTTCAAATGCATTTCGGCCGTTGCATTCAGTTCCCGGTCATTGCACTTTCTTCGTTAATGTGCATTGCCGCAATTTGCATGTGCAGCCCAAGTGCATTCGGTCATTGCACCTGGCATTGCGCTAGTTAAAAGACCAAGGTCTTAGTAAAATAAAAAAATATATTTTATTCAAACTAACGTATGTATTTCACAAACAAGACTGAACTGGAAAAATGAGATTACATTCAATTTATCGAAAACAAAAATGATTATATTGGATTTACTAAAATGACGAGCAAGCGGCACATGCCGGATATCGATTTAGGTTGCATTGCATTGCAATGGTGCAGTGTCCGAAGTATTAGCGGCACATGCCGGATGTAGATTTAGGTTGCATTGCAATGGTGCAATGTCCGATGTATGTAATTTGGTCGTGTTATGTGGTGTTGATGTGTTAGCATACGTAACTCCTCCCCCCTTAGTGGGTAGCGACGGCCAGATGAATTGAATGGAAGGTTCTGTGGCAGGAGCTATGATGCTGCTTTCGATTCGGCCCCTGCGGATCTTTTGATATGCGAATATCAGCACCACACAGGCGGTTACGGTAAGTATTAACGTCGTTGCGAGTTGTAGGGTTATTGGCTGGATGTAGTCTTCTGGGATTTCTTGCAGCTTCCCTTTCACGAACTGGTACTGGCTCAAACTTTGGAATTTTATCTGGATGTTTGATGAGTTACTAGCGCTAATGTTGTTATAGATCATTGGATGTATATTAATTTCGTCCCAATGCATGGAATTGATACTACTGTAAGTTATGCCATTGATAGTTACTTGGCAGTCTTCGAAATGGATAAGTATTGTTCCCTTCATCGTAATGTTTTGCGGATCGCAGGATGTTGTTACAGCTGTCTCCGGGATGTTGATTAGCAAGAGATGGTTCGGTTCAGGTTGATATATCTCCATCAGGTTCTCGCGGTTATGAAGTTCACAGTGTGCTGGCTGGTTATTCATGAGTTTCCCAATACATGATGATTCTGAGGTTTTTCCGAAGAGCGACGTTTTGGTACAGTAGTATACTTTTTCGATAATGCGGCATTTATCATCAATTGCTTGGATATGTTCAGGGTTTATGACAAGGTAAGGTTTGACTGGGATAGTTTTGGTCTTGTGGATGGGTAAGGGAATGATGTGGAAGAAGGAGTAATTTTCTTTTGAAACTATGGGGACCTGGACATTAAAGATTATGTTTGACCCATTGGCGTAGGCTTGTAACTCTAATAGTTCATATATATGTTCATTTGATACAATTTCGATTGATTGATTTGCGAAGATTGAATACAGTTCTGATAACTCGTTTGGACTAAGAATCAATTTGGAAATTATGTTAAGTCTCGCTAGCATTACTGCTTCTGAGATTCCGGACAAATGTTCGTTTAATAAGTCAATATTGTAGTTAATTTGCGTCAAAAATTGTAGATGTTTTAGGCTAGTGCTATCGGTTTTTATTTGGTTCTGAAGGTTCCCGTTGATGTATTTTAAATATTGAGTTATGCTTTGTTGTTGGCTGTTAATATGTTGTGTGATATTTTCAAAACGTTCGATCATCTGTGCATTAATTTTTGATTGTTGATTCATTTCGGATTTCAGACGGTTCTCGTTATTTAAAATTTTATTGATGCTATTGTTAATTTCGATCGCATCGTTCACATCGAGGTTACCAGTAATACCTTTAATTATAGTCCCAAGTCCGTTAATAAGTCCGCGTTTAGTTCTAGTTTTAGGCATCAAGGTGGTTAGTTTGTTGTCGGCTTCTTGTAATTTGATTTTACTTATTTCCAGGGAGTCGTTTATATCGGTAAATTCCCCGAATGTCGTCAGCGTTTCGTTAATTTTGATAATGTTTTCCCTGTACTTGTCCAACTGTACTATATGTAGTAGGTTCCTATGCGATTCAATGAGTCTAGCGTCTCCGAGTCTCATCGGCAAGAGTCCTTGTCTGTTAGTGAGGTCCTGTATGTCCATCTTCCGGCCGTGGATTATTTGAAGAAACCTGGAATTTGCGTTTCTTTTTAATTTTTAATTTATGTAACTTTTGGTCGTTGGTTGTCAAAATGGTTATATTATTGTCCTGCTTAACTTTATGTTTGGTGAATCTTCGTGTCAATTTATTTCTTCTACATTCTTTCCTATAAATGACGGATCCTTCATTAAGTATTTCAGGATCTTCCCTGGCTTGGTTTAATTTTTCGATTCTTTTACTAGTTTGGGTTTCAAGGTGTTTTTGTATTTCAGGATATAATTTTGCCTGAAATTCCTTTAATTTCTCTAAATATTCGTGAACGTTATTTTCTTGAAGATTGTTATTAAATTTGTATGTTCTGCCAAAGAAGATCTCATAAGGAGTATAATTTGTGGAAGAGTGGATAGCGTTATTGTAAAGCCTAGTTCGCACTAGGCTAGTAATTTAGTAGAGTAGCGAGTAATTTAGTGACTAAACTACTCGCTACTGGACAGAAATCGTTCGCATTACGGTCCAGTACAGTACACAAGTGTTTTGCAAGATGAACGGGCTGCAACGCAATAGAGTGAATAAGCTGATTAAGCTAATCGTACTGGCTATTTTAGAAAAGGTGGATAAGGAAATTTGTGTGATTAAGAAAAAAAAGTTATGGGTACGAAAATGGATCGATAAAGGAGATCAACTAGGAGCTACCTATTGTCTTCTGAAGGAATTAGCATTGGAATACTTCAATAGTTTGAGAATGTCCGAAAGTTGTGTGAATTTTCTGTTAACGAAAATAAACTCTCAAATTCAGCGTAAAGATACCCTTTTGAGAAGTGCGATTCCTGCAATTACAAAATTGCAAGCAACTCTATACTTTCTTGCTAGTGGATGTACTTTAAGGACACTCACACATATATTTAGACTCGAAAAATCAACTATTTCCGAATTCATCATCGATGTTTGTGAAGCAATCTATGAATCATTAATGGAATTTATCAAGGTAGGATTAAATAACTGAATAATTGCACAGCTGCGAGTAGGTCAATCTAAAAAGGAATGGATCTCGTTAGGTAAAACTACTTCTAAAAACAATAGGTAATAATAATAACTAACAGCTTATTGTATCATAGCAATAAACATGCTTTTGAAATACTTCAAATAATAAAATTATGCACTATTTTTAATTTTCAATTTGATTTCCTTTTCACCAAATCCGGGTATATTCATTGCATTTTCTAAATCCAAGTATGCGGATAGTTTCATTTGTTTGTTTATATAATGAGGGGTTTTAACATTCCACAAACATTCATGATCTACATATTTAGAAACAAATTTCAAAGTTGTTTTTTCGGTCCAGCGAAACGACATTTTTGCGACCACGAAAGAACTCGACTAATCAACAGGTTCGGATTTGTTTAGTCGGTGACACCGGGCCTCGATTTGCAATTTACTCTGCAATTTCCAATGGCAGCGACTGTCAAATTTATGGTATGCCATCTGTGCGTGGGGAATTTCATGGCATGCAATTTCATTTCGAAAATGCCTCTGAGCGGGAAGGACGTGCGCTATATCTGAGCATCAAATGCTCTTAAAGAGTTATTTGAAATGTAAATTCGATTTTTTCGCAATTTTCCACCATTTCATTGCTCAACGACATCTAAAAATTCCTTTAAATTCAAAATACCTACATCTTCTTATAAGAAATAAGGCATTCCCATGGTTCAGCGCCATTTTGAAACCAAGAGCTGTCAAAATATTGCAAGGCAGATTGCCGAGCAAATTGCATACCATATTGCCTACTATTTATGGCAGACCATAAAATATTGCATACCCTAGGCTGCCTCCACTGGCAATTTCAAATTTCATCCAATGGGAAATTGCAAGTGGAGGCAGCCTGTGAGCCAGTTAGCACGGACGCGTGGTGGAAGGCGCTACTCGCCCGATTAAAATAGAGTAAAATGGATCGACTCGACTATATCATTCACTAAACTACTTGACTAATTTTTTGTGGTTCGCACACATTTAGCTACTAAATTACTCGCTACTCTACTAAATTACTAGCCTAGTGCGAACTAGGCTTAAGTGATAATTGTTTCGTTTAGTATATCGTCATGGTCCTTGTCACGTTGTTTATCGTATATAATTCGGTAAATTTCTGTTAGTGTAGAGTGTAGTCTTTCAACGGGTCCATTGCTGCTGCTCTGTTGATAAGATGTCATGTGGAGCTTTATTCCATACTGCTTGCAAAAATCTTTGAAGAGTGTGGAGTTGAATTCGGTTCCTTGGTCTGCCACAAGGGTGACTAAGGTAGCCGGTATGCCGTGCAGGCTTATGTAGTGTTTTAGAGCCTTGACTATTGAAATACTGTTTCGACTTTCTATTGTGTAGGCTGCAGCATACTTGGAGAACTTGTCTATGATTGTGAGTACATATCTTTTATTAATTGTATATATGTCAGTATGGAGTATATCCAAGGGTTTTACCGGAGTTGGAGGGACTTGATGTGTAGGTGTTTGTGGGTTCCGGTCGTATTTCATTGTTTGACAAGTCTCACAGTTGTTTATAACTTGCGTTATCTTCGTTTTAAGGAACGGAAAATAATAGTCTCTTTTTAAATGTGAAAGGGTTTCATTTATTCCGCGATGATTACTCTTGGAGTGATAATCATTGATGATGGCATCTTGTTCATCGGAGTCTGTAATGTCCCGCAAAAATTCGATGCAACGAACTATTTTAAACTTCCTGCCTTGGGTGAAGTGAATAGAGAAAACTTCCTGTAATCTCCGAAAAATGTCGTCGTTAGCATATACTGCCGTTAGCCGGTTAGGTGGGACAAATTTTTTAAAAATCTCGATTATGGCCGATTCGGAATATTCTTGCTTCCTAATTGTACGGCGTTGTTTGTTTCTAAAAGGGACTTCTAGAACTATTTCCGGCTTCCTTTCAGTTTGTTCTAGAATAAGTTGCAGAGCAAATTCATTAAGGGGTCTTTCAGAGATGGGGATACCGGTGTTAAGATTTTCATCAGCGGAATGAACTGTGGTTCCACCGTCACTTTGTGAAGAGATGCTGGGTATACTGGTTTTGTTTGCATGGATCTCGGTTTGGGATATTGCTGGAAGTTTGATCCTGCTCAGCGCGTCTGCGTTATTATTCTGGTTGCCCTTTTTATAGACGATCTTATAATCGTATTCCTCTAGTCTTAGCCTCCAGCGGATAAGTCTAGAGTTTGGATCCTTAAGGCTTGTTATCCAAGTCAAGGGCTTATGGTCAGTGACTATTTTAAATTTCCTGCCGAAAAGATACGGTCTGAAATATTTCGTGGCCCAAACGATGGCCAAAAGTTCCTTCTCTATGGTAGAATAATTGATCTCCGTGTCTGTCAATGTTCTACTGTCGAAGCAGATTGGTTTATCACTGCCGATAGGGCCTTGTGATAAGACAGCACCAATCGCAAAATTGCTCGCGTCTGTCGTGAGGACGAAGGGTTTATTAAAATCAGGGTACTGAAGAATGGGATCGTTTATCAGCATCTCTTTACAATGATTAAAACATTTGACGTAGCGGTCCGTTAGCTCCACCGTTCTGCCTTTTTTCAAGCATTCCGTCATAGGCTTAGTCAAATTGGCGAAATCTTTAATAAATTTTCGATAGTACCCTAGAAGTCCGAGAAAGGTTTTGATTTCCTTCTGGGTTTTTGGAATTGGAAAGGATCTGATAGCTCTTACCTTGTCCGGATTAGGCTTAACACCTTCCGTGGTAACAAGATGGCCTAAAAATGAAATTTCTTTGTGCATAAACTCTGATTTGTCTAGCTGCACCTTCAGGTTTGCTTCCCTGAGCCTTTGGAAAACCTTTTTTAAATTCTCTACATGCTCTTGTAGTGAAGTGGAAAAAATTATAATATCGTCTAGATAAACTAGGCAAATGGTCCCCTGGAGTTCTTTTAAAACATTGTCCATAACCCTTTGGAAGGTGGACGGAGCATTTTTCAGGCCAAAGGGCATCCGAACATACTCATAGTGGCCCCCTTCTACAGTGAACGCTGTTTTACTGATATCCTCAGGGCTCATTTCGATCTGGTGGAATCCACTTGCTAGATCTAGTGTTGTATAATACATCGATTTGCCCAATTTATCTAAGATATCGTTAATATTGGGTAATGGATATCGATCAGTTATCGTTTTTTCATTTAATTTACGATAATCGATTACCATTCTCCACTTCTGTTCCCCACTAGCATCAATCTTTTTTGGAACAATCCATACTGGAGAGCTCCATGGTGAGTAGCTGGGGCGGATAATTTTTTGATTAAGCAAGTTAGATATTTGATTGCGCACTTCCTCTTTGTGCACGAAATGGTATCTGTAGGACTTTGTGTATATAGGCACATTGTCCTCCGTTCTAATCCGGTGCTTGACTTGGTTCGTAAAGCTCAGATTTTGCCCTTCCCTGAAAAAGATATCATCGTATTGTCGACAAATCTTCAGGAGGCATTTCCGTTCTTCGTCATTTAGGTGAGACGTTCGGATTTGTTTACCAATGTCTTCTAAAGGCGATGTACCGGAAATGCTATCATCGTACTCTATATTGAGGTTATTAATTTGGTGATATGCAATAAGTTCTTCAACTTTCAAAGGTTGCTCGATGTATAAAAGTTCGTCGGAGTTTGATGCATTCATCACCTCAATCCAAGCATACCAGTCTTTTGCTACATAAATTCCTTCAGATATAGTTAAATTTGGTGTTATTTGTATGGACTTAAGGTAAATCTCTCCATTTTCAACATCTACCGGCAGTTTAATGATGGCCTTGCTGTTGCTGGAGATGATGTGTTTTCCAGACGTAAGATTAGGTTTAGAGTGTAATTTTAATATTGAATTGTTGGTTATTAGAAGTTGGTTGGCAATATCAACTTTTGCCCCTAATTTGCCTAGGATATCGATCCCTAGGAGTCCGTCGAAGTATCCGTGGAATTGGAAGACCAGAAAACGTATCTCACCAGGTTGATTAAATTCGATGAAACAAGGAAATGTTACTTCTTCGTCTACTTTGTGTCTGGTGAGTACAGTTCTAATATATGTGGGTTTTATTTTTGTGATATTAGTAGAGTTTACAAATTCTGGATTGATGAATGAAGAAGAAGCTCCTGTATCAACCAGAAATTTCAATGGTCGACCGAAAGGGGATGAAATTTCAACGTATGGTAAGATATTTCCGTGTGTATTTAAATCTACGTATCCGATGGCTTTGCTGAGGCAATTAGGTAAAAATTTGAATCGTCTACTACGGGGTTTGTTGGTGTGACATCATCTTGTTCAGTCTGAGCTTGCACATCACAGCATTCAGGGTCACTTTGGAAGTATGGATATTGGTAACTTTGAGGATCGCTCATGTTTTCGGCATGATAAGCGTAATATTGGTCGTCTGGGTAATAGGGAGCAGTAATATTTTCGTCAGGAATATCGAATTGTTCTATGTTATAGAATGGCCTGTTCACGAAGTTTCCATTACTCTGTGGTTGGATTTTTCGTGTAACTGTGCTTCCCAATTCCATTGGTTCCGGTTTTTGGGAGGATGGGATGTTAGGACGAGGAAACGATGGCCTTTGTTGGGCGTTGAAATTAGGTGAATTAAAGTTTTGGAAATTATTCTTTTGGGGGTATGGTATATTATTGTTTTGAATAAATTGCGGTTGTCTGAAGAATGGTGTATTGGGGAATGACTGCTGTTGCCGAAGCTGGAATGGGTTATTGGGTCTGTTGAGTGGGAAGGGTGCAACCCTTTGAACCCATGGTTGATGTTGTGGATATGGAGTCCTCAAATTAAAGGTTGGAGCCCTAAAGAGACCCGTTGAGCCAGGAAGATTATTGCTCGGTTTCGGTGGTAATTTGGGGTGTTCAATTTTCTTTTCTGATCCCGTATACGTGATATTTTGCTTCTCGATACAATAAGCGTAAGCAGCAGCAAGAGATTGCGGTTTCATAGCACGAATGGTTGAACCGAGGGGGTCGTTCAGTCCCGAGATGAATGTGTTGAGACACATTTCAGAAAACAGATTTCTTTTCGCCGCAATTACGTTAGGATCCCGTTCATGAATATTTACATGGTTATTCATACTGGATAGTATTTAGATTACACTGCCATAGAAGTCCTGAATAGAGTTACCCTTTTGTTTAAGACCGTGAAGGTCCTTGATGAGGGAAGTTTCATTCCTCTTATCTGCGTAGTGTAACACAAGGTTTTCTTTGATGTTACCCCAAATCAACGGAGTCCCATACATATTGAGAACTTCGTTTGCTGGGCCGACTATCTTGTTTCTGATAGCTCTTAAAAGAAGTTGCCCATAGGGTGTCCCGTTTGTGGGTTGGATCAACGTGAGAATTTCATCAACGTTGTCCAGGAAATCAAAGGGTTATCTGGGGTTGCCATCGAATCTTGGTAGATCCTTGATGGCGTCAGGCATCCGAAGTGCACTAAATAGGTCGATCTGAATGATGTTGTTTTCGTTTGTCATACTTTCGTGGTGGACTGTATTGTCGTCTTCACTAAAAGTTCCCGGACTGGTTTCCTCGATAGTATATATGCGACTTTCACTATTTTCTTTCCGAAAGAAATTCGTTAAATTTGAAAGACTGAAGGAACGTCTTGGAAAACTCGCGGAATCACTGCTTTTCTTGACACTATCACTTATATTATTAAAATTATTTAAAAGAAAATCACTATCTCTATAATTGTAAGTATTGTGTGTTTCTAATCTAATAGGATTATTAGTACTAAAAATAGGTTGAGTCTGCCTACGTTTTGGGGGTGTAGGATAAGGTTTCAGGAGGGAAGACTTAGAAGGTTTGGTTGGGGACATATAATATCCAAAGATTTGCCGACTTACATGTAAAATATATAAATCTCCAACTGCATATCTGTACTGTGAATAGTTCCAATTGTAATCACTGCACTATACAACGATTTCCTTTCGTTGCTGCACTGTGCACACAGGATACTCAGAAACACTTTGCGATTTTCCCTCGCGTTGCGATCTTCCTTCGCGTACTGATGTTTCCGTCACGAATCAAACTATTGCACACAGGGTATACACGGATACTACGGTTTTTACTTGCGATTAACCTTCGCGTTGCGATTTTCTTTCGCGTACCGACGTTTCCACAAACGAACTATTGCCTTCCCCACTGATAGATCCTACCGACTGCGCCAGTTAAAAGACCAAGGTCTTAGTAAAATAAAAAAATATATTTTATTCAAACTAACGTATGTATTTCACAAACAAGACTGAACTGGAAAAATGAGATTACATTCAATTTATCGAAAACAAAAATGATTACATTGGATTTACTAAAATGACGAGCAAGCGGCACATGCCGGATATCGATTTAGGTTGCATTGCATTGCAATGGTGCAGTGTCCGAAGTATTAGCGGCACATGCCGGATGTATATTTATGTTGCATTGCAATGGTGCAATGTCCGATGTATGTAATTTGGTCGTGTTATGTGGTGTTGATGTGTTAGCATACGTAACTCGCTCGATCTAATGAGACACATGTATGGCAACGCCTTGGTACATCTCGGAACGCGGTCCGTTCCTCTGGCGTTCCGCCAAGTTGCAATTGACATACGAACTGTCAAAATCATGTCTTTCTTTCGCTACGACACGGCCTAGTTTTTCGAGTGATCGATAGTTCATAATTTCGGTTGAAATACAAAGTTTAATGGTGAAATCTCGAAGTTGAAACTCACAAAATACGACTACGATTCCTGACGGGCCGCGTGAATCCTGTGAATTGAGTGTCAATAAACCGGGAAACGGATTCTGAGACATTTGTTTGGTTCCAGAATAATCAGACCGGCAGAATTTGTTGTGATAGGTAAGTTTCTCGAGCTAGGTACACCTTGCATTGCTGTCTATGTCAAAGTGGCTGGTCAGCCTTGGATTCTTTTTCCTTCCTCGTATTAATTGGCCCCTTTCATCATATTATTATCATCGTAACAGTTGATATGTTCGATACTTGTAGATGATGATGATGATGATGATGCTGACGACGACATCGATGTTGCTGCTCCTGATGATGGTGACCCGTGCGTGTTTTGACTGTTCAAATTTATCGCTGCAGATCCAACCGCAAGTCGATTTGTTGCATGATTATTATGTTATTATTATCGCGACAGTTATTATGTTCGGTATTTGTAGATGATGATGATGATGACGGTGCTGACGACGACATGGATGCTTGTGGTTTCCAGAGCAACCCGAATGTCCACAACGCTTCTAAAGTCTCCTGGCGAGGTGTGCTGAATTGAGGTTACTAGATCGATGCAAGCATATTAAGCATACGGAAGATCATTACAAAACGTTGAAATCAACATCAGGACTAACGGATGAAGCTTATTTAGAGGCTTTATGATCTCATTTTGACGGTGCTTTTCCAAATATACTGCTGGCGGTCATCCACGACGATGAGGCGACGGACGATGGCCTTGGTGATTATTCTTGTAGGCGAAGATAAAGAAGTGAATTTATACGTTTCGACGTTGCGTTCGATACTGTCAGGTGAGTACTATGACGATTTTCCCTTTTTCTTCCTTAATATCGCGGCTGACATGGAAGTTACCTCGGCCCCACTATCAGCTTCGAAAAATACCGGGTCCTGACGAGTGCGCGCCTTGGTTTTGATATTGGCCGTTCTTGTCAGGGCTCGCTGAGACTCGAAGCCTACTCCACGACTCGATACCATTTGTAATACAGCTCCATTACCTACATTATTACTTATCCTACGATCACATAGTTTACAACGAACCTTCGACTCCCTACCGCAAGCGTGTCCGCGTCTATAAATTAACATGAATTTCTATCTGCCACCGGTACGGCTCGCGGGCGTGATCGACCGTGACAGCATATGTATACACTTTGCGCATAAGTCAACAACCCTTAATCCTCAATTAGCTCATCGGCATTTTCTTGTACGCACATACACATATATCTCACTTAAGCATAATTTATAAATGCATATTAACATCTATGACCCTCTCCGTTTACATAAATCCCGTTGTTAAAATCAAATTTATGATTTTTTCGCTCACTATCAACTCCCATTCGGTGCCCATTCAAATGCTTATTTCTATGTCAATAAAGCATTTCCATACTGTGCGGTGTTAATAACACAATACAAATCTATTTTCGAACTGTACCGAAATATCTTCAAAATTCACCTCACAAAAAACCTCAATCAACAGAATTACTATACAAAAATTATATCATATGTATGCACTTTGCGCATAATTCAACAACCTTAAATCCTCAATTAGCTCATTCGCATTGTCTTATATGCATCTGAAGCATAATTTTTCAATCCATGTTTACATGTATTACCCTACCGGGGTGGAAGAATCCTCATATTAACATCAATTCCGTGGGAATCCTCGTCAGTCTTCCGACTTGTTACGATCAAACGTTTCCGATTCGCGTTGTAATTTCCAGGCCGTTCTGTACTAATTCTATGACGACAATCTATTTCGTTCAATTGTTCAGTTACTGATTTTGTTTTCTTTTTTTTTTTATATATAATTATTTAACCGTGTTGCCAAATCATACCCGTATATGGCACATTTGAACTCTGGATTTCCTATCCTTACTTACTAACTACTACCAATTCGGTTTTTTTTTGTTTTCCATTCATACTGTGGTTTAATGCATGCGACCTCATTCTAACTTCTCAACAACATCCACCTGCATGTTTACAAGTGTCGTGCCATAACTTGATAGCTGGTGTGGGTACTTTTTGCTTTAATATGAAAAATTCTAATGCCATTTGACCTTCTTTTTAGTTCTATTAAACGGACACCAACTACCAAAATGACGAACGGTGGAAGCCCCACCGCAATACAATAACAACAAAAAAAAACAGTAGATCTCGAAGGAAGGCCCTGAATACGCCCAGAGAGAATATTTGGTAATCTTACTTTATCAACATAATCAATAATCAATATCCATACTAATCCTTTGAAACTTACTAATACCCTAAGCTTAACCTGAACTTAATTCTAAGTAATTCCTCAACTTAATATCTAACACCACCGACTTAGGCAAATTCTAGCTTACAGCATCTAATCTATGCTACCAATCTATTTGCTTAACCCCGCCACCACTTCTAGCCAGTTCGATATTTGTAACACAAATGATTATGGATTTTAACCCGCCACCATTAATTTTACCCCATCTTATCCTCTAGTCCCACCACCATTATCTAGTATAAGAGCGCCACAAATCTGAAATTCACTGATAATTCTCTTGTTATTAATACCCCTGTGGCAAATTTATGACACTGCCTACGTTGCCTTATCCCACATACCTCTTGAGGTCCTTAGCGTGCCACACTCCCACAGCTTTCCCGCTGGAATCTTCCAGTTCGTATGTCCAACCGGACACCCTTCTCTTCACGGAGAACGGCCCTACATATTCGGGAGCCAGTTTGGCGGAGAAATACTTTGCGGCGTCTGACAGAACGAAATTTCGACGCCATACCAAATCTTTCGGTAAAAACTGCTCATCCCGGTGCCGCAGGTCATAACGTGATTTTGATTCCTGGGCAGCTGACTTCAACCGTTCGCGGACTTCTTCGCGGACCTTTTGTAGCCATTTCGCCTTTTCAATTCCCTCATCCTGTCCATCTCTCCTTCCTTGTACCTCCGGGCCTTGGTAACTCTCGGGATGAATGGTCATTTCTCGCCCGAAATATAAAAAGTACGGAGTAACCTTCATGTCTTCGTGCGTTGAGGTTCTCAACGCACAACCAATCTTCGATAAATCCCTGTCCCATTCTCGATGATTCTCGGATGCATACGTTCGGAGTAGACGTTTGACATTCTGGTTCACTCGTTCCACCGGATTCGCCTGAGGGTGATATAACGCGGTAAACCTCAACGTAACCGCATGCGCTTCGGCCATCTGTGCGAATTCTCTGGAGCGGAATTGCACGCCGTTATCGCACACAATTATCCGTGGTACTCCGAACAAATATAGAACGTTTTCTTCCAGTAAGCGTACCACGGCCGTTGCGGTTGCTTTCCTTAGGGGAAATAACAAAGGCATCTTGGTCGCATAATCTACTACGGTCAGAATATAGGAGTGTCCCCGCAGGGATCGTGGTAGAGGCCCCACGAGGTCCACACATATCATCTCCCAGGGGGAAGTAGCCTCTCGACTTCTTGACACAATCAGTCCACTGGGAAGCTTCCGATCTACCTTTACCGCCTGGCAAACCTTACACCTCCGGACATAGTTCCTCACATCCACCTTCATCTTTGACCAATAGAACTCTTGTGCCAATCGGTCAAAGGTTTTCTGAACCCCCATGTGCCCCGCAGTAGGTTCGTCATGGCACTGGACCAACGCCTTTGGCCGCTCGTATTTTGGAACTACTTTTTTCCACTGGTTGACTTGGAGCTCAGAATACCGGCCTTTTACCCACTTCCACAACATGTTTTCCACCACCTTCCATTTCGGGTACTTGCCGGGGTCCTTCTGCACCTTCCTCATCATGTTTTGGTACCACTCGTCCGGCCTCTGTGCTACAGAGACGCAGCCTAGGTTTGCGACAGCCCTCGAGAGTGCATCGGGCACTAGATGGTCTTTCCCCTTGCGATGGATTACCTCAAAGTCGAATTTTTGTAATCTCACTGCCCATCTAGCCAATCTGCCCGTCAGCCAGACCAGGGAATGATGGTCCGTAATTACCACGAATCTTGTTCCTTCTTTATAAGGCCGTAGTTTCTCCACTGCCCATAGTACCCCCAAGCACTCCCTTTCGGTAACTGAATGCCTTCTTTCCTGTTTGGAAAGCGCCCTGCTGAGGTAACAGATAACCTTCTCACCATCCGGGTGCGCCTGGCTGAGTACTGCGCCTATGCCCACATCCGAGGCATCCGTTTGTACTTTAAATGGGAGGTCGAAATCTGGACAGGCTAGTACAGGCGCTGATGTGAGCTTACGCTTGCACATCACGAAAGCCTGTTTGCACTCCTCAGACCATAAAAATTTTCGACCCTTCTTCAAGAGATCGCTTAAAGGAGCTACCATTGTCGCATGACTGGGAATGAATCGACGGTACCACGATACCATTCCGAGAAGTTGACGCACTTGCCTTACAGAAGTTGGGCGAGGAAACTCGTTCACCGCTTGAACCTTCTCGGGGTCCACCCTAAGACCCTCCTCATCCACCAGGTATCCCAAGTACTTGAGTTGTGCCCTACAAAACTGACACTTCTCTTTCGAAACCCTCAAACCTGCGACTCTCAGTCGCTCGAAAACTTCCCGGAGAACCTTCATATGTTGCTCGAAAGACTCCGTCACCACGATAATATCGTCAAGATAGGTGAAGACGAATGGTTCCAAAGAAGAACCAAGTACTGTGTCGATTAGTCGTTGCCACGTCGCACCCGAATTGTGTAGCCCGTACGGCATCCTCAGAAAATGAAAAAGTACTGTGAAGGCTGTGTACTGTGAAGGCTGTGTACTGTCGCGACACTTCCGCCATCGGTACCTGCCAGTAGGCTGATTTCACGTCTAACGTGGATAGGTATTTAGCGTTTCGTAGTTTGTCTAGGGTGGCGGAAATATACGGTAGAGGATACGCATCCTTCTCGGACACCGCATTCACCTTTCTGAAATCTACACAGAAACGGTAGGACCCATCTTTTTTACGCACCAGGAGAATCGGCGATGACCAAGGGCTAGAGGAAGGCTCAACCACTCCTAACTTCAGCATTTCGTCTAGCTCGGTGTTAATCTAACGTTGTACTGCCGGTGAAACAGGATAGTATCTCTGTTTGATCGGAGTGGCACTGGTCCTGATGGTATGCTCAACCGCCGTCGCACAACCTAATCCATCTCCCATCAAGGTAAACTGTTGCTCCAGCAGATCTGACAGCTCGCACTTTTCTTGCTCAGACAAATGTGACCGGTCTCGCAGAGCCCCTCTGGCAACTGCCGTCGTCGCAGCCAAAGAATGCCACTGCTGACCTTTCATATCCAATACTACTCCAAATCGTTGCCAGAAATCGATCCCCAAAATCACCTCTTGGGGAACTGACGGGATGACTAATGTGTCTATGTCATGTTTTCGGCCGTATAAGGTATACTTCAAGCGTACTACCCCAGACACCGCACAGGCTACGCCGTTGGCTAATCGCACCTCTTCAATCTGCTCATGACCCAGCACCAAGCCTTTATCCGCCAAACGAGACCAGCCTTTCCCTCCTAGTATCGTACGGCTCGCCCCTGAGTCCAGCAGCCCCCCCATAGTTACGTCCTCAATATCCACCTGTATGTGCGGACGACTATCACTACTACTCTCCATAAGAGCGTAGTCCACGACTGGCCGTTGTGTCCTCGGTTGCGGCCTGATCCCCGTGCTTGCCTGGCCGCTTAGGAAGCACGCTGCTTGTTTCCCGAAGCCTGTTGGTTTGATCGGAATCGAGACTCCCCACCAGTAGCCCTCGCCCGACAAGTTGGACATGACGACCTCATTACCCCCTGTCGACCGCAACCAAAACACCGCCGTGGCTCCGGGCACTCTCTCGACATATGCCCGTCTCGCTTACAATTCCAACATTGGATCCGGCCTGCATTTGACATCGCAGCGACTCGCTCAGTGCCTTCCGTTCCCACGTACGCCAAGTCTGGTTCCAAGCATCGTCTGTTTCGCGTGGTGGGTGGTACAAATGCTGCCACTGAAGCCCTGGTGGCATCCAAAGTGCGTCCCATCTTCACGAGTTCAGAGATCGATGATACTTGCTTCAGACACAGCTGTTGCTGATAGAAAGGCGCTATGTTCCTTCTTAATGTTCGCATCTTTTCCTCCTCCGAGCAACCTTTCCTCAATCTACTAAAAAGGCGCTCCATTATCGCAACGTACCCCCCCATTGACTCATTCTCCCCTTGAGTTCGCTTCCGGATCTCCTCCCAGAGGCGGTCCTCGTAATCCGAGGGTAAAAACTCTGCCTTTAACTCCTCTACTAACTCGTCCCAGCATCCGACAATGTTTCGGTTGGCCCTAAACCAGATCAAGGCCCGAGAATCAAAAAGGTCGACCGCTGCCCTAAAAAGCTGTGGCTTACTAAGTCCCCTTGCCTGACGAAGCTCCTCGACGCGCTCCAAGAAGGCATTCACTGACCCAGATGAGTCCCCGCTGAATTTGAGCCCCCACTTGGCAACCTCTGCCAAACTAGCGCCCTTAACCGATTGGGAAACGGATGTACCTGGATCTTCATTAGATTGACCTTCTTCGTCGTCGCTGACACCATCGACTCTTTCCATCAACGAGCCCATCGCCAGAATCATTCTATTCCGAAGACTTTTTGCAGCTTCCCTCTGTTCTTTAGTAACCGCCTGTAAATTTGACAAACGACGGAATCCAAATTCCACCTTCACCTTAACCTTGATGAATTCCGACGACGTCCTATCTCCCGAAATTCTGGCCACCAGTTCCTCTATCTCCACTGTCTTCGCGGTCAGCTCGGCGTAGTCCGTGTCGTAGTCGAACGGGTACTCTGTTTGGACATACGAAGTGTCCAATTCTAATTCTGCTTTCAACGTTGCCCGCAGCGACTTGCGCATATTATCCACTGTATCTGCAGCAAAACCTCGGATGGCGAGTTCGTAAATGAGCTCATCCTTGCTCAGGCGGTCCACGAGGATCTTCATATGTGCTAACATATAAGTACCTGCTACGCTCGTCTCAAACTATCGCTCTACGCAACTAACCCTGGCTAAAACACTATTTAACACCCTGCCTAACTCAATAAGGGTGGATCCTAAGGCCAATACTGAGTTACAATATAATGTAAACTCTTTCCCTACTATCTGTCCGCTAAAGAAAACCAAAATCCACCTGAAAATCTGTGCCTCTTAACCTAAGAAACCAGACACACTTCCACACACTCAAAATTCAATATTATTCACTTGCACTCACACCACTCAAATAAATCCAGAATTCAAATAAGCATATAACGATATATGACGATCAATAACATACAATATCGTCATGCAAAAAAAAAATGTTACCAGAAATGTATAAAGGCTCTAAAACAGACAAGCCCTTATTTAACCCGCAAAACGAATAGGGTGGATTTTAAATCAAAACTTCGTACCGCGATTTCCCTTTAATGATATTACGAAAGATGCCCTAATGGTTTCTCTCTTTCGGAATTTTCGCGCCTACCGAGCCTCCCACAATTTGGGACTTGGCTATCAAAATTTTCTCACGAACCGTTAGGTACCGTTTCTACCGTTAGCCCCACGTTGGGCGCCAATTTATTACCGTTTTTCTTCCACGGTGTTATTTATCAAGCGTTTAACTTTCTTGAACCCCAAGTCGATAATTTCGGGGGCCTATGCTCACCGGAGATGGGGGTGGGTCGGGCGCCACTCGCTTCACAACCCCGAAACTACGCTTGCCGACGCTCGGAAGCGAGAAAATGCGACGGTTTCGCGCGAAATGTAGAGTGCCAAGAAGAAAAATACACGCTAGTGGTTTCCAAAGAAAAATTTACACTACCGTTTATTAACGAAGGTTTTCAATTCACAATATCGGCACTTACACACTATCCTAAAACAGCGCCGCGAAAGTTAAACTTTAACACCTCTAATAATTTCCTCTATGAATAACATTTACCATCTTTCTGGTTTTGCAAATTGTGATATTAGGAACAAAATAAACTTAACCTACTTACAATTTAATATCTTCCCTCGGTGGACTCGTCGCGATTCGCCTGATTCGCCGTCACTTCGCCTATATCTCCACAATAACCCGTTCGGGAAACTCGATCTTCTTCTCAATCCTTTTCGTTCTGCGGCCTCGACCATCTACGCCACTCGTTTCCGTCCGATCGTCGTTTTCTTTTACTCAACCCTTTTACAACAGTTGTCGCCCTCGATGACTATTCTTTGTCGACCGCCAACTGAACAAGCTTGTTCCTCGCCAAGTACATGTAATAAATAAAAAAATCGACTCTTAGTATTTCGATTCTACCACTCTGCACACTCGTCTGTTCCTTACCACGTCCAGAAAATAAGAGAGCGATCCATGCCTTGATCACCTCGCAAGCAACCTCGGCTCCGCTTTCTGATCCCGCTTAGACGGGATCCTAGATTGTCCGTTTGGCGAAAAAAAATATCACAATGCATTTCAAATGCATTTCGGCCGTTGCATTCAGTTCCCGGTCATTGCACTTTCTTCGTTAATGTGCATTGCCGCAATCTGCATGTGCAGCCCAAGTGCATTCGGTCATTGCACCTGGCATTGCGCTAGTTAAAAGACCAAGGTCTTAGTAAAATAAAAAAATATATTTTATTCAAACTAACGTATGTATTTCACAAACAAGACTGAACTGGAAAAATGAGATTACATTCTATTTATCGAAAACAAAAATGACTACATTGGATTTACTAAAATGACGAGCAAGCGGCACATGCCGGATATCGATTTAGGTTGCATTGCATTGCAATGGTGCAGTGTCCGAAGTATTAGCGGCACATGCCGGATGTAGATTTAGGTTGCATTGCAATGGTGCAATGTCCGATGTATGTAATTTGGTCGTGTTATGTGGTGTTGATGTGTTAGCATACGTAACTCCTCCCCCCTTAGTGGGTAGCGACGGCCAGATGAATTGAATGGAAGGTTCTGTGGCAGGAGCTATGATGCTGCTTTCGATTCGGCCCCTGCGGATCTTTTGATATGCGAATATCAGCACCACACAGGCGGTTACGGTAAGTATTAACGTCGTTGCGAGTTGTAGGGTTATTGGCTGGATGTAGTCTTCTGGGATTTCTTGCAGCTTCCCTTTCACGAACTGGTACTGGCTCAAACTTTGGAATTTTATCTGGATGTTTGATGAGTTACTAGCGCTAATGTTGTTATAGATCATTGGATGTATATTAATTTCGTCCCAATGCATGGAATTGATACTACTGTAAGTTATGCCATTGATAGTTACTTGGCAGTCTTCGAAATGGATAAGTATTGTTCCCTTCATCGTAATGTTTTGCGGATCGCAGGATGTTGTTACAGCTGTCTCCGGGATGTTGATTAGCAAGAGATGGTTCGGTTCAGGTTGATATATCTCCATCAGGTTCTCGCGGTTATGAAGTTCACAGTGTGCTGGCTGGTTATTCATGAGTTTCCCAATACATGATGATTCTGAGGTTTTTCCGAAGAGCGACGTTTTGGTACAGTAGTATACTTTTTCGATAATGCGGCATTTATCATCAATTGCTTGGATATGTTCAGGGTTTATGACAAGGTAAGGTTTGACTGGGATAGTTTTGGTCTTGTGGATGGGTAAGGGAATGATGTGGAAGAAGGAGTAATTTTCTTTTGAAACTATGGGGACCTGGACATTAAAGATTATGTTTGACCCATTGGCGTAGGCTTGTAACTCTAATAGTTCATATATATGTTCATTTGATACAATTTCGATTGATTGATTAGCGAAGATTGAATACAGTTCTGATAACTCGTTTGGACTAAGAATCAATTTGGAAATTATGTTAAGTCTCGCTAGCATTACTGCTTCTGAGATTCCGGACAAATGTTCGTTTAATAAGTCAATATTGTAGTTAATTTGCGTCAAAAATTGTAGATGTTTTAGGCTAGTGCTATCGGTTTTTATTTGGTTCTGAAGGTTCCCGTTGATGTATTTTAAATATTGAGTTATGCTTTGTTGTTGCCTGTTAATATGTTGTGTGATATTTCCAAAACGTTCGATCATCTGTGCATTAATTTTTGATTGTTGATTCATTTCGGATTTCAGACGGTTCTCGTTATTTAAAATTTTATTGATGCTATTGTTAATTTCGATCGCATCGTTCACATCGAGGTTACCAGTAATACCTTTAATTATAGTCCCAAGTCCGTTAATAAGTCCGCGTTTAGTTCTAGTTTTAGGCATCAAGGTGGTTAGTTTGTTGTCGGCTTCTTGTAATTTGATTTTACTTATTTCCAGGGAGTCGTTTATATCGGTAAATTCCCCGAATGTCGTCAGCGTTTCGTTAATTTTGATAATGTTTTCCCTGTACTTGTCCAACTGTACTATATGTAGTAGGTTCCTATGCGATTCAATGAGTCTAGCGTCTCCGAGTCTCATCGGCAAGAGTCCTTGTCTGTTAGTGAGGTCCTGTATGTCCATCTTCCGGCCGTGGATTATTTGAAGAAACCTGGAATTTGCGTTTCTTTTTAATTTTTGATTTATGTAACTTTTGGTCGTTGGTTGTCAAAATGGTTATATTATTGTCCTGCTTAACTTTATGTTTGGTGAATCTTCGTGTCAATTTATTTCTTCTACATTCTTTCCTATAAATGACGGATCCTTCATTAAGTATTTCAGGATCTTCCCTGGCTTGGTTTAATTTTTCGATTCTTTTACTAGTTTGGGTTTCAAGGTGTTTTTGTATTTCAGGATATAATTTTGCCTGAAATTCCTTTAATTTCTCTAAATATTCGTGAACGTTATTTTCTTGAAGATTGTTATTAAATTTGTATGTTCTGCCAAAGAAGATCTCATAAGGAGTATAATTTGTGGAAGAGTGGATAGCGTTATTGTAAAGCCTAGTTCGCACTAGGCTAGTAATTTAGTAGAGTAGCGAGTAATTTAGTGACTAAACTACTCGCTACTGGACAGAAATCGTTCGCATTACGGTCCAGTACAGTACACAAGTGTTTTGCAAGATGAACGGGCTGCAACGCAATAGAGTGAATAAGCTGATTAAGCTAATCGTACTGGCTATTTTAGAAAAGGTGGATAAGGAAATTTGTGTGATTAAGAAAAAAAAGTTATGGGTACGAAAATGGATCGATAGAAGAGATCAACTAGGAGCTACCTATTGTCTTCTGAAGGAATTAGCATTGGAATACTTCAATAGTTTGAGAATGTCCGAAAGTTGTGTGAATTTTCTGTTAACGAAAATAAACTCTCAAATTCAGCGTAAAGATACCCTTTTGAGAAGTGCGATTCCTGCAATTACAAAATTGCTAGCAACTCTATACTTTCTTGCTAGTGGATGTACTTTAAGGACACTCACACATATATTTAGACTCGAAAAATCAACTATTTCCGAATTCATCATCGATGTTTGTGAAGCAATCTATGAATCATTAATGGAATTTATCAAGGTAGGATTAAATAACTGAATAATTGCACAGCTGCGAGTAGGTCAATCTAAAAAGGAATGGATCTCGTTAGGTAAAACTACTTCTAAAAACAATAGGTAATAATAATAACTAACAGCTTATTGTATCATAGCAATAAACATGCTTTTGAAATACTTCAAATAATAAAATTATGCACTATTTTTAATTTTCAATTTGATTTCCTTTTCACCAAATCCGGGTATATTCATTGCATTTTCTAAATCCAAGTATGCGGATAGTTTCATTTGTTTGTTTATATAATGAGGGGTTTTAACATTCCACAAACATTCATGATCTACATATTTAGAAACAAATTTCAAAGTTGTTTTTTCGGTCCAGCGAAACGACATTTTTGCGACCACGAAAGAACTCGACTAATCAACAGGTTCGGATTTGTTTAGTCGGTGACACCGGGCCTCGATTTGCAATTTACTCTGCAATTTCCAATGGCAGCGACTGTCAAATTTATGGTATGCCATCTGTGCGTGGGGAATTTCATGGCATGCAATTTCATTTCGAAAATGCCTCTGAGCGGGAAGGACGTGCGCTATATCTGAGCATCAAATGCTCTTAAAGAGTTATTTGAAATGTAAATGCGATTTTTTCGCAATTTTCCAACATTTCATTGCTCAACGACATCTAAAAATTCCTTTAAATTCAAAATACCTACATCTTCTTATAAGAAATAAGGCATTCCCATGGTTCAGCGCCATTTTGAAACCAAGAGCTGTCAAAATATTGCAAGGCAGATTGCCGAGCAAATTGCATACCATATTGCCTACTATTTATGGCAGACCATAAAATATTGCATACCCTAGGCTGCCTCCACTGGCAATTTCAAATTTCATCCAATGGGAAATTGCAAGTGGAGGCAGCCTGTGAGCCAGTTAGCACGGACGCGTGGTGGAAGGCGCTACTCGCCCGATTAAAATAGAGTAAAATGGATCGACTCGACTATATCATTCACTAAACTACTTGACTAATTTTTTGTGGTTCGCACACATTTAGCTACTAAATTACTCGCTACTCTACTAAATTACTAGCCTAGTGCGAACTAGGCTTAAGTGATAATTGTTTCGTTTAGTATATCGTCATGGTCCTTGTCACGTTGTTTATCGTATATAATTCGGTAAATTTCTGTTAGTGTAGAGTGTAGTCTTTCAACGGGTCCATTGCTGCTGCTCTGTTGATAAGATGTCATGTGGAGCTTTATTTCATACTGCTTGCAAAAATCTTTGAAGAGTGTGGAGTTGAATTCGGTTCCTTGGTCTGCCACAAGGGTGACTAAGGTAGCCGGTATGCCGTGCAGGCTTATGTAGTGTTTTAGAGCCTTGACTATTGAAATACTGTTTCGACTTTCTATTGTGTAGGCTGCAGCATACTTGGAGAACTTGTCTATGATTGTGAGTACATATCTTTTATTAATTGTATATATGTCAGTATGGAGTATATCCAAGGGTTTTACCGGAGTTGGAGGGACTTGATGTGTAGGTGTTTGTGGGTTCCGGTCGTATTTCATTGTTTGACAAGTCTCACAATTGTTTATAACTTGCGTTATCTTCGTTTTAAGGAACGGAAAATAATAGTCTCTTTTTAAATGTGAAAGGGTTTCATTTATTCCGCGATGATTACTCTTGGAGTGATAATCATTGATGATGGCATCTTGTTCATCGGAGTCTGTAATGTCCCGCAAAAATTCGATGCAACGAACTATTTTAAACTTCCTGCCTTGGGTGAAGTGAATAGAGAAAACTTCCTGTAATCTCCGAAAAATGTCGTCGTTAGCATATACTGCCGTTAGCCGGTTAGGTGGGACAAATTTTTTAAAAATCTCGATTATGGCCGATTCGGAATATTCTTGCTTCCTAATTGTACGGCGTTGTTTGTTTCTAAAAGGGACTTCTAGAACTATTTCCGGCTTCCTTTCAGTTTGTTCTAGAATAAGTTGCAGAGCAAATTCATTAAGGGGTCTTTCAGAGATGGGGATACCGGTGTTAAGATTTTCATCAGCGGAATGAACTGTGGTTCCACCGTCACTTTGTGAAGAGATGCTGGGTATACTGGTTTTGTTTGCATGGATCTCGGTTTGGGATATTGCTGGAAGTTTGATCCTGCTCAGCGCGTCTGCGTTATTATTCTGGTTGCCCTTTTTATAGACGATCTCATAATCGTATTCCTCTAGTCTTAGCCTCCAGCGGATAAGTCTAGAGTTTGGATCCTTAAGGCTTGTTATCCAAGTCAAGGGCTTATGGTCAGTGACTATTTTAAATTTCCTGCCGAAAAGATACGGTCTGAAATATTTCGTGGCCCAAACGATGGCCAAAAGTTCCTTCTCTATGGTAGAATAATTGATCTCCGTGTCTGTCAATGTTCTACTGGCGAAGCAGATTGGTTTATCACTGCCGATAGGGCCTTGTGATAAGACAGCACCAATCGCAAAATTGCTCGCGTCTGTCGTGAGGACGAAGGGTTTATTAAAATCAGGGTACTGAAGAATGGGATCGTTTATCAGCATCTCTTTACAATGATTAAAACATTTGACGTAGCGGTCCGTTAGCTCCACCGTTCTGCCTTTTTTCAAGCATTCCGTCATTGGCTTAGTCAAATTGGCGAAATCTTTAATAAATTTTCGATAGTACCCTAGAAGTCCGAGAAAGGTTTTGATTTCCTTCTGGGTTTTTGGAATTGGAAAGGATCTGATAGCTCTTACCTTGTCCGGATTAGGCTTAACACCTTCCGTGGTAACAAGATGGCCTAAAAATGAAATTTCTTTGTGCATAAACTCTGATTTGTCTAGCTGCACCTTCAGGTTTGCTTCCCTGAGCCTTTGGAAAACCTTTTTTAAATTCTCTACATGCTCTTGTAGTGAAGTGGAAAAAATTATAATATCGTCTAGATAAACTAGGCAAATGGTCCCCTGGAGTTCTTTTAAAACATTGTCCATAACCCTTTGGAAGGTGGACGGAGCATTTTTCAGGCCAAAGGGCATCCGAACATACTCATAGTGGCCCCCTTCTACAGTGAACGCTGTTTTACTGATATCCTCAGGGCTCATTTCGATCTGGTGGAATCCACTTGCTAGATCTAGTGTTGTATAATACATCGATTTGCCCAATTTATCTAAGATATCGTTAATATTGGGTAATGGATATCGATCAGTTATCGTTTTTTCATTTAATTTACGATAATCGATTACCATTCTCCACTTCTGTTCCCCACTAGCATCAATCTTTTTTGGAACAATCCATACTGGAGAGCTCCATGGTGAGTAGCTGGGGCGGATAATTTTTTGATTAAGCAAGTTAGATATTTGATTGCGCACTTCCTCTTTGTGCACGAAAGGGTATCTGTAGGACTTTGTGTATATAAGCACATTGTCCTCCGTTCTAATCCGGTGCTTGACCTGGTTCGTAAAGCTCAGATTTTGCCCTTCCCTGAAAAAGATATCATCGTATTGTCGACAAATCTTCAGGAGGCATTTCCGGTCTTCGTCATTTAGGTGAGACGTTCGGATTTGTTTACCAATGTCTTCTAAAGGCGATGTACCGGAAATGCTATCATCGTACTCTATATTGAGGTTATTAATTTGGTGATATGCAATAAGTTCTTCAACTTTCAAAGGTTGCTCGATGTATAAAAGTTCGTCGGAGTTTGATGCATTCATCACCTCAATCCAAGCATACCAGTCTTTTGCTACATAAATTCCTTCAGATATAGTTAAATTTGGTGTTATTTGTATGGACTTAAGGTAAATCTCTCCATTTTCAACATCTACCGGCAGTTTAATGATGGCCTTGCTGTTGCTGGAGATGATGTGTTTTCCAGACGTAAGATTAGGTTTAGAGTGTAATTTTAATATTGAATTGTTGGTTATTAGAAGTTGGTTGGCAATATCAACTTTTGCCCCTAATTTGCCTAGGATATCGATCCCTAGGAGTCCGTCGAAGTATCCGTGGAATTGGAAGACCAGAAAACGTATCTCACCAGGTTGATTAAATTCGATGAAACAAGGAAATGTTACTTCTTCGTCTACTTTGTGTCTGGTGAGTACAGTTCTAATATATGTGGGTTTTATTTTTGTGATATTAGTAGAGTTTACAAATTCTGGATTGATGAATGAAGAAGAAGCTCCTGTATCAACCAGAAATTTCAATGGTCGACCGAAAGGGGATGAAATTTCAACGTATGGTAAGATATTTCCGTGTGTATTTAAATCTACGTATCCGATGGCTTTGCTGAGGCAATTAGGTAAAAATTTGAATCGTCTACTACGGGGTTTGTTGGTGTGACATCATCTTGTTCAGTCTGAGCTTGCACATCACAGCATTCAGGGTCACTTTGGAAGTATGGATATAGGTAACTTTGAGGATCGCTCATGTTTTCGGCATGATAAGCGTAATATTGGTCGTCTGGGTAATAGGGAGCAGTAATATTTTCGTCAGGAATACCGAATTGTTCTATGTTATAGAATGGCCTGTTCACGAAGTTTCCATTACTCTGTGGTTGGATTTTTCGTGTAACTGTGCTTCCCAATTCCATTGGTTCCGGTTTTTGGGAGGATGGGATGTTAGGACGAGGAAACGATGGCCTTTGTTGGGCGTTGAAATTAGGTGAATTAAAGTTTTGGAAATTATTCTTTTGGGGGTATGGTATATTATTGTTTTGAATAAATTGCGGTTGTCTGAAGAATGGTGTATTGGGGAATGACTGCTGTTGCCGAAGCTGGAATGGGTTATTGGGTCTGTTGAGTGGGAAGGGTGCAACCCTTTGAACCCATGGTTGATGTTGTGGATATGGAGTCCTCAAATTAAAGGTTGGAGCCCTAAAGAGACCCGTTGAGCCAGGAAGATTATTGCTCGGTTTCGGTGGTAATTTGGGGTGTTCAATTTTCTTTTCTGATCCCGTATACGTGATATTTTGCTTCTCGATACAATAAGCGTAAGCAGCAGCAAGAGATTGCGGTTTCATAGCACGAATGGTTGAACCGAGGGGGTCGTTCAGTCCCGAGATGAATGTGTTGAGACACATTTCAGAAAACAGATTTCTTTTCGCCGCAATTACGTTAGGATCCCGTTCATGAATATTTACATGGTTATTCATACTGGATAGTATTTAGATTACACTGCCATAGAAGTCCTGAATAGAGTTACCCTTTTGTTTAAGACCGTGAAGGTCCTTGATGAGGGAAGTTTCATTCCTCTTATCTGCGTAGTGTAACACAAGGTTTTCTTTGATGTTACCCCAAATCAACGGAGTCCCATACATATTGAGAACTTCGTTTGCTGGGCCGACTATCTTGTTTCTGATAGCTCTTAAAAGAAGTTGCCCATAGGGTGTCCCGTTTGTGGGTTGGATCAACGTGAGAATTTCATCAACGTTGTCCAGGAAATCAAAGGGTTATCTGGGGTTGCCATCGAATCTTGGTAGATCCTTGATGGCGTCAGGCATCCGAAGTGCACTAAATAGGTCGATCTGAATGATGTTGTTTTCGTTTGTCATACTTTCGTGGTGGACTGTATTGTCGTCTTCACTAAAAGTTCCCGGACTGGTTTCCTCGATAGTATATATGCGACTTTCACTATTTTCTTTCCGAAAGAAATTCGTTAAATTTGAAAGACTGAAGGAACGTCTTGGAAAACTCGCGGAATCACTGCTTTTCTTGACACTATCACTTATATTATTAAAATTATTTAAAAGAAAATCACTATCTCTATAATTGTAAGTATTGTGTGTTTCTAATCTAATAGGATTATTAGTACTAAAAATAGGTTGAGTCTGCCTACGTTTTGGGGGTGTAGGATAAGGTTTCAGGAGGGAAGACTTAGAAGGTTTGGTTGGGGACATATAATATCCAAAGATTTGCCGACTTACATGTAAAATATATAAATCTCCAACTGCATATCTGTACTGTGAATAGTTCCAATTGTAATCACTGCACTATACAACGATTTCCTTTCGTTGCTGCACTGTGCACACAGGATACTCAGAAACACTTTGCGATTTTCCCTCGCGTTGCGATCTTCCTTCGCGTACTGATGTTTCCGTCACGAATCAAACTATTGCACACAGGGTATACACGGATACTACGGTTTTTACTTGCGATTAACCTTCGCGTTGCGATTTTCTTTCGCGTACCGACGTTTCCACAAACGAACTATTGCCTTCCCCACTGATAGATCCTACCGACTGCGCCAGTTAAAAGACCAAAGTCTTAGTAAAATAAAAAAATATATTTTATTCAAACTAACGTATGTATTTCACAAACAAGACTGAACTGGAAAAATGAGATTACATTCAATTTATCGAAAACAAAAATGATTACATTGGATTTACTAAAATGACGAGCAAGCGGCACATGCCGGATATCGATTTAGGTTGCATTGCATTGCAATGGTGCAGTGTCCGAAGTATTAGCGGCAAATGCCGGATGTATATTTAGGTTGCATTGCAATGGTGCAATGTCCGATGTATGTAATTTGGTCGTGTTATGTGGTGTTGATGTGTTAGCATACGTAACTCGCTCGATCTAATGAGACACATGTATGGCAACGCCTTGGTACATCTCGGAACGCGGTCCGTTCCTCTGGCGTTCCGCCAAGTTGCAATTGACATACGAACTGTCAAAATCATGTCTTTCTTTCGCTACGACACGGCCTAGTTTTTCGAGTGATCGATAGTTCATAATTTCGGTTGAAATACAAAGTTTAATGGTGAAATCTCGAAGTTGAAACTCACAAAATACGACTACGATTCCTGACGGGCCGCGTGAATCCTGTGAATTGAGTGTCAATAAACCGGGAAACGGATTCTGAGACATTTGTTTGGTTCCAGAATAATCAGACCGGCAGAATTTGTTGTGATAGGTAAGTTTCTCGAGCTAGGTACACCTTGCATTGCTGTCTATGTCAAAGTGGCTGGTCAGCCTTGGATTCTTTTTCTTTCCTCGTATTAATTGGCCCCTTTCATCATATTATTATCATCGTAACAGTTGATATGTTCGATACTTGTAGATGATGATGATGATGATGATGCTGACGACGACATCGATGTTGCTGCTCCTGATGATGGTGACCCGTGCGTGTTTCGACTGTTCAAATTTATCACTGCAGATCCAACCGCAAGTCGATTTGTTGCATGATTATTATGTTATTATTATCGCGACAGTTATTATGTTCGGTATTTGTAGATGATGATGATGATGACGGTGCTGACGACGACATGGATGCTTGTGGTTTCCAGAGCAACCCGAATGTCCACAACGCTTCTAAAGTCTCCTGGTGAGGTGTGCTGAATTGAGGTTACTAGATCGATGCAAGCATATTAAGCATACGGAAGATCATTACAAAACGTTGAAATCAACATCAGGACTAACGGATGAAGCTTATTTAGAGGATTTATGATCTCATTTTGACGGTGCTTTTCCAAATATACTGCTGGCGGTCATCCACGACGATGAGGCGACGGACGATGGCCTTGGTGATTATTCTTGTAGGCGAAGATAAAGAAGTGAATTTATACGTTTCGACGTTGCGTTCGATACTGTCAGGTGAGTACTATGACGATTTTCCCTTTTTCTTCCTTAATATCGCGGCTGACATGGAAGTTACCTCGGCCCCACTATCAGCTTCGAGGAATACCGGGTCCTGACGAGTGCGCGCCTTGGTTTTGATATTGGCCGTTCTTGTCAGGGCTCGCTGAGACTCGAAGCCTACTCCACGACTCGATACCATTTGTAATACAGCTCCATGACCTACATTATTACTTATCCTACGATCACATAGTTTACAACGAACCTTCGACTCCCTACCGCAAGCGTGTCCGCGTCTATAAATTAACATGAATTTCTATCTGCCACCGGTACGGCTCGCGGGCGTGATCGACCGTGACAGCATATGTATACACTTTGCGCATAAGTCAACAACCCTTAATCCTCAATTAGCTCATCGGCATTTTCTTGTACGCACATACACATATATCTCACTTAAGCATAATTTATAAATGCATATTAACATCTATGACCCTCTCCGTTTACATAAATCCCGTTGTTAAAATCAAATTTATGATTTTTTCGCTCACTATCAACTCCCATTCGGTGCCCATTCAAATGCTTATTTCTATGTCAATAAAGCATTTCCATACTGTGCGGTGTTAATAACACAATACAAATCTATTTTCGAACTGTACCGAAATATCTTCAAAATTCACCTCACAAAAAACCTCAATCAACAGAATTACTATACAAAAATTATATCATATGTATGCACTTTGCGCATAATTCAACAACCTTAAATCCTCAATTAGCTCATTCGCATTGTCTTATATGCATCTGAAGCATAATTTTTCAATCCATGTTTACATGTATTACCCTACCGGGGTGGAAGAATCCTCATATTAACATCAATTCCGTGGGAATCCTCGTCAGTCTTCCGACTTGTTACGATCAAACGTTTCCGATTCGCGTTGTAATTTCCAGGCCGTTCTGTACTAATTCTATGACGACAATCTATTTCGTTCAATTGTTCAGTTACTGATTTTTTTTTCTTTTTTTTTTATATATAATTATTTAACCGTGTTGCCAAATCATACCCGTATATGGCACATTTGAACTCTGGATTTCCTATCCTTACTTACTAACTACTACCGCATCGGTTTTTTTTTTGTTTTCCATTCATACTGTGGTTTAATGCATGCGACCTCATTCTAACTTCTCAACAAAATCCACCTGCATGTTTACAAGTGTCGTGCCATAACTTGATAGCTGGTGTGGGTACTTTTTGCTTTAATATGAAAAATTCTAATGCCATTTGACCTTCTTTTTAGTTCTATTAAACGGACACCAACTACCAAAATGACGAACGGTGGAAGCCCCACCGCAATACAATAACAACAAAAAAAAACAGTAGATCTCGAAGGAAGGCCCTGAATACGCCCAGAGAGAATATTTGGTAATCTTACTTTATCAACATAATCAATAATCAATATCCATACTAATCCTTTGAAACTTACTAATACCCTAAGCTTAACCTGAACTTAATTCTAAGTAATTCCTCAACTTAATATCTAACACCACCGACTTAGGCAAATTCTAGCTTACAGCATCTAATCTATGCTACCAATCTATTTGCTTAACCCCGCCACCACTTCTAGCCAGTTCGATATTTGTAACACAAATGATTATGGATTTTAACCCGCCACCATTAATTTTACCCCATCTTATCCTCTAGTCCCACCACCATTATCTAGTATAAGAGCGCCACAAATCTGAAATTCACTGGTAATTCTCTTGTTATTAATACCCCTGTGGCAAATTTATGACACTGCCTACGTTGCCTTATCCCACATACCTCTTGAGGTCCTTAGCGTGCCACACTCCCACAGCTTTCCCGCTGGAATCTTCCAGTTCGTATGTCCAACCGGACACCCTTCTCTTCACGGAGAACGGCCCTACATATTCGGGAGCCAGTTTGGCGGAGAAATACTTTGCGGCGTCTGACAGAACGAAATTTCGACGCCATACCAAATCTTTCGGTAAAAACTGCTCATCCCGGTGCCGCAGGTCATAACGTGATTTTGATTCCTGGGCAGCTGACTTCAACCGTTCGCGGACTTCTTCGCGGACCTTTTGTAGCCATTTCGCCTTTTCAATTCCCTCATCCTGTCCATCTCTCCTTCCTTGTACCTCCGGGCCTTGGTAACTCTCGGGATGAATGGTCATTTCTCGCCCGAAATTTAAAAAGTACGGAGTAACCTTCATGTCTTCGTGCGTTGAGGTTCTCAACGCACAACCAATCTTCGATAAATCCCTGTCCCATTCTCGATGATTCTCGGATGCATACGTTCGGAGTAGACGTTTGACATTCTGGTTCACTCGTTCCACCGGATTCGCCTGAGGGTGATATAACGCGGTAAACCTCAACGTAACCGCATGCGCTTCGGCCATCTGTGCGAATTCTCTGGAGCGGAATTGCACGCCGTTATCGCACACAATTATCCGTGGTACTCCGAACAAATATAGAACGTTTTCTTCCAGTAAGCGTACCACGGCCGTTGCGGTTGCTTTCCTTAGGGGAAATAACAAAGGCATCTTGGTCGCATAATCTACTACGGTCAGAATATAGGAGTGTCCCCGCAGGGATCGTGGTAGAGGCCCCACGAGGTCCACACATATCATCTCCCAGGGGGAAGTAGCCTCTCGACTTCTTGACACCATCAGTCCACTGGGAAGCTTCCGATCTACCTTTACCGCCTGGCAAACCTTACACCTCCGGACATAGTTCCTCACATCCGCCTTCATCTTTGACCAATAGAACTCTTGTGCCAATCGGTCAAAGGTTTTCTGAACCCCCATGTGCCCCGCAGTAGGTTCGTCATGGCACTGGACCAACGCCTTTGGCCGCTCGTATTTTGGAACTACTTTTTTCCACTGGTTGACTTGGAGCTCAGAATACCGGCCTTTTACCCACTTCCACAACATGTTTTCCACCACCTTCCATTTCGGGTACTTGCCGGGGTCCTTCTGCACCTTCCTCATCATGTTTTGGTACCACTCGTCCGGCCTCTGTGCTACAGAGACGCAGCCTAGGTTTGCGACAGCCCTCGAGAGTGCATCGGGCACTAGATGGTCTTTCCCCTTGCGATGGATTACCTCAAAGTCGAATTTTTGTAATCTCACTGCCCATCTAGCCAATCTGCCCGTCAGCCAGACCAGGGAATGATGGTCCGTAATTACCACGAATCTTGTTCCTTCTTTATAAGGCCGTAGTTTCTCCACTGCCCATAGTACCCCCAAGCACTCCCTTTCGGTAACTGAATGCCTTCTTTCCTGTTTGGAAAGCGCCCTGCTGAGGTGACAGATAACCTTCTCACCATCCGGGTGCGCCTGGCTGAGTACTGCGCCTATGCCCACATCCGAGGCATCCGTTTGTACTTTAAATGGGAGGTCGAAATCTGGACAGGCTAGTACAGGCGCTGATGTGAGCTTACGCTTGCACATCACGAAAGCCTGTTTGCACTCCTCAGACCATAAAAATTTTCGACCCTTCTTCAAGAGATCGCTTAAAGGAGCTACCATTGTCGCATGACTGGGAATGAATCGACGGTACCACGATACCATTCCGAGAAGTTGACGCACTTGCCTTACAGAAGTTGGGCGAGGAAACTCGTTCACCGCTTGAACCTTCTCGGGGTCCACCCTAAGACCCTCCTCATCCACCAGGTATCCCAAGTACTTGAGTTGTGCCCTACAAAACTGACACTTCTCTTTCGAAACCCTCAAACCTGCGACTCTCAGTCGCTCGAAAACTTCCCGGAGAACCTTCATATGTTGCTCGAAAGACTCCGTCACCACGATAATATCGTCAAGATAGGTGAAGACGAATGGTTCCAAAGAAGAACCAAGTACTGTGTCGATTAGTCGTTGCCACGTCGCACCCGAATTGTGTAGCCCGTACGGCATCCTCAGAAAATGAAAAAGTACTGTGAAGGCTGTGTACTGTGAAGGCTGTGTACTGTCGCGACACTTCCGCCATCGGTACCTGCCAGTAGGCTGATTTCACGTCTAACGTGGATAGGTATTTAGCGTTTCGTAGTTTGTCTAGGGTGGCGGAAATATACGGTAGAGGATACGCATCCTTCTCGGACACCGCATTCACCTTTCTGAAATCTACACAGAAACGGTAGGACCCATCTTTTTTACGCACCAGGAGAATCGGCGATGACCAAGGGCTAGAGGAAGGCTCAACCACTCCTAACTTCAGCATTTCGTCTAGCTCGGTGTTAATCTAACGTCATAGAAGAGATCAACTAGGAGCTACCTATTGTCTTCTGAAGGAATTAGCATTGGAATACTTCAATAGTTTGAGAATGTCCGAAAGTTGTGTGAATTTTCTGTTAACGAAAATAAACTCTCAAATTCAGCGTAAAGATACCCTTTTGAGAAGTGCGATTCCTGCAATTACAAAATTGCTAGCAACTCTATACTTTCTTGCTAGTGGATGTACTTTAAGGACACTCACACATATATTTAGACTCGAAAAATCAACTATTTCCGAATTCATCATCGATGTTTGTGAAGCAATCTATGAATCATTAATGGAATTTATCAAGGTAGGATTAAATAACTGAATAATTGCACAGCTGCGAGTAGGTCAATCTAAAAAGGAATGGATCTCGTTAGGTAAAACTACTTCTAAAAACAATAGGTAATAATAATAACTAACAGCTTATTGTATCATAGCAATAAACATGCTTTTGAAATACTTCAAATAATAAAATTATGCACTATTTTTAATTTTCAATTTGATTTCCTTTTCACCAAATCCGGGTATATTCATTGCATTTTCTAAATCCAAGTATGCGGATAGTTTCATTTGTTTGTTTATATAATGAGGGGTTTTAACATTCCACAAACATTCATGATCTACATATTTAGAAACAAATTTCAAAGTTGTTTTTTCGGTCCAGCGAAACGACATTTTTGCGACCACGAAAGAACTCGACTAATCAACAGGTTCGGATTTGTTTAGTCGGTGACACCGGGCCTCGATTTGCAATTTACTCTGCAATTTCCAATGGCAGCGACTGTCAAATTTATGGTATGCCATCTGTGCGTGGGGAATTTCATGGCATGCAATTTCATTTCGAAAATGCCTCTGAGCGGGAAGGACGTGCGCTATATCTGAGCATCAAATGCTCTTAAAGAGTTATTTGAAATGTAAATGCGATTTTTTCGCAATTTTCCAACATTTCATTGCTCAACGACATCTAAAAATTCCTTTAAATTCAAAATACCTACATCTTCTTATAAGAAATAAGGCATTCCCATGGTTCAGCGCCATTTTGAAACCAAGAGCTGTCAAAATATTGCAAGGCAGATTGCCGAGCAAATTGCATACCATATTGCCTACTATTTATGGCAGACCATAAAATATTGCATACCCTAGGCTGCCTCCACTGGCAATTTCAAATTTCATCCAATGGGAAATTGCAAGTGGAGGCAGCCTGTGAGCCAGTTAGCACGGACGCGTGGTGGAAGGCGCTACTCGCCCGATTAAAATAGAGTAAAATGGATCGACTCGACTATATCATTCACTAAACTACTTGACTAATTTTTTGTGGTTCGCACACATTTAGCTACTAAATTACTCGCTACTCTACTAAATTACTAGCCTAGTGCGAACTAGGCTTAAGTGATAATTGTTTCGTTTAGTATATCGTCATGGTCCTTGTCACGTTGTTTATCGTATATAATTCGGTAAATTTCTGTTAGTGTAGAGTGTAGTCTTTCAACGGGTCCATTGCTGCTGCTCTGTTGATAAGATGTCATGTGGAGCTTTATTTCATACTGCTTGCAAAAATCTTTGAAGAGTGTGGAGTTGAATTCGGTTCCTTGGTCTGCCACAAGGGTGACTAAGGTAGCCGGTATGCCGTGCAGGCTTATGTAGTGTTTTAGAGCCTTGACTATTGAAATACTGTTTCGACTTTCTATTGTGTAGGCTGCAGCATACTTGGAGAACTTGTCTATGATTGTGAGTACATATCTTTTATTAATTGTATATATGTCAGTATGGAGTATATCCAAGGGTTTTACCGGAGTTGGAGGGACTTGATGTGTAGGTGTTTGTGGGTTCCGGTCGTATTTCATTGTTTGACAAGTCTCACAATTGTTTATAACTTGCGTTATCTTCGTTTTAAGGAACGGAAAATAATAGTCTCTTTTTAAATGTGAAAGGGTTTCATTTATTCCGCGATGATTACTCTTGGAGTGATAATCATTGATGATGGCATCTTGTTCATCGGAGTCTGTAATGTCCCGCAAAAATTCGATGCAACGAACTATTTTAAACTTCCTGCCTTGGGTGAAGTGAATAGAGAAAACTTCCTGTAATCTCCGAAAAATGTCGTCGTTAGCATATACTGCCGTTAGCCGGTTAGGTGGGACAAATTTTTTAAAAATCTCGATTATGGCCGATTCGGAATATTCTTGCTTCCTAATTGTACGGCGTTGTTTGTTTCTAAAAGGGACTTCTAGAACTATTTCCGGCTTCCTTTCAGTTTGTTCTAGAATAAGTTGCAGAGCAAATTCATTAAGGGGTCTTTCAGAGATGGGGATACCGGTGTTAAGATTTTCATCAGCGGAATGAACTGTGGTTCCACCGTCACTTTGTGAAGAGATGCTGGGTATACTGGTTTTGTTTGCATGGATCTCGGTTTGGGATATTGCTGGAAGTTTGATCCTGCTCAGCGCGTCTGCGTTATTATTCTGGTTGCCCTTTTTATAGACGATCTCATAATCGTATTCCTCTAGTCTTAGCCTCCAGCGGATAAGTCTAGAGTTTGGATCCTTAAGGCTTGTTATCCAAGTCAAGGGCTTATGGTCAGTGACTATTTTAAATTTCCTGCCGAAAAGATACGGTCTGAAATATTTCGTGGCCCAAACGATGGCCAAAAGTTCCTTCTCTATGGTAGAATAATTGATCTCCGTGTCTGTCAATGTTCTACTGGCGAAGCAGATTGGTTTATCACTGCCGATAGGGCCTTGTGATAAGACAGCACCAATCGCAAAATTGCTCGCGTCTGTCGTGAGGACGAAGGGTTTATTAAAATCAGGGTACTGAAGAATGGGATCGTTTATCAGCATCTCTTTACAATGATTAAAACATTTGACGTAGCGGTCCGTTAGCTCCACCGTTCTGCCTTTTTTCAAGCATTCCGTCATTGGCTTAGTCAAATTGGCGAAATCTTTAATAAATTTTCGATAGTACCCTAGAAGTCCGAGAAAGGTTTTGATTTCCTTCTGGGTTTTTGGAATTGGAAAGGATCTGATAGCTCTTACCTTGTCCGGATTAGGCTTAACACCTTCCGTGGTAACAAGATGGCCTAAAAATGAAATTTCTTTGTGCATAAACTCTGATTTGTCTAGCTGCACCTTCAGGTTTGCTTCCCTGAGCCTTTGGAAAACCTTTTTTAAATTCTCTACATGCTCTTGTAGTGAAGTGGAAAAAATTATAATATCGTCTAGATAAACTAGGCAAATGGTCCCCTGGAGTTCTTTTAAAACATTGTCCATAACCCTTTGGAAGGTGGACGGAGCATTTTTCAGGCCAAAGGGCATCCGAACATACTCATAGTGGCCCCCTTCTACAGTGAACGCTGTTTTACTGATATCCTCAGGGCTCATTTCGATCTGGTGGAATCCACTTGCTAGATCTAGTGTTGTATAATACATCGATTTGCCCAATTTATCTAAGATATCGTTAATATTGGGTAATGGATATCGATCAGTTATCGTTTTTTCATTTAATTTACGATAATCGATTACCATTCTCCACTTCTGTTCCCCACTAGCATCAATCTTTTTTGGAACAATCCATACTGGAGAGCTCCATGGTGAGTAGCTGGGGCGGATAATTTTTTGATTAAGCAAGTTAGATATTTGATTGCGCACTTCCTCTTTGTGCACGAAAGGGTATCTGTAGGACTTTGTGTATATAAGCACATTGTCCTCCGTTCTAATCCGGTGCTTGACCTGGTTCGTAAAGCTCAGATTTTGCCCTTCCCTGAAAAAGATATCATCGTATTGTCGACAAATCTTCAGGAGGCATTTCCGGTCTTCGTCATTTAGGTGAGACGTTCGGATTTGTTTACCAATGTCTTCTAAAGGCGATGTACCGGAAATGCTATCATCGTACTCTATATTGAGGTTATTAATTTGGTGATATGCAATAAGTTCTTCAACTTTCAAAGGTTGCTCGATGTATAAAAGTTCGTCGGAGTTTGATGCATTCATCACCTCAATCCAAGCATACCAGTCTTTTGCTACATAAATTCCTTCAGATATAGTTAAATTTGGTGTTATTTGTATGGACTTAAGGTAAATCTCTCCATTTTCAACATCTACCGGCAGTTTAATGATGGCCTTGCTGTTGCTGGAGATGATGTGTTTTCCAGACGTAAGATTAGGTTTAGAGTGTAATTTTAATATTGAATTGTTGGTTATTAGAAGTTGGTTGGCAATATCAACTTTTGCCCCTAATTTGCCTAGGATATCGATCCCTAGGAGTCCGTCGAAGTATCCGTGGAATTGGAAGACCAGAAAACGTATCTCACCAGGTTGATTAAATTCGATGAAACAAGGAAATGTTACTTCTTCGTCTACTTTGTGTCTGGTGAGTACAGTTCTAATATATGTGGGTTTTATTTTTGTGATATTAGTAGAGTTTACAAATTCTGGATTGATGAATGAAGAAGAAGCTCCTGTATCAACCAGAAATTTCAATGGTCGACCGAAAGGGGATGAAATTTCAACGTATGGTAAGATATTTCCGTGTGTATTTAAATCTACGTATCCGATGGCTTTGCTGAGGCAATTAGGTAAAAATTTGAATCGTCTACTACGGGGTTTGTTGGTGTGACATCATCTTGTTCAGTCTGAGCTTGCACATCACAGCATTCAGGGTCACTTTGGAAGTATGGATATAGGTAACTTTGAGGATCGCTCATGTTTTCGGCATGATAAGCGTAATATTGGTCGTCTGGGTAATAGGGAGCAGTAATATTTTCGTCAGGAATACCGAATTGTTCTATGTTATAGAATGGCCTGTTCACGAAGTTTCCATTACTCTGTGGTTGGATTTTTCGTGTAACTGTGCTTCCCAATTCCATTGGTTCCGGTTTTTGGGAGGATGGGATGTTAGGACGAGGAAACGATGGCCTTTGTTGGGCGTTGAAATTAGGTGAATTAAAGTTTTGGAAATTATTCTTTTGGGGGTATGGTATATTATTGTTTTGAATAAATTGCGGTTGTCTGAAGAATGGTGTATTGGGGAATGACTGCTGTTGCCGAAGCTGGAATGGGTTATTGGGTCTGTTGAGTGGGAAGGGTGCAACCCTTTGAACCCATGGTTGATGTTGTGGATATGGAGTCCTCAAATTAAAGGTTGGAGCCCTAAAGAGACCCGTTGAGCCAGGAAGATTATTGCTCGGTTTCGGTGGTAATTTGGGGTGTTCAATTTTCTTTTCTGATCCCGTATACGTGATATTTTGCTTCTCGATACAATAAGCGTAAGCAGCAGCAAGAGATTGCGGTTTCATAGCACGAATGGTTGAACCGAGGGGGTCGTTCAGTCCCGAGATGAATGTGTTGAGACACATTTCAGAAAACAGATTTCTTTTCGCCGCAATTACGTTAGGATCCCGTTCATGAATATTTACATGGTTATTCATACTGGATAGTATTTAGATTACACTGCCATAGAAGTCCTGAATAGAGTTACCCTTTTGTTTAAGACCGTGAAGGTCCTTGATGAGGGAAGTTTCATTCCTCTTATCTGCGTAGTGTAACACAAGGTTTTCTTTGATGTTACCCCAAATCAACGGAGTCCCATACATATTGAGAACTTCGTTTGCTGGGCCGACTATCTTGTTTCTGATAGCTCTTAAAAGAAGTTGCCCATAGGGTGTCCCGTTTGTGGGTTGGATCAACGTGAGAATTTCATCAACGTTGTCCAGGAAATCAAAGGGTTATCTGGGGTTGCCATCGAATCTTGGTAGATCCTTGATGGCGTCAGGCATCCGAAGTGCACTAAATAGGTCGATCTGAATGATGTTGTTTTCGTTTGTCATACTTTCGTGGTGGACTGTATTGTCGTCTTCACTAAAAGTTCCCGGACTGGTTTCCTCGATAGTATATATGCGACTTTCACTATTTTCTTTCCGAAAGAAATTCGTTAAATTTGAAAGACTGAAGGAACGTCTTGGAAAACTCGCGGAATCACTGCTTTTCTTGACACTATCACTTATATTATTAAAATTATTTAAAAGAAAATCACTATCTCTATAATTGTAAGTATTGTGTGTTTCTAATCTAATAGGATTATTAGTACTAAAAATAGGTTGAGTCTGCCTACGTTTTGGGGGTGTAGGATAAGGTTTCAGGAGGGAAGACTTAGAAGGTTTGGTTGGGGACATATAATATCCAAAGATTTGCCGACTTACATGTAAAATATATAAATCTCCAACTGCATATCTGTACTGTGAATAGTTCCAATTGTAATCACTGCACTATACAACGATTTCCTTTCGTTGCTGCACTGTGCACACAGGATACTCAGAAACACTTTGCGATTTTCCCTCGCGTTGCGATCTTCCTTCGCGTACTGATGTTTCCGTCACGAATCAAACTATTGCACACAGGGTATACACGGATACTACGGTTTTTACTTGCGATTAACCTTCGCGTTGCGATTTTCTTTCGCGTACCGACGTTTCCACAAACGAACTATTGCCTTCCCCACTGATAGATCCTACCGACTGCGCCAGTTAAAAGACCAAAGTCTTAGTAAAATAAAAAAATATATTTTATTCAAACTAACGTATGTATTTCACAAACAAGACTGAACTGGAAAAATGAGATTACATTCAATTTATCGAAAACAAAAATGATTACATTGGATTTACTAAAATGACGAGCAAGCGGCACATGCCGGATATCGATTTAGGTTGCATTGCATTGCAATGGTGCAGTGTCCGAAGTATTAGCGGCAAATGCCGGATGTATATTTAGGTTGCATTGCAATGGTGCAATGTCCGATGTATGTAATTTGGTCGTGTTATGTGGTGTTGATGTGTTAGCATACGTAACTCGCTCGATCTAATGAGACACATGTATGGCAA
Source organism: Nemotelus nigrinus (assembly GCA_947369275.1). Classification (NCBI taxonomy): domain Eukaryota; kingdom Metazoa; phylum Arthropoda; class Insecta; order Diptera; family Stratiomyidae; genus Nemotelus; species Nemotelus nigrinus. The sequence continues at coordinate 100,609,652 of OX376372.1, read as the reverse complement.
CGCCTTGGTACATCTCGGAACGCGGTCCGTTCCTCTGGCGTTCCGCCAAGTTGCAATTGACATACGAACTGTCAAAATCATGTCTTTCTTTCGCTACGACACGGCCTAGTTTTTCGAGTGATCGATAGTTCATAATTTCGGTTGAAATACAAAGTTTAATGGTGAAATCTCGAAGTTGAAACTCACAAAATACGACTACGATTCCTGACGGGCCGCGTGAATCCTGTGAATTGAGTGTCAATAAACCGGGAAACGGATTCTGAGACATTTGTTTGGTTCCAGAATAATCAGACCGGCAGAATTTGTTGTGATAGGTAAGTTTCTCGAGCTAGGTACACCTTGCATTGCTGTCTATGTCAAAGTGGCTGGTCAGCCTTGGATTCTTTTTCTTTCCTCGTATTAATTGGCCCCTTTCATCATATTATTATCATCGTAACAGTTGATATGTTCGATACTTGTAGATGATGATGATGATGATGATGCTGACGACGACATCGATGTTGCTGCTCCTGATGATGGTGACCCGTGCGTGTTTCGACTGTTCAAATTTATCACTGCAGATCCAACCGCAAGTCGATTTGTTGCATGATTATTATGTTATTATTATCGCGACAGTTATTATGTTCGGTATTTGTAGATGATGATGATGATGACGGTGCTGACGACGACATGGATGCTTGTGGTTTCCAGAGCAACCCGAATGTCCACAACGCTTCTAAAGTCTCCTGGTGAGGTGTGCTGAATTGAGGTTACTAGATCGATGCAAGCATATTAAGCATACGGAAGATCATTACAAAACGTTGAAATCAACATCAGGACTAACGGATGAAGCTTATTTAGAGGATTTATGATCTCATTTTGACGGTGCTTTTCCAAATATACTGCTGGCGGTCATCCACGACGATGAGGCGACGGACGATGGCCTTGGTGATTATTCTTGTAGGCGAAGATAAAGAAGTGAATTTATACGTTTCGACGTTGCGTTCGATACTGTCAGGTGAGTACTATGACGATTTTCCCTTTTTCTTCCTTAATATCGCGGCTGACATGGAAGTTACCTCGGCCCCACTATCAGCTTCGAGGAATACCGGGTCCTGACGAGTGCGCGCCTTGGTTTTGATATTGGCCGTTCTTGTCAGGGCTCGCTGAGACTCGAAGCCTACTCCACGACTCGATACCATTTGTAATACAGCTCCATGACCTACATTATTACTTATCCTACGATCACATAGTTTACAACGAACCTTCGACTCCCTACCGCAAGCGTGTCCGCGTCTATAAATTAACATGAATTTCTATCTGCCACCGGTACGGCTCGCGGGCGTGATCGACCGTGACAGCATATGTATACACTTTGCGCATAAGTCAACAACCCTTAATCCTCAATTAGCTCATCGGCATTTTCTTGTACGCACATACACATATATCTCACTTAAGCATAATTTATAAATGCATATTAACATCTATGACCCTCTCCGTTTACATAAATCCCGTTGTTAAAATCAAATTTATGATTTTTTCGCTCACTATCAACTCCCATTCGGTGCCCATTCAAATGCTTATTTCTATGTCAATAAAGCATTTCCATACTGTGCGGTGTTAATAACACAATACAAATCTATTTTCGAACTGTACCGAAATATCTTCAAAATTCACCTCACAAAAAACCTCAATCAACAGAATTACTATACAAAAATTATATCATATGTATGCACTTTGCGCATAATTCAACAACCTTAAATCCTCAATTAGCTCATTCGCATTGTCTTATATGCATCTGAAGCATAATTTTTCAATCCATGTTTACATGTATTACCCTACCGGGGTGGAAGAATCCTCATATTAACATCAATTCCGTGGGAATCCTCGTCAGTCTTCCGACTTGTTACGATCAAACGTTTCCGATTCGCGTTGTAATTTCCAGGCCGTTCTGTACTAATTCTATGACGACAATCTATTTCGTTCAATTGTTCAGTTACTGATTTTTTTTTCTTTTTTTTTTATATATAATTATTTAACCGTGTTGCCAAATCATACCCGTATATGGCACATTTGAACTCTGGATTTCCTATCCTTACTTACTAACTACTACCGCATCGGTTTTTTTTTTGTTTTCCATTCATACTGTGGTTTAATGCATGCGACCTCATTCTAACTTCTCAACAAAATCCACCTGCATGTTTACAAGTGTCGTGCCATAACTTGATAGCTGGTGTGGGTACTTTTTGCTTTAATATGAAAAATTCTAATGCCATTTGACCTTCTTTTTAGTTCTATTAAACGGACACCAACTACCAAAATGACGAACGGTGGAAGCCCCACCGCAATACAATAACAACAAAAAAAAACAGTAGATCTCGAAGGAAGGCCCTGAATACGCCCAGAGAGAATATTTGGTAATCTTACTTTATCAACATAATCAATAATCAATATCCATACTAATCCTTTGAAACTTACTAATACCCTAAGCTTAACCTGAACTTAATTCTAAGTAATTCCTCAACTTAATATCTAACACCACCGACTTAGGCAAATTCTAGCTTACAGCATCTAATCTATGCTACCAATCTATTTGCTTAACCCCGCCACCACTTCTAGCCAGTTCGATATTTGTAACACAAATGATTATGGATTTTAACCCGCCACCATTAATTTTACCCCATCTTATCCTCTAGTCCCACCACCATTATCTAGTATAAGAGCGCCACAAATCTGAAATTCACTGGTAATTCTCTTGTTATTAATACCCCTGTGGCAAATTTATGACACTGCCTACGTTGCCTTATCCCACATACCTCTTGAGGTCCTTAGCGTGCCACACTCCCACAGCTTTCCCGCTGGAATCTTCCAGTTCGTATGTCCAACCGGACACCCTTCTCTTCACGGAGAACGGCCCTACATATTCGGGAGCCAGTTTGGCGGAGAAATACTTTGCGGCGTCTGACAGAACGAAATTTCGACGCCATACCAAATCTTTCGGTAAAAACTGCTCATCCCGGTGCCGCAGGTCATAACGTGATTTTGATTCCTGGGCAGCTGACTTCAACCGTTCGCGGACTTCTTCGCGGACCTTTTGTAGCCATTTCGCCTTTTCAATTCCCTCATCCTGTCCATCTCTCCTTCCTTGTACCTCCGGGCCTTGGTAACTCTCGGGATGAATGGTCATTTCTCGCCCGAAATTTAAAAAGTACGGAGTAACCTTCATGTCTTCGTGCGTTGAGGTTCTCAACGCACAACCAATCTTCGATAAATCCCTGTCCCATTCTCGATGATTCTCGGATGCATACGTTCGGAGTAGACGTTTGACATTCTGGTTCACTCGTTCCACCGGATTCGCCTGAGGGTGATATAACGCGGTAAACCTCAACGTAACCGCATGCGCTTCGGCCATCTGTGCGAATTCTCTGGAGCGGAATTGCACGCCGTTATCGCACACAATTATCCGTGGTACTCCGAACAAATATAGAACGTTTTCTTCCAGTAAGCGTACCACGGCCGTTGCGGTTGCTTTCCTTAGGGGAAATAACAAAGGCATCTTGGTCGCATAATCTACTACGGTCAGAATATAGGAGTGTCCCCGCAGGGATCGTGGTAGAGGCCCCACGAGGTCCACACATATCATCTCCCAGGGGGAAGTAGCCTCTCGACTTCTTGACACCATCAGTCCACTGGGAAGCTTCCGATCTACCTTTACCGCCTGGCAAACCTTACACCTCCGGACATAGTTCCTCACATCCGCCTTCATCTTTGACCAATAGAACTCTTGTGCCAATCGGTCAAAGGTTTTCTGAACCCCCATGTGCCCCGCAGTAGGTTCGTCATGGCACTGGACCAACGCCTTTGGCCGCTCGTATTTTGGAACTACTTTTTTCCACTGGTTGACTTGGAGCTCAGAATACCGGCCTTTTACCCACTTCCACAACATGTTTTCCACCACCTTCCATTTCGGGTACTTGCCGGGGTCCTTCTGCACCTTCCTCATCATGTTTTGGTACCACTCGTCCGGCCTCTGTGCTACAGAGACGCAGCCTAGGTTTGCGACAGCCCTCGAGAGTGCATCGGGCACTAGATGGTCTTTCCCCTTGCGATGGATTACCTCAAAGTCGAATTTTTGTAATCTCACTGCCCATCTAGCCAATCTGCCCGTCAGCCAGACCAGGGAATGATGGTCCGTAATTACCACGAATCTTGTTCCTTCTTTATAAGGCCGTAGTTTCTCCACTGCCCATAGTACCCCCAAGCACTCCCTTTCGGTAACTGAATGCCTTCTTTCCTGTTTGGAAAGCGCCCTGCTGAGGTGACAGATAACCTTCTCACCATCCGGGTGCGCCTGGCTGAGTACTGCGCCTATGCCCACATCCGAGGCATCCGTTTGTACTTTAAATGGGAGGTCGAAATCTGGACAGGCTAGTACAGGCGCTGATGTGAGCTTACGCTTGCACATCACGAAAGCCTGTTTGCACTCCTCAGACCATAAAAATTTTCGACCCTTCTTCAAGAGATCGCTTAAAGGAGCTACCATTGTCGCATGACTGGGAATGAATCGACGGTACCACGATACCATTCCGAGAAGTTGACGCACTTGCCTTACAGAAGTTGGGCGAGGAAACTCGTTCACCGCTTGAACCTTCTCGGGGTCCACCCTAAGACCCTCCTCATCCACCAGGTATCCCAAGTACTTGAGTTGTGCCCTACAAAACTGACACTTCTCTTTCGAAACCCTCAAACCTGCGACTCTCAGTCGCTCGAAAACTTCCCGGAGAACCTTCATATGTTGCTCGAAAGACTCCGTCACCACGATAATATCGTCAAGATAGGTGAAGACGAATGGTTCCAAAGAAGAACCAAGTACTGTGTCGATTAGTCGTTGCCACGTCGCACCCGAATTGTGTAGCCCGTACGGCATCCTCAGAAAATGAAAAAGTACTGTGAAGGCTGTGTACTGTGAAGGCTGTGTACTGTCGCGACACTTCCGCCATCGGTACCTGCCAGTAGGCTGATTTCACGTCTAACGTGGATAGGTATTTAGCGTTTCGTAGTTTGTCTAGGGTGGCGGAAATATACGGTAGAGGATACGCATCCTTCTCGGACACCGCATTCACCTTTCTGAAATCTACACAGAAACGGTAGGACCCATCTTTTTTACGCACCAGGAGAATCGGCGATGACCAAGGGCTAGAGGAAGGCTCAACCACTCCTAACTTCAGCATTTCGTCTAGCTCGGTGTTAATCTAACGTTGTACTGCCGGTGAAACAGGATAGTATCTCTGTT
>OX376372.1:100555586-100604180 GCA_947369275.1 Nemotelus nigrinus | reverse complement strand
ACTGAGAAAACAAACTGGTTTTTTGCCTATAACTTCCGATTCAGCCGTCAGATTTAAAACGAAATTCACACAATATTTGGATCTTACTTAAGATAACATTTGGTGAAAATTTGGCTGAAAAGTTAGAATAGAGTTGCCAGCTATGATGATTTTTGTCTCTTAAATCTTGCAAATTTGCTCAGCAAAATAAAGCCTTTTTCCCTACAATTTCCGGCGCAGTCATGATATCAAAATTTTTGTGAAAAAAAAGTATTGGGAATTAAAACATAGTATGTTTTAAGCTTGTCTATGATAAAGAATTGAAATTTTTGAGCCGTGTGTGGGTGCTAAGTGCCTAAAAGTAGGAATGGATTTTTTTCAAATTTTGATTTGTCATTACTTGTGATCAAAACACCGGATCATCGTGAAAATTGCAAAACGTATTGATGTTGACTAGGACTTAGCGTATATGTGTTTTCAAGGTTGTACGGGTAACCCTGTAGCTACGGCAGGCTCCTGAAAAAAAATCCTTCAAATCATTGACCCTCCTCAAAAATTTTTGATTTTTGACAAAAGTTTCAAATTATTGATAAATTTTTATCTTTGTTCATCATGTCAAATTGAAATTTGAAAATTCCGATTTGCACAAGAATGGCAACCCATCACCAAATTACCTCTATTTTAGGCACTCGAAAGTTCTGTTCACGAGAACTGACGACCGGATTATCCAATCATAATGATATTCACAGAACATGTTGGCATTAGCTAAGACCAGATCTGATAGAAGTGATTTTGAAATGCGGGCAACCGTGTGGCAGTGGTACCATCTTGAAAAAACACTGAGAAAAGAAACAGCTTTTTGGCCTACAGCTTCCGATTTATTCATTAGATTTTAACGAAACTCACACAGTACTTGGATAATACTTACGTTACGTTTGGTGAAAAGTTGGTTGAAAAATTAGAATAGAGCTGCCAGCTATGGGGATTTTTATCTCATAAATCTTGCAAATTTTCTCAGCAAAATAAAGCTTTTTTCCCTATAACTTCCGGTCCAGTGCAGAAATCGAAACGAAGTTCATGCAGTAAATGGACCTTAATGTGAAGTAAATGTCGTAGGAATTTCGTACAAAAATCATGAAAGGGCTACCAGCTATGACCATTTTTGGAATTTTGTGGAATTTCCTTACTGAGCGATTATGTCATTAGATTTGCAAATAGGAATGATCCTGAAAAGATAATTAACAACAAATATTAACGCTTTAAAAATTTGAAAAGTTTTGAAGGTGGCAACCCTCAAATTCTTTTCACCCGTAAAGCTTCCAGCACAGTGATTCAATCGAAACGAAATTTACTGGTTGGGTTTAACTTAACGTGAAGCAGATTTGGTATATATTTTGCTCTGCTGCTGACACAGGGTAACCAGCATTAGCAATTTTCGTAAATATTGCACCAACAGAATCCTGAAATTACATACTCATATGCAAAGCATTTGCGATAAAAATAAGAAACCAATTTTTAAATTTTCCAAGTTTTGAACATTTTTCGGATGGCAGCCTCAAGCAACGTTTAACCGCTGAAACTTTCGATGAAATCCTCCGATGAGAACGAAATTCAAAGGATAAGTTGATTGAAGTATGAGCTTGTTTTGGTAAACTTATTGCTGTTTCGTTGGGAAAGTTTTGCCAGCACTGAACATTTTCATCATTTGTGTTACAGTTGAGTTTTGTTGCTTGAGATAACGAATAGTTGATATGATTCTACAAAAAAGTGTATTACGTCTTTCCAAATTTTTTGGTCACTCAAAAACAATTTCTTCGAAAATTGGTTTTTACTAATTTTCGAAGAAAAGTAGTATTTAACTCATTTCGCCGAAAATTCATATTTCTTTATATATATGTATATATATATATATATATATATATATATATATATATATATATATATATATATATATATATATATATATATATATATATATATAAATATATATATATATATATATATATATATATATATATATATATATATATATGTATGTGTATATATATATATATGTATGTGTATATATATATATATATCATCAAAATGATTAAGGGAGATAATCTCTGGAGTGGCCGATCCGATTGAGCTGAAACTTTCGGAGAACTTGCTAAAATTCAGATATCCTTAACCTTTTGGCGGTGGCGAGCGTTTTAGTGAATTTTGAGGTACTCCTATATTTCCAAGCAGCGTGAATTTTCGTTCAAAAAATGTATTGGGAATGAAAACTTATTATGTTCTAAGCTTGTTTATGGTAAAGAATTGGAAATTTTGAGCCGTGTGTGGGTGCAGCGTGCCTAAAAGTAGGCAAGGAATTTTTACATATTTTGATTTGTCATTACTTCTGACGAAAACATTGGATCATCGTGAAATTTCCAGAGCGTATTGATGTTGACTAAAGTTTAATACACATGGATTTCCAAGGTAGTGCGGGTAATCCTGTAGCTTCGGCAAGCTCTTGAAAAAAAACCCTTCAAATCATTTAACCTCATGAAAAATTTTGATTTTTGGCAAAAAATTCAAATCATTGATAAATGTTAACGTTTGTGCATCATGTAATTTGAAATTTTTAAAATTCCGATTTGCACAAGAACGGCAACCCATCACTAAATTACCTCTATTTTCAGCACTCGAAAGTTCTGTTCACGATAACTGACGACCAAATTATCCGATCAAAATGAAATTCACAGAACATGTTGAAATCAGCTAGGACCAAGTCTGATAGAAATGATTTTGAAATGCGGGCAATCTTGTGGCAATGGTGCCATCTTGAAAAATCACTGAGAAAACAAACTGGTTTTTTGCCTATAACTTCCGATTCAGCCGTCAGATTTAAACGAAATTCACACAATATTTGGATCTTACTTAAGATAACATTTGGTGAAAATTTGGCTGAAAAGTTAGAATAGGGTTGCCAGCTATGATGATTTTTGTCTCTTAAATCTTGCAAATTTGCTCAGCAAAATAAAGCCTTTTTCCCTATAACTTCCGGCGCAGTCATGATATCAAAATTTTTGTGAAAAAAAAGTATTGGGAATTAAAACATAGTATGTTTTAAGCTTGTCTATGATAAAGAATTGAAATTTTTGAGCCGTGTGTGGGTGCTAAGTGCCTAAAAGTAGGAATGGATTTTTTTCAAATTTTGATTTGTCATTACTTGTGATCAAAACACCGGATCATCGTGAAAATTGCAAAACGTATTGATGTTGACTAGGACTTAGCGTATATGTGTTTTCAAGGTTGTACGGGTAACTCTGTAGCTACGGCAGGCTCCTGAAAAAAAATCCTTCAAATCATTGACCCTCCTCAAAAATTTTTGATTTTTGACAAAAGTTTCAAATTATTGATAAATTTTTATCTTTGTTCATCATGTCAAATTGAAATTTTGAAAATTCCGATTTGCACAAGAATGGCAACCCATCACCAAATTACCTCTATTTTAGGCACTCGAAAGTTCTGTTCACGAGAACTGACGACCGGATTATCCAATCATAATGATATTCACAGAACATGTTGGCATTAGCTAAGACCAGATCTGATAGAAGTGATTTTGAAATGCGGGCAACCGTGTGGCAGTGGTACCATCTTGAAAAAACACTGAGAAAAGAAACAGCTTTTTGGCCTACAGCTTCCGATTTATTCATTAGATTTTAACGAAACTCACACAGTACTTGGATAATACTTACGTTACGTTTGGTGAAAAGTTGGTTGAAAAATTAGAATAGAGCTGCCAGCTATGGGGATTTTTATCTCATAAATCTTGCAAATTTGCTCAGCAAAATAAAGCTTTTTTCCCTATAACTTCCGGTCCAGTGCAGAAATCGAAACGAAGTTCATGCAGTAAATGGACCTTAATGTGAAGTAAATGTCGTAGGAATTTCGTACAAAAATCATGAAAGGGCTACCAGCTATGACCATTTTTGGAATTTTGTGGAATTTCCTTACTGAGCGATTATGTCATTAGATTTGCAAATAGGAATGATCCTGAAAAGATAATTAACAACAAATAATAACGCTTTAAAAATTTGAAAAGTTTTGAAGGTGGCAACCCTCAAATTCTTTTCACCCGTAAAGCTTCCAGCACAGTGATTCAATCGAAACGAAATTTACTGGTTGGGTTTAACTTAACGTGAAGCAGATTTGGTATATATTTTGCTCTGTTGCTGACACAGGGTAACCAGCATTAGCAATTTTCGTAAATATTGCACCAACAGAATCCTGAAATTACATACTCATATGCAAAGCATTTGCGATAAAAATAAGAAACCAATTTTTAAATTTTCCAAGTTTTGAACATTTTTCGGATGGCAGCCTCAAGTAACGTTTAACCGCTGAAACTTTCGATGAAATCCTCCGATGAGAACGAAATTCAAAGGATAAGTTGATTGAAGTATGAGCTTGTTTTGGTAAACTTATTGCTGTTTTGTTGGGAAAGTTTTGCCAGCACTGAACATTTTCATCATTTGTGTTACAGTTGTGTTTTGTTGCTTGAGATAACGAATGGTGAATATGATTCTACAAAAAAGTGTATTACGTCTTTCCAAATTTTTTGGTCACTAAAAACCATTTCTTCGAAAATTAGTTTTTACTAATTTTCGAAGAAAAGTAGTATTAAACTCATTTCGCCACAAATTCATATTTCTTTTTATATATATATATATATATATATATATATATATATATATATATATATATATATATATATATATATATATATATATATATATATATATATATTATATATATATATATATATATATATATATATATATATATATATATATATATATATATATATATATATATATATATATATATATATATATATATATATATATTGTTAAAGAGCAGATTCTTTTATCTGCACTGTAAAGTGTGTGTGTGTGTGTGTGTGTGTGTGTGTGTGTGTGTGTGTGTGTGTGTGTGTGTGTGTGTGTGTGTGTGTGTGTGTGTGTGTGTGTGTGTGTGTGTGTGTGTGTGTGTGTGTGTGTGTGTGTGTGTGAGTTGGGGGAGAGGCGCATTGGCGCCTCTAAGCACTCAGGCCAAAGGACCCATTGTACTCATTTCCCCCCCCCGCCTACCATAGTTTCCCAGACCTCTTGATAAAGTCTAGGATCACTGATAGGGGAAAAGAGGCTATCGTCTGCATGCGTGCAACATCCCAGCCAAAGCATTGATATCTGAGACGCGCAAACGCTGGGCATTCACAGAGGAAATGCTCCGCAGAGTCAGCCTCTTCTAGACAGGATGAACAGAGGTCATCCTGTGCAACACCTATTCGGTACATATGTCCTCCTAGGCAGTTGTGTCCATTCAGAATACCCACCATGGCCCTGCAAACTTTCCTGCTCTTATTGAGCAAGAATCCTGCGGTCACATGGTTGGGTTCTGAAAGGAATACCTTCGTGTGCCTGGCCACACCGGTAGCCGTCCATCTATCTTTGTGAGCATCATCTACCCACTTTCGAATAATGGCACGTGCAGATGCGGTCGGCACACCCAAGGCGGGTTCAGGGCCCCGTAGCGGAAGTTCCGAACCTTGCTTCGCAATGACGTCAGCAATTTCATTCCCCTCAACACCACAGTGCCCCGGTACCCAGAGCAGATGCACCCTATTACATCTGGCAACAGAGTTCAATCGTGCTCTGCACTCTTGGACAATTTTCGAGTTTGTCAGGGGTCTACGCAGCGCCATCAGTGCAGCTTGACTGTCACTGCAAATAGCAATGCTCTTTCCCCTCCATCTTTCCTCAATTGCCCAACAGGTGGCTCTCAGGATAGCAAACATTTCTGCTTGAAAAACCGAAGCGTGCTCTCCAAGAGAGAAAGCCCATCTGCCATTCGATGAATGTAGATAGACACCAGCTCCAGATCTACTATCTGACCTCGAGCCGTCCGTGAAGAAGATCTCCGAATATCCCCTCGTACACAGATCCCGATCATCCCAGTTACTTCTGCTTAAGAGGATTACTTCGTACCTTCTTCTGAAGTCGAGAAAGGGCACCCGAGCGTCCGAAGGCATCGCGAGAATCGGAGAGATCTCACACATCGACCTCCTAATAGAGCAGTGTCCCACATCGTCTTCACCTACCCATAAGCCAAGCTGAGCTAGTCTATGGGCAGAGCTCATCGCCACACTCTGAACTTGAATGTCGAGAGGAGGCAGATTGAGAAGCGCATCAAGGGTCGCACTCGGAGTAGTGCTCATGGCACCACAGATACCCAGGCACACCGTCCTTTGCAGCGTGGCTAACTTTTTCCGAGCATACAATTGCCTCACGATAGTCCACCACACCACCGATGCGTACGTGAACATCGGCCTAATTATTGCTGTGTAGATCCACATCACTACACGAGGCTTTAGACCCCATGTGGTAGCAAAAGCTCTCTTGCACGGCCCGAAAGCTTTTATAGCACGAGTAAGCTTCACTTCCACATGTTTCTTCCAGAGAAGTTTTTTGTCCAAGATTACTCCAAGATATTTGACTTCATCTGAAAGTTGAAGTGTTACACCCTTCATGATTGGAAGCACTAGTCCTCTCAGTTTTCTTTTCCTGGTAAACAAAACAAGTTTTGTCTTACCAGGATTCACTGTTAAGCCGTGCCTCGAACACCAGCTGCCAATCAGATCCAATGCACGCTGTGTATTTCTACATACCACATTCAGATCTTTACCGACAGCCAGTGCGGCCACGTCATCAGCATAAGCTTGTGCGTGCAGCCTTTCTTGTTGCAGTTCGTTAAGCAGGGAGTCGACTAGCATACTCCACAGGAGCGGTGATAGGACGCCCCCTTGAGGGCATCCATTTGTCGCCTCTGTTCTTAAGTAGCAATCGGACCCAGCTTCCGCCAGCAACCATCTCTGCGTCAGCATGGCATGAATCCACCTAACTAAGACATCATCCACGCCATGCACTTTCGCAGCATCACATAGTTCCACGAAGAGCGCGCAATCAAAGGCCCCTTCAATGTCCACAAACACCCCCAACGCATACTCACCATTGGAGATCGCTCCCTCAACTCTGGCCACCAAAGAATGAAGGGCCGACTCGCATGATTTTCCTCGCTGGTACGCATGTTGCTCATCATTCAAAGGGTTAAACCTAAGCGCCGTAGTACGTATGTGTCGTTCGACAAGTCTCTCTAGGCATTTCAACATAAACGAAGTTAAGCTGATCGGTCTAAAGTTCCTTGGATCGGAATAGTCATCTCTCCCCGGTTTAGGTATAAAAACTACCTTAACCTCTCGCCAAGGTGATGGAACATACCCCAAAGAAAGGCATGCCCAGAAGATTTCTCTCAGGTCTGCCCCCAAGTGGTCAATTCCCTCCCTAAGCATAACCGGATAGATACCATCCAGGCCCGGCGATTTGAAATTTTCAAAAGACATGATTGCATCCCTGACCTTTTCACTAGTGACCACAGATCTAGTTGTGTACCAGACTGTGAAATGTATACGGCACTTGAACCGTTACACATTTGAAACTGTTTGATTTGCAGCACTGCACCACTAAAACACATACGGCACTTGAAACCGTTGCGTTACTCGACGAATGATGCAGATACGGTGTTGCACTGTCTACTGTACACGGCACTTGAACCATTACACAAACCGATGATTCGTTTTATTCGGTATATCAAACCACTGAGCACATACGGCACTTGAACCGCTGTGCTATTCGACGAGATAGATTGAAAAAGCGAAAGTCTCGAAGTTTGTTGTAGACTGACTTTATTTTAACATTTGTACTCAATTTATACTATCTTAAAAATACTAGGAAGAAAAACTTACAAATTGCATTTTTACATTGAGTCACATGCACAGAAGAATATTTGCTTACTTTACCAATATTACAAAATATTGTCGCGTGCATATAGGTCAATAAATGAAAGCACGCTATACCAATGTCAACAAAAGTAGAACGAATAAAAGTTGCTGATGTACATACGTACTGTGTTTTGTATGATCTACTTTACGAATGAACTTGAACGAATAACTTCAACGAATAAACAAAACATGATTATGTGAAAACTTTAACTTGAATGAATGAGTTTGAACATTTTCCCCCGCGTTGAATCTTATTCAAAAAATAAACAAACAAAACTTTAATCTAACACGTTAACATAAATTCAATCGTTTAAAAATAGCTAGGACTTAAACTGTTATGGAAAAATCTGGTGCTCCGCTATGCCTTGGCGCCGGTGTTGGCTTGTGTCTGGACTTGCATACCTGATGTCGATATTTCCATGAGATCATGACGAGAATAAAGATGATGGCGGTTATTGATAAGTAACCGGGTATTATATGATAATTATTTAATTGGTGTGAATATGTTGATGGTAGTTCAGCCAACGTTTCGTCAAACAATTTTTGTTTGAGAGCATTTAGTGGTTCCAGGTTGAAATGGTAAGGTTTCTCAATCAGTTCTGTCCAATGAGTTGGTGTAGGAAGCTCGACAACAGGAGAACCCAGCCTTTTATTGAGTGGATATGCTATCATGCCCCGTTATTGTGAGTTGATCCAGTTTAATGATGTAGCCTGAACAAACCGGACCCGTTTAATGGAATTTGAAATTTCTTGGCCCCACAGACTACTCGAAGACGTGTAAAATTCTTTAGTCCATAAATCCATTTATTTGTGTCGGAGAGCTGACTCCAGACATAGTCTGTTGGTAAAACTGTTGTCTGGCACTTGGGCGATGTTTCGTTCACAAAGGCACTGAATTCACAGGAGGCGACTTGGGCACCTTTGTGGTATGTGGGTTCTGTTTTTTCGCATAATAATGTTCGAGGTTCGCTGGTGCTGCACAACTTTAGGTCCTCTGGTGTCATGACGAGATATGTGTCTCGGTGAGCATTAACAGCTAAGAAACTGGTATACAATTGTGTGCTTATGAGTGTGTTATTTACGACAGCAGCTATAGGTGTAAGCTTGAATAAATCAAACTTTGTTTCATCGACTAACGGTATTCGTACTGTAAACGTCAGATAGGGATCCACGAGTCTCCCTTCAGTTTTCATTATTCGATATAAGTGTAGGACATCTTTACTGTTGACGGAAAGTTGTGTGAATTCTGGAAGTTTGCTTCCGATTTTATGAATTTCATTGCGTAGCTGCTCTGGGGATAGCAATAGTGGACTAATGATTCCATGATGAGTGTCCGTTAATAAGCTTATGATTGCTGACTGAATATTGTGTAAATTATGACTAGCTGCCATTAACTCTAGCGCCAGAGTGTTCATAATATTGTACGCATTTGTGCCATTTCCGTTTATTTTGTTGAATACTAAGCTAATTTTCTGGTCAAGCCGGTTCAATCTTCTTTCGACTTCCATTTGATCAATCTTAAAAATATTGATAGTGGAGTCTATTAGCGATGTTTGGTTTTTTATTAGTTTGTGTAGGAAAGTGTCGTCAGTTTTGATGGCATCAATTGTAGACGACATCTCCTTGGCATAAGCATTGTCCAGAACGCCGAAAAGTGAATTAGCAAAATTGCCCACAATGTTAAATGTTCCTCGTCTTATGCGTTTTCTTGTGAAGAGACGGTTGTCTATTTGCAGTTTCTGCTCATCTTGTTGGAAATGCAGAGCTAAATGTTCACATGTGGTGGAGTGTGTGGCTTTGCAAATTTCTTGTAATGCCTTTGTTCCGTTTCGTAACGACTCTAGCTCTTGCCAATAAGGTGATAGATCATAATAAACTATTATTTTCCATTCTTTGACAGTGCGCACTAGAGTACCTATGTTTTCGAAGTGTATTCCGTGATGGTTACGAAACGGCTGGTTGATGACCTCCGTGGACGATTTAACGGGATTCATCGACAGACTGAGACACGCTATGAATAATGTCGTTAATAATGATACCCGAGATATTTTCCCTTTTTTACGGGGTGTTTCGTCTGCCTCTGAATCATTTGCCACTCTTCTTGACGTTTTGGTACCGCTGGTACTACCTTTTGGTTTGTTGGTAACTATCTGATCTCCTGGTTTGTTTTGCGCCTCAATTGGCAAAGGCGCTAATCTGTGTATTGATCTGGTAAGTACAGCGTCCTTTGTCTTAACGTCTACTACACGCACCAAGCCATCAATCCCTTTGTGCACTTGGACGATTCGACCTAGTGGCCATTTCATGACTGGTAAATTGTCGTCCTTAATAATAACAATGGTGCCTATTTCAACGTTTGGAGATGCTGTCTTCCACCCATAACGATGCTGTAGCAGGTGCAAATATTCTTTAGACCATCTTTGCCAGAATTCAGTTTTGATTTTTTGAATTTGTCTCCAATCGTCTAATAGTCCCGTTCCGCTTGAATGAGCTGATGGGTCAACTTGAGCAGTTAACGGTTCTCCAATGAGAAAATGACCCGGTGTTAAAGCGGTTGCGTCATTTGGATCTGATGACATGGGGGTTAATGGTCTGGAATTCAGAATGGCTTCAATTTCCACTAAAGCAGTTTGTAGCATTTCTTGTGTTAGTGCTGCTGGTTCCAGAACTTTTTATAGCAACGTCTTCGCGCTTTTAACAGCAGCTTCCCATAGCCCTCCAAAGTGTGGAGCTCTAGGTGGGATGAAATTAAATGTGATTCCCTTTTCGCTGCATGTTGATATGATTGAGTTCTGAGCTTGTTCGAATACAACGTTTCCTTTAATTCTTCAAGCCGATTTTTTGCTCCTACGAAATTCGTTGCGTTGTCGCAAAATATATTGTTACAATGTCCACGCCGGCCTATGAATCGTTTAAGAGCTCCCAAAAACGCGTTGGTGGATAAATTCGAAACTAGTTCTAAATGAACAGCCTTTGTAGCGAAGCAGCAAAAGACAGCAATATATGCCTTCTGTGGATGTTTACCTCTGATTTGGTAATGAACGTACATTGGGCCACAAAAATCGACACCTGTGTTGATGAAGGGCCTTGCTGGCTGCACTCGTAAAGCAGGTAGGTTACCCATGAGTTGGGACAACATTTTTGGCTTGGCTCGGGTGCATCGTACACAATTATGAACGATGGATCTGGCGATGATTTTGCCCTTTAATGGCCAGAATCGTTGCCTCGTTATGGATAGAAGAGCTTGTGATCCCACATGAGCATGCTTTTTGTGCAAATCCTCCATTATCATTTTTGTAATTGGATCTTGATATGGCAAGAGCATCTGATGTTTGGCGTCAAATGTGAGATTCGTTGACTCAAGTCTTCCTCCAACTCTGATAATACCAACTTCGTCTAAAAATGGTGGCAAATGGCTTAGCGGGTTTGAAGGTTGAAGTTGTTTGCGCTGGCGAAGTTCAGTTTTTACTTCGTGAAATTCATCATCCTGAATTACTTTTATTACTGTTTGTAGTGCGTTGTGACGAAATTCAGCTTGACGACCCTGTCTCATAATTTGTTTTATTTTATCCATGTGGGATAAACCAACAGGTGTTTTGCGATTCTGATTTCGACATTGGTTAATGAACTGACACTCATAACCCACTATACGAATCAGTTTATCAAATGAATTTCCATGTCGCATTTTATATAAAAAAAGGTCCATCACTAGATACTGATGCTGAAAGTGATGCCAACTTACGTTCGGGGTCAGCGTTAAGTGCACTCCCTTTATATTCTGGTGGCCATGATTGTTTTGATGCATGCAAAAACATTGGTCCATAGAACCATAGGTTTCCATCTGCTTTCAGCTTGCTAGGTGATATTGGTCTTGTGAGTAAATCAGCTGGATTCCTTTTGGTATCCACATGTCGCCACTGATTGGGTTGCGATAACTCCTGAATAACACCAATGCGGTTTGCAACAAAGGTATGAAACGCTGATGATTCAGAATTGATCCATGCCAGAACTATTTCTGAGTCTGTCCAAAAATATGTTGGAATGTCGGTCATGCTTAATGCGTTCTTCACGTAATCTGCCAACTCAACAGCCAACTTTGCAGCACACAATTCCAATCTCGGCAACGTGATTTGTTTGATCGGAGCCACTCGTGATTTGGCACATAACAGTCGGACTATAACTGTATTATCTTGGTTGATCGATCGGATGTATATTGCGGCTCCATAAGCTTCTGTGGAAGCATCAGCAAATACGTGAATTTGTTTTGACTTTGCAGTGCCTTGGGCAAAAACATGTCTTGGTAAGTCTATGTCTCCCATTGTTGACAATTCAGTTTGAAACTTGGTCCAAGTTGTATGGATCTCTGCTGGCAATTCAGCATCCCAGTCAAGTTTGAGTCTTCACACCTTTTGAAGAATTATTTTTGCTGTCACTACAATGGGAGCCACGATTCCCAATGGGTCAAAAATTCTAAATGTTTCCGAACTTATTGTGCATTTCGTAATCCTTGTTGCCTCTGTTGACCGAGCATTGATTCTGAATGAATCTGGTCTGGGTAACCATACCATTCCTAGGGTTTTTATCGGCTGTTCCTGGTTGTCACTTAGCTCCAGGCTTATTTGTAAGTCCTGGTTAGGAATTTGCTCAAGCAGCTTCGCATGATTCGCACACCATTTTCTTAGTTTGAACCCTGCTTCAGCGAGTAACGAGTTAAGTTGGGCTTGTGTGGCCAACAACTCCGTTACACTATTACTTCCTGTCATAATATCGTCCACATAGCAGTCACGTAGTATTGCTGAGGACGCTTGAGCGTATTTCGACTGGTTCTCTTTTGCTAAAATTTGAAGACACTTTGTAGCAAGGTATGGTGCTGCTCTAGTACCGTATGTTACCGTCTTCAGTCGAAACGTTTTCAATGGCTCATTTGTGTGACTTCGCCAAATTATCAGCTGGAAATTTCGGTCATCCTCGTTAAGTTCGACCTGCCGATACATTTTCTCAATGTCAGCTGTTAGCACAAATTTAGACATTCGAAATCGCAGAAGAATAGAGAATAGACCTTCCTGAACTGTTGGTCCTTTCATTAGCACGTCGTTTAAAGAAATATTGTTTGAAGTCTTGGCTGATGCATCAAATACTACTCTGAGCTTGGTCGTGCTGCTCTCAGGCTTCAATACACAGTGATGGGGTAGATAATAATGTGGCGTCGCAATATTGCTAACTTCTTCCATGTGTCCCAAAGCCAAATACTCATTCATGAATTTGACATACTCACTGTGTATTTCTGGCTGCCGTTTGAACTTCTGTTCTAATGTGAGGAACCACCTACTTAATTGCTGTTTCCCGTGAATGCCCAAGATTGCTTGGGTTTGAGCTAAACGGTAGCCGAACAATAGATCGCCCGTTTGGGCTTCTTTCAGTATTATTACCGAAATGCGCTTCGCACTGCTTTTCGGCTGGTGACAAGTGCTGTTTGTTATCTGGCGACTTATCTAATTCCCAAAATTGCTCGACTTGTTTCTCTAGCAATTCTTCTGCAGTACTTATTCCACACAACAAGCGTTCGCTGTCTACGTTGTTCATTTTGCCAGCTACTAACCAACCTAACAAGGTATTTTGTAAAATTGGAAGTCCATCTCCAAGCCTGATTTGTCCAATGGATAGTAACTGGTGATAGAATTCTACTCCTAGCAGAAGGTCAATTTGGTTGAAAAAAAAGCGCTGGATCAGCCAGCTGTATGTTATGTGGAATATTCCATTCGCCGATATCATTTTCTCTTCTCTCTGATAATCATTTTCTCTTTTCTCTGATAATCCGTTACTGCCTTGAATTGTAACGACAGCTGTTCCTAGCAGCATATATTGTGTTTTGTATTGGCTTGCTTGCGCTGATAGTACAGTAGGCTTAAGCTCGGTTGTAAGCATCGGTTTGGATGGCTTCGTAGACTTGCTCCATGAAGCTTTGGCTTGCTCACCTACCACGATTTCTTTCGAAGACGCCAAGTGCAGTAGAGTGTTATGCTTTTTTGAGCATTGTTTGCAGCTGCCTTTGGTGCACTGTTTTGAAGTATGCCCTGGCTGCATACAATTGACACAATAGTTGTGCCTTTGAATTAATTTCAAACGGTCTACAGGTGCTAACTTGTTAAATGTTTTGCATGCATACAAAGGATGAGCCTCATTACAACTAATGCAGTAATCATTCCCTGTAACTATTGATGCGAGTGCTTTAGCTGAACAGGTTTTTTTGCTGTCGTATCCACGTGTTTTGGATCCGATTGCTTCAAGCGACTGAAATCGAGCTTCAAGGAACGCTAGAAATTCCTTCAACGTCTGAAGGCTCCGTGGATGCTCTAATGATTGTTCGTATAAAGTGATCGTTTGACTATCTAATTTTCGTGTTAGTATGTGGAGTAACAATGGATCCCATGTAGACGTAGACACTCCCATGTTCTCCAGCCCCATGATACATTCACGTGTTGTATCATGCAAATGTTTTATTCCTGTTGCAGAAGTCTCGACATTTTACGATGGTTGGGAAATTAATTTTGTGATCAACGCATTCACCAACAAACGAGGATTCTCAAATCGTTCCTTCAGCAATTGCCAAGCAGCCTGATAATTTTCTTCTGAGAGCGGCAGATGTTTAATCAATGCTTCTGCTTCGTTAGTTAAATTAGCCCTCAGGTACCAGAGCTTCTCACACGCAGGAATGTCTTGTTTATGGATAATTTCAACGAACAGATCGTGAATTGGCGCCACTTCAAGTAACTGCCGTCGAACTTTGGCAATTCTATTTTAGGCAGTTTCGTCCGTATATTTGGATTGGCTGCTTGTGGTGAACTGGGTACAACAGTAAATTCCTGATGTTCTGAAAGCATGATTGTTGCTTGCAGGACTTGGTCTTGCAAATCAAGAAATGCTGTAGTATCGTAGCCTGATGCCTCAGGGTTTTCTATGCTTCCGTAAATTTCCTTGAATACGTTGCCAATGCTCATTAATGGCTTTAATAGTTATTTTACAGTAAGACTGCGACGGATGGCTGGGCATATCTTTGATTCCATTTAATACGTGAATCAGCTGTGACTGAGCAGCTCTGATTTTCCCCAATAATGCTTTGCTTGACTTCTCTAATGTTGTCAGCATGGGTTTTGGGTCCACAGTTGCAGCAATGTTATCCATTTCGGTGCGGAAAATCTCTCTGTATTTCTGGTCAATACTTGCAATTGAATCGTAGTAACTGCTTGCAAAGTATTTATGGGTTGCAGAGACCCCAGGTAATTCTCGTATGCGAGAGTCTGTCGACTCAAATTCATCCCAGCTCGACTCTAAACGTTGAAGTCGTTCGTGATAGTATCCTAGAAGTTTTCGCTCTTTAGGATCTTTATTGAAATTGGATGCTATCTGCTGGATCTTCTTTCCGGTTGCTTCTTGCTGCTCAGCTAAATGCTCCATCATTACAGCAATCTAATTGAACTATTACAAACTTTCGTAGAAACTGTTGATCTGTATTGGACTGTTGTCCTGTCACGGTCGCCAAATGTTAAAGAGCAGATTCTTTTATCTGCACTGTGAAGTGTATACGGCACTTGAACCGTTACACTTTTGAAACTGTTTGATTTGCAGCACTGCACCACTAAAACACATACGGCACTTGAAACCGTTGCGTTACTCGACGAATGATGCAGATACGGTGTTGCACTGTCTACTGTACACGGCACTTGAACCGTTACACAAACCGATGATTCGTTTTATTCGGTATATCAAACCACTGAGCACATACGGCACTTGAACCGCTGTGCTATTCGACGAGATAGATTGAAAAAGCGAAAGTCTCGAAGTTTGTTGTAGACTGACTTTATTTTAACATTTGTACTCAATTTATACTATCTTAAAAATACTAGGAAGAAAAACTTACAAATTGTATGTATGTATTTTATTCAACCGTAATATTTACAACTGTTCCTATTAACTTCACAAATTATTTAAGAGATTGAGCAATAGCTCTTGCAACTATAAATACGTTAGTACCTTGTTTTTAACAAAAGAAAATTTTTTATGATTACCTAATCAGACTTGATTCCATTAGCAAGAGGAAACTGGGAAAGAAAAACCTCTCATACATTTTTTTTTTAAATAAAACTTAACCTAACTTAACTAACTTAGCTAAATGTGATTTGACTGGTATTATCTCCAAATTATATTTCCGAAAAACATAGACGAAGGAAAGTTTTAGTTATCTAGTAATCCTGATAATAAAGGATTTTGTGCCAACCGGCAAGAAGTTTCAAATGTTTCTTTACATGCTTCAATTTTTGTGTTAATATAACTGATTTTTGAGAGGCGGTGGAGAGCGGACGTGGAAAAATAAAATGGTAGATTTAACATCATTTTCAATATTTTATTCTGCTTGGTTTGCAATTTCTTAATGTGCGATTTGGCACAGGTGCACCATGCGGCTGCAGCATATAAAAGTACAGGCTGAAAGATAGTCTTATAAAGTAAGAGCTTATTTTCCGATGACATCGTCGATCTTCTATGAATTAGAGGATAAAGAATTTTAATAAGCTTGTCGCACTTTTTAATGGCAGTCTCAATATTTGCTTTGAAAGTCATTTTTTTATCTAGAACAACCCCTAAGTATTTTATAGTGCAATTGTTCCAATCCTTTCTACAGTTATTAAGCACTAAAGGGCTGGATGGCCTTAGTTCAGATTTGCGGTTTCTTGTGAAGAATAGCGCTTCCGTTTTACTTGCATTAGCACGGATTTTCCATTTAGAAAAGTAAGTTGTTAATATATTGAATCCATCTGCTATAAAGTTTGATATTTCACTAGGATATTTTGAGCTACAAAGTATGACCGTATCGTCCGCGAAAAGGCCGATTTCGCGGTTTGGAGGCTTTGGGATATCACTAATAAAAATGTTAAAGAGAGTAGGACTGGTGACCGACCCCTGTGGCACTCCTGCGGGAATGAGAAACTTCTCAGATGTGGAACCGTTTAGGGTTACTTGAAATTTTCTGCCACTTAAAAAATCGAGAATTATTTTGCACAGATATGTCGGAAAACCAAGTCTATGCATTTTATACACCAATCCATTGTGCCAGACGGAATCAAAAGCTTTCTCAATGTCAAGAATAACCATACCCGTCGATTTCCTTGTCCTGAAATTCGATTGTACAATATTTTTGACCCGTACAATTTGATGGACGGGGCGGGGCTATGGTGCTTCCTGAAACCAAATTGTTCGTCTGGCAGAATATTATTATCCGTGATAAAATTTGTAATGTGTTCTTTTAGTACTTTTTCGAAAACTTTCGCCACTGTACTGAGAAGGCTTATTGGTCTGTAGCTACTCAATTCAGACTTAGCTTTGCCGGGTTTGTGTATGCATATTATTGATGCATTTTTCCAAAGATGAGGAAAGTATGATAAGCGTATGCACGCATTTATAATGTGGCAGAGATAGATTGCAGTTTTTTTGTGCATATTTTTGAGAAAGCGAATTGGAATCTTGTCCGGTCCAGTTGAAATTTTATTTTTGAACGAATTAATGGTTGAAAGAATAGTTTTTAAAGTGATGAAAGGAGGGTCAATGCGAGACTCTTTGATCCTCTCGATTCTTGAATTAACCATTCGTTCTGTCTCATTGAGCGAATTTACAGCTATTCCCAATTCGGGATTGGGAATATACCGAAATTCGTGAGCTTTCTCTGCGTGTTATTGTATTTGTGTGTACACGATAATTCTGTGTACGTACACGTAGATTTTCATTATGGCGGCATCTGACTACTGCTGTTCACTTCGTTCGAGCATGTGCATGGACGCAGCTTTCCGATATGGCGGCTTCTGACCAACGCTGCTTGCTTCGTGTCAGCACGTCCGTGTAGTCAGATTTCCAATATGGCAGATTCTGACTTACCCTATTCACATCGTGCGAGCATGCTCGTGCGGAAGATTTCCCCTAGCGGCTTCTGCTGATTGGTGCTGATTTCGTAAGGGCGTTTCCATACAGGGAAATTCTTTACATGGCGACTTCTGAAAAACGCTGTTCATTTCGCAGGAGCGTGTACAAACGGGCACAATTCTAATATGTCGGCTTCTGGCGAGTGCAGTTCACTTCATAGAAGCATATTCATGTAAGGGAATTCCAATGTGGCGGCTTCTGAAGTTCACCGTTTACTTCGTTGAAGCGCGTGGAAACAGGGAAATTTGTTTTACTGATGCTTCTGGCGAGTGCTGTTCACTTAGTTGGTGCGTGTCTGGTGAACAGCGATGTCGCCACTTTATGCATGAGCGTTACACGAACCATTTGCGATGATGGTTATGTGGTGTAGACATTTGGCGGCAGCGCTGAACGTTCTGTCTATATTTTAGCGCTTTCGAGATATTCAATGATTTGTATTTTGATGTGTACTGGGAATATATGGAGAGTGCATATTTAAATATTGATTTTAGCATACTTCCACAAAAGATAGGTTTTTGAAATTTTGCAGATTTATGAAATAGAGTATGTAGTTTTTGAGTTCGGTGTTAATTCAAAAATGTAGATAGAAATGCAGATAGAAAGTTTGTGCAAATCAGGGCAGAGCGGGTGTTTGACTCAATTTCTGATTGATTATTGTGAGAGCAAATATATTTGGAAGATGCAAGCAAGCACATTTTGATAATTTAAAAATATATGCTTCAAAGTGTTCGCAGAAGCTGAGGAATTTAAAAATTGTGGTATGTTCGCAGGCATACAGCAGATCATTTTATGGTATGATATTTTGTTTCGAAGTCGAGTTCTAGCTTGGCAAGAAGCAATCACACAAAATGATATCTCTCAAATTTATGATAGATTTTAACTACAAATTGAATTGTATGAGAAAAAACAGTGCGGTTATTCCATTTTTGATAACGTTTCATTCATTTGCACGTTTAATATTTTGTACTTTGTACCTTGTTCTTGTCTGCGTAAATTCAATAAACCATAAATATAAATGGCTGGATTGTAAAACACCAACCATTACTCTCGATATTACTCTCGTTCACGGTAGTTGTAATAAAAAGAAACCAGGTTAAAAATAGGGTAATTTTTAATCCTTCCCTTTTAAGTAATTTTAGAATGTATAGCATATAACATTTTGATTTGAAAGAGTCATCAGGTTAAACAAATAAACAATAGGCATGTTTTTTTGCTCCTCTATCCAGCAGAGAATAGAGTATACGCATTGGAAACACTAGTACAGAAATTATATTCCTCATTTGTAGTTCACGTGCTGAACTATAGAATGTGCTGATAGAAAAAAGAAAAGCTGATGAGAAGTTGTTTTTTTTCGCTGTGAGGTGGCTTTGGGTTTTTCATGGTTATGTTGAATGTTTTGGAAATTAAAAAAAGCCCTCATAATATTTAGAAAGTTAAAAGAAGTAATTTTCTGTTAGTTCTTTTTCTATTTGCAATCGATTGTGGTAGTGTATTTTGGTTATTTTCTCCCCTTACTTTGAGCTGTTGTGCGTTACCACAGCTAATACAGAAACCTATGTCAGTCTTAGCGAATGCACTGCCGTTTTATACTTGATCGTTGTTTCGCGGCATAGTTATATTCTGTTTTGTATCGCACTGGCTCATGGTGTTAGGAGACTAGCACAATTTGGCTCAAGTTTATTTACTTGGAATATCAGCATACTTATTTATTTTATTGAACTCAAAATATATACAAAAGACTCGCAACTCATCGTAATGTATGAAAAAGCGTGTTTGTAAACTAAATATTAAGCTCTTAATTATGAATACCGAACTAAAATTAAAAAATTCACTAATTTTCCGGGGACTAGTGCATTTACCCTATATAGAAACATGTACGGCTTCCATGCCTTCCTCCGGTTTTTATTGTCAAACGACAACAAAAGTCTAATCATTTTCATAAATTTACACAACCATAACCGCAAATGGTCCATGTACTAACGGCCAGGGCTCACACTTTACTCAATTTGAAGTAGATTTAATTAATTTTTATTTTGAAAATGATAGCTACTTCCCAACTTCAGTTTCTTCGGATTCTACTCCATTTTCGCTTCGAATTGAATCAAAGAGAGTTTTTCTTTTTCATATTTTTTTTCCTGCATCGAGGTTCGACAGCAACTCTTTTCTAGTCTAATGCTGTTTCAATGCAAAGAACAACTTACTGCAAATCACTTACGCTAAACGTAACTCAAAAATAATGCTGTTTCGCAAAGAAATGCTGAAGATTGCAAATATAATTATGTTTTGTGTATAAAACTGATATTATGCTTTAATTGATTTTTTTAATAACTTCTAATTTGAGTTTTTGACGTTGCTTTCCGTTATAGTAAAATGATAATGTCCACCTACTTTATATGAAAAAATAAATAATGCTTTAGATTAAGTGACCCCAATCGTTCATCTACTTAATTTCTTTCTACTTAAAATCTACTTCAATTTATTTTCAGCTTCTACTTCAAATGTTTTTCACGAAGTGTGAGCCCTGCTAACGGCAGCATAAAGTACCCAGGAAGCAATTTAGAAAGTGTTTTCTACAAACGATAGTTTATCGACAATCAACAGACATATCCCTCATACGAAACCGAGCTTGTTCGCAAATATACCAGCAAACAATAATTTTCCTTACGATTAGCGACAAATAATAATAATGCATGCCATATGTATGTACCCTATGGCCCATGCAACTCATTAAAAGGCAACATTACCTAGATATTTTCCCTAGATTGTTTATAATGTTACGATGTTTTATGTTCAACTTTGGCAGCCTTTTTTGCTTTATTCTTCCAGTCTTTCAAATTCACTCTACTATGCGTAAATAATTTTAACTTATTTTCAAATCGCAAAAGCAAATTTATTTGAAATCGTTAAAACTATCGCTAATAATTCATAAAAGTGTCACTTTTAACGAGTATATAGGTCAAATTTACTCGCTAAAACCGCATCTTCTTCAACTCATTAATGAATCGTTACAGGCCGCCTCCATTAGCAATTTCCCATGGCATAGCATTTTGAATTACTAATGGAGGCGGCCTATGGTATGCCTTATTTGATGGCATACCGTAAATGGTAAGCAACATGGTATGACATTTGTTTGGCCATCTGCCTGGCAATATTTTGACAGTTCTTGATTTTCATGCCCCGTTTCCTATAAGAAAATGTAGGGATTCTGAATTCATAGGGATTTTAAGATCTCGTTGAGCAATACAAATAGTCTACAGAATATGAAATTGTGGGAAATAACGAAAAAGTCGAATTTTGATGCGGAATAGTGAAATTGTGTACTTATTTTATTTAAAAGAGAATGACTTCTATAGCATTCCCCTTTGTACCCTAGCAAATTACATAATAGTCACATTTTCTTTTTAAATTTCACCCGCTTATCCAAAAAGTGATTTATCCTGCATGTGAAGTATTTCTTCAATTTCTTCACTCTGCACCTAAAATAACTTCTTAAGAGCATTTAACGCTTAGATACAGCGCGCGTCCTTTCCGCTTAGATGCATTTTCGGAATGATTTTGCATTCCGATGCATGCTGTTTGGTGGTTGGCCACCAAACTGTTCGACGAAGTGAACAGCGGCCGCTAGAAGCCACGATTTTAGAAATTTCCCTCTTGGACACGCCCTATTGAAAACAAATCACAATCTATGTGTTTGTAAACCAGATCGCCGCTCAAATTTCTATGGGTACACGAGATCGGGATTTCAAACCGGTTTTAATCCGATCTTCGTGTAGCCATAGAATTTGATCCGGCACACATAAATATGAACGGTTCGTACAAAACCGGTATTCGCAAATCAAGCTCCTGAAGAGCTTCCGTGCACGTACACAGTCTGCGCACACATACATGGAAATCGGGGTAAAGCTCACGAATTACGGTATATTCCCAATCCCGAATTGGGAATTGCTGTAAAACCGCTCATTGTCGCTCATGTCAAAAGTGATTAAATGTTGCCTAGCGAAATGATTGCCAAAAGCTTTGACTTTTTCATTATTTGACATGAGAAGCTCCTGGTTAGCTTGGATAGGAGGGATATAGTTGCTACGCTTTTTCAGCGCTTTTGACACATTCCAAAATGATCTGGAACCTTTTTTGAGAGAAGAGAGCTTATCTTTCCAATATTTGTTCTTAAGCTCATAAATTTCTTTGATTATGATGCTCTTGAGCCGATTAAATTCTATTTTATACATTGGTTGCCTGGTTCTCTGCCACAAGCGACGGACTGCATTCCGTTGTGCTATTAGTGCTATAATGACAGGAGTAAGCTTTAGTCGATCCGGTCTATCATTTGTGATCTTGGGCACAGCGTAATGAGTAGTTCCTAACCAGCGTACCAACTCCGTATATGTATACGGCCCAAAAATCCAGTGATCTAACCTGAGATTGTATTGTTGGTCAGTCTGGAAAGTTGGAAGAAATCGCATGGAACAGAAAGAGATGCAATATACAATTCGGCAACTACATACTCAAGCTAGATTTTTCGCTGCTCACATACAGCCCACTCTCGCAAAATATACCAACATAATCTCAGGCCGCATTGACAGATAATGCATTGCGTAAATGGAGGCGCAATTTCAAGGTCAAAGTGTTTTTTTGGGAAAGTGGAATAAGTTGGTACGCTGGTTGTTATTACGCTGTGTCTTGGGAATCGATTGCTCAGCGGCTTCCAAAAGAGTTTTATTCAAATTTTCTATGTGCTTATCTATATCGTGTTTTGTGGAAAAATCAGAAAGAGTTTGAATTTGATTTGTAAGGCACTGTGTGACACGCGAAAAGCGTGCCCAGTTGGCTTTTTGGAATACGTACTTTGTTGGAACACATTCAGTGACTGGTTGGTCTCTTATGCTGAACATGACCGGTAGATGATCAGAGGGTAATGCTGTAATAGTGAAAGGTGGGGTGACGTTCTGACCATAATTAGTCAGGATTATGTCTAGAGTTGAAGGATTTCCTCTAGTAGATTTCGGAAAAAAAGTAGGAGTTGGAGAAAATAGTACATTAAACTGACTAGTGACTAATTTGTTGCGTAATAACAAGCCCCAGCGATTTTGCGTCAAACAATGCCAATCGGGATGTCGGCAATTAAAGTCTCCGGCTATTAAAAAGTTGTTCGGTAACCTGTTGAATGTATCGAGATCTTTCAAAAATAGTTGTTCTTTATTTTGGTCACAATTACCACCAGGAAAATATGCTCCGATCAACATTAAACTATTACTTCCTATCTGCAATTCCACCTGAACTGTTTCAAAAATATTAGTTTTTAAAGGTGGTTTTTCGCTATGGATGATATTTTTTTTTACCACTAGTGCTACACCACCACCTCTATTTTCTTGCCTGTCAGTTCTGTAGACAAAATAATTTGGATCTAAAAGAGAATTTCCTTCCTTCAACCATGTTTCCGTTACAATAGCACAGTCGACATTGTGAGCATTCAAGAAAGAGAAAAACTCAAGCCTCTTATGTACGGAACAAATGCTTTGCGCATTGCAAAGACAACATTGCAAAGTTAAACTATTTGACATTTCCATAAATGTACTTACTGGCTAGCTCTGTAATGACGAGAAATTGTTCCTCTCTTGACGTGCAGCTTTTCAATTTAGTGAGAAGCTCATTTGTCAAGGCGAGTATTTCAGGCATAGTGAATAACTGGTTTCCTGCTTGCGAGGACTGTGCATTAGTGTTACGTAGAATGCTCGAAAACGTTTCTCTTGTGTTCGATACCCCTCGATCAAGATTAGCTTGAGTGTTGGTGCGATGTCGTAGTGGTGGAAATAAAGATGGGCTTAACAGATTTGGACTCACGTTGCGGAGATTAGTTTTCTTCGTATTTCTCGATCGGATCCGAGATTGCAAGTTTAAAAATTCGAATTTGCTAGGGCACTCCGAAAAACTGGAGGCATGTGGCCCCGAACAGTTGGCACACTTTCGTTTAGCACTAGGATCATCCCGGGAAGGGCAATCGGATGTTTTATGGTGCCCAGCGCACAAATTACAAACCGTTTTTAGGTTGCAGCCGTTGCTTGCATGACCTAGAGTTTGGCAATTAAAGCAGCGTATGGGGCCGATTCTCTTCTTTTTGTAGTGACTAAAAGTCACTGCACAATGAAATAGATATCTAACCTTTTTCTGGAGTTCACTTAGTTTAATGGATCCTCGCATGAACGATAAAATGTATGTCGCCTGGTCGCCGTATCTTGGTGATCGTATCGGCAATTGCTTGACATCCAAGCATTCAATATTTTGTTCTTTAAGCTCATCCGCAACCGCTTGGTTTGGAACAGTGTCGAGACCAGTTAGAACTATTTTAAATGTGCGTCGGCCCATAGGATCATGCGTAAAAACCTGATATTCATGTCAGTAAGCTGTTTGCGAGGAGTCATAAATTTTTCTTCATTTAATGCACTGACTTTTGTCCCAATGCTAGTGAATTTTAAAGCGTAATCCTTCACTGAAAGAGATTTTAAAACGTCTTCAATCTCTTTGCGGGTCAAACCCACAATAGTAATAGGCGGCATTTTTCTAGGGCTCGCCTCAGAGGCTTTTGGTTCTTCTAAGTCCATAATTTGGCTCAATGGCGCAAAGTAATTTGTACTTGAAGTGCCAGCTACTGCTGGCTCATTGTCTTTTTTGCGCATTTTCGATGCGATGGCATCACCTTTAGGTGAAACACTGAACACCCGTCTTCGCGAGATTATTTTACAAATGCACTGATGTTTTAACTAGATATGTACACTTGAAACAGAGTAATTTAAACTTTGTAGGAAATACCGTTACGTACACTGAGCTGCTGTCGATAAACACGTTCGATCACTTTCAAGGCTAGAAAGGAACTCACCAACTTACAAATTGCATTTTTACATTGAGTCACATGCACAGAAGAATATTTGCTTACTTTACCAATATTACAAAATATTGTCGCGTGCATATAGGTCAATAAATGAAAGCACGCTATACCAATGTCAACAAAAGTAGAACGAATAAAAGTTGCTGATGTACATACGTACTGTGTTTTGTATGATCTACTTTACGTGAACTTGAACGAATAAACAAAACATGATTATGTGAAAACCTTAACTTGAATGAATGAGTTTGAACATATATATCTTCAAAATGATTAAGGGAGATAATCTCTTGAGTAGCCGATTCAAT
The DNA here is from genome assembly GCA_947369275.1 of Nemotelus nigrinus. Lineage (NCBI taxonomy): Eukaryota > Metazoa > Arthropoda > Insecta > Diptera > Stratiomyidae > Nemotelus > Nemotelus nigrinus. The sequence continues at coordinate 100,579,177 of OX376372.1, read as the reverse complement.
TGAGCTGAAACTTTCGGAGAACTTGCTAAAATTCAGATATCCTTAACCTTTTGGCGGTGGCGAGCGTTTTAGTGAATTTTGAGGTACTCCTATATTTCCAAGCAGCGTGAATTTTCGTTCAAAAAAAGTATTGGGAATGAAAACTTATTATGTTCTGTCACGGTCGGAAGAAAATAACACGCGCGTATTATAAACAAGGGACAAAAAAAAATCCCCTCCACCATCCTTACAAGGAAAAGAAGGTGGAGGGTGGTCAACCGCCGAAGATTATTTCATGACAATGGATAGGTTAAGGTTAGGTGCAAGAGGTTACGTTGATGGAGATTGCGGCGACGATGATTCCCCTACACGGCGGCGAGGCGAACGCGGAACCGACTTGAACACAGACGAAGAACATTTAAGAATACTTACAATGATCAGATTAGGAGTACCAGCTAGCTCATATTTATTTTCTCCTTTCTGAATGATTTGGGGCCATACCGGAGATATTACATCAAATTCGTTGGCTCAAAGCTTCATCACATCATAGCCACGGTTATTCCACTGGGATAGAAAGGAAAAAAAACTCTTAAACTACAACTACAGTTCGCAGATACTTCATATTTCTTACCGGCGTAACATAGCCTAGCGTAGTTCCATTTAAGAGCCGTAGGCTAATATCTTCAATATATGCATTATTTTCGACGAGGATATCGATTGGTCCTTTGGGTGTCTCTAGTTCCTCCTTAATCACTAAGCACGGCGTGGAACGTGATTCTAGTAGATTAGACAAGTGAAAACAGAACTGCTTGACTTGTCATCATATCAGACTTTCGCAGATAGGTGTATCAGGATTATCGAGCGGCAGAATCATCACGAGCACCCGGTTATCTACGATGAGGAAAACAGTCACAATCACATAAGAAAAGCGAAGGAAGAAACAATCACAGAAATAAAGCACAAGAAGAAGGTTCACAAGAAGGTTTACCGAATTTGCTGATGTCGCGACCTACACCAACATGAATTTGTCAGGTGACAGTTCGATTTAAAATGGTAGTAAGGGAAAAAGCGGTACTGCAATCGTACCAAAAATGGACGAGTGGAAATATTACAGATTGAATTGGAATTTTCAGTTCGAATCATCCTCCGAGTTCAAAAACCTACAACGGTCGGAGAAAAGCCGCTTTAGCGGGAAATGAAAAATTAGTAGAATCGACAGATCGGATCGGTCTCTTGGATTTTGACCGGTAAGGGATATAGACGTGCTGAAGGATAGCTGACGATATAATTGGAAAATTTGTATTTCTTCTTGTTACATGACTGAACCTGATCGAGCGATTGTGGCAGAGGTGAAAATTAATCATCAGCGATTTGTGTGATATGAAAAATATGAGGACTGGAGCATCCGAAGGAAGAATAAGCAATACTCTAGTGAAACAAGATAAATAGCGGCGTGGAGAAGAATAGTGGACGAAGGAGGAGTGTGATCCTGGGATATTAGCGCTAATAGCAGAGTCGAACGGGCCCCAACGAGCGAACCGACAGCGTGAACTGCAACACAGATCTAGTGGATAATCAGGTCAGATAGATGTAAGTGAGTCATGTATATAAATTAAAAGAAAAACGAAATCGTGTGTGTAGATTAAGAGCATACTACCCCACCCGGTAGAGCGTTCATAGCGTCGTTTGTATAAAAGGAAAATAGTAGTCAATAATAAATCGTACGTATTGTAAAAATAGAAACGAAAGTGAAATAATCTTCAGAGTGAAAGGGCGACTAAGTGAAAAGACGCGAAATCCAAAAAAAATCGGGGGTCAGTTCTTACTCAAGTCGCGAGCGGTAAAAAAAGTGTTAGTACTGTTTACCTCTTCTCGCTTCAGGGTGACGGTAGTGAGGCAGTTCTTTGGCATAGAAGCGAGTGGCGCCCACCCGCGACCTTTTTCTTTTCTTCGCGAGCAAAAGCCGCCCAAAGACTGCCGCCCTTGTGTCCCAGTTGGGGAAAAAGGGTTTTTTCTCGTGTTCGATTGGTAAATAGGTAACAAATTGGGTATACAACGGTGCTCGGAAAATTTTTCGTTTACCAAGTCCCAAATTGTGGGAAGGCACGGGTCGAAGAAAAATCGTACCTTTAGGTTTGAAATCGTTGGAAAATACTAATCTATCGCGAAATTCGGAAATCAGATTTGGAATTGAGTTTACCGTGTATTTTTTTTTTTAAATTGAATTGATCGTAGTTACGTTGGGATTATCATTTGTATTGCCATTTATAATTGTACGAGAATATCCATTGCACGCGAAACTTGCAGTTGGATTTATTGCGTGATTTACCTTATATAACCTAATCTACTGGATATTTGGATCGTTATCAATATATAATAATATCTATACTTGAATTCTGATGAATTAATGAGTGGGAGTGATTCTGTTTTGTGACGGATTTTTATAAAAGTGTGTAGCGTGTGTCGGTTTCAGATATTGCATAGAAGTGCGGATATTCGAGGCGAATTTTGTGAGAGAGCGAATGGTGAGGCTGCTGAGCACGACAGTAAAGCGGGGCGAAGCAACGGCAGGTTATTTTTTTAGATAAAGTATTTTCGTTATTAGTAAAGTTTCTGGAGGGATTTTCTTTCGGGGGTCTATTTAACTTGCTGAATTTTATCGAGTGTTTTATCGAGTTTTGTTAGGTTTTGGCTCTAAATAGACCTCGCAGCGATTCAGTTACCTGAATATTAATATTTTCAAATACCTTCTAGCATCTAAGCATAGCAAGAGCGGCGTCACAGCCTACTGAACGTTTTTTTTATACATACGGGTATTTCAGAGGCTGGGCAGGGTAATGAAGATCTTGGTAGACCGGTTGAATAGGGACGAGCTCACTTATGAGCTCGCCATCCGTGGTTTTCCGTCGGACACGGTGGAAAACATGCGGAAAACGCTGAAGGCGACCCTGACAGCGGAGACTGCGTTGGATACCTCATACGTACAGGCCGAGTATCCGTACAGCTACGAAACCGATTATGCGGAATTGGAGGCCAAGGCATTGGAGGTCGAGGAGTTGGTCGCGAGAGTGTCGGGAGAGAGTGCCGCTTCTGATTTCCTAAAAACAAAGGTAAAAATTGAGTTTGCGTTCCGTCGACTGGGGAACATGCAAGCAGTCACCAATGAACAAAAAGACGGCGCGAAGGGACTGCGGAACCGTTTCATTTTGGCAATGGGAACATTTGTGTCCAACACTGAACAGGCGAGTGAGGACGAAGAGGAACTGATGGATGTTGGTCGTACATCGGTCATCCCAGTGGAGGTTAGAGCTCCGGGTCTGGCAGAGGTGGCGAAATGGGGCTTAAAGTTTAGTGGAGACTCTTCTGGCTCGGTAAACGCATTCTTCGAGCGTGTCGAAGAGCTACGGCAAGCGAGGGAACTCACCAAACCACAGTTGTTTAGAGCAGCTGTTGATTTGTTCGACTCAAGGGCTCTAATATGGTTTCGCGCAAATCGCAACCTGGTGTCGTCTTGGGATGAGCTGGTTACTGAGCTCAAAGCGGAATTTCTGCCCTCTGATTATGAGGATCGTCTATGGGACGAAATTCGAAGACGCACACAAGGCGAAAACGAGTCTGTTGGAGTATATGTGGCAGTTATGGAGCGCCTGTTCAGCCGACTGAGGTCGAGTTGCTCAGAGGAAGAAAAGCTGCGCACGTTGCGACGAAATATAGCTCCGTTCTACCAGCAGCAATTGTCTCTTACGCGGGTTACATCAATTGCGGATTTGGTGAGGATGGGTCGTACCCTAGATGCTACCAGAGCATCGGTAGCGGCAATCGTGCCGCCCACTACGCGGACTAGGCGCTGTCTGGAGCCGGATTTGGCGTACGTGGGAGCGGAAGACGTGGATCGAGTCGCATCTATGTCAAGTGGAACGCGCATCCAATGTTGGAATTGCCAGCGAGACGGACACATGTCAAGGGAATGCCCGGAGCCGCGAAGATGTTTCGGATGTGGCCGCCAAAGGGTAATGCGGTCGGCATGCCCGAACTGCCAGTCGAGAGCTAATACTCGGGAAAATCGGTCACGGCCGAATCATCCGGTTGCGGGAAACGACCAACGTGCTCGCTAGGCGGTCGAGCGAGCACGGAACATAGATCGCGGCAAGAAGTACCCCAGCCAGAGGTAGAGTATGCGCTGGTCAGAAGTGTCCAGAATAACCGTCCGCATCTACGGGTGGAGATTGAGGGTATTGCCATGGATGGTCTTCTAGATTCGGGAGCAAGTAGGACAATAGTTGGTGGGAAGTGTTGGACTCAATTAGAAGAAACTGGGGCGACTTTGGGTCGAGAGGGAGTTGGAGAAATTCGACTGGCGAATGGGATGACTTGCGCTGTGGCTGGTGAGGCGCGGTTGAAATTTTCTTTGAACAATCGTGAGTATTGGTTGGAGATATTGATCGTGCCATCGATACCTTACGAAGTAATATTAGGGGTAGATTTCTGGCAGAAGTTCGGTGTGGTATTAGACATGAAGGGTCAGCAGTGGAGTTTCGTCGCGACTGCGGAGCTGAATAGCGGGGGCGCACTGCGCGGACGGTCGCAATTAACGGATGAGGAAACCAAGGTCTTAACGGATATGTAGGTCTTACGGTCTGGGCTGTGCGAAATCTGTGGAACACGTAATTAAGGCCACGGCATTACCTATAAAGCAAAGGTATTATCCGGTATCTCCGGCAGTTCAGAGGCAGATCAATGAAGAGTTAGACGAAATGCTAAGAAATGGAGTGGTCGAAGCATCGTCGAGTCCCTGGTCATCTCCCATACTGCTCGTTCGTAAGAAAGACGGATCGTATCGATTCTGCGTAGACTTTCGCAAATTAAATGCTGTGTCAGAGAAGGATGCATATCCATTACCATACATTTCAACCACCTTGGAGAAATTGCGTAACGCCAAGTTTTTGTCGACGCTGGATGTCAAGTCAGCGTACTGGCAAGTGCCGATGGCTGAAGGATCCCGGCAGTACACAGCATTCACCGTGCCCGGTAGAGGGTTATTCCATTATCTGAGAATACCATTCGGACTCCATAATTCTGGTGCGACATGGCAGCGCCTTATCGACACCGTTTTGGGTCCGCAACTGGAACCATTTGTGTTTACATATCTAGACGATATAATTATAGTGACAGAATCGTTTGGTAGACACATGAAGGTTCTTCAGGAGGTTTTTGTTAGATTGAGAGAAGCGGGCTTACGCGTGTCGCGAGAGAAATGCCAGTTTTGCCGGTCGCAGCTCAAATATTTAGGGTACCTGGTGGACAGGGAGGGACTAAACGTAGATCCCGAGAAAGTTCAGGCTATCAGAGAGTTTCCGCGGCCCACGACGGTGAAGCAGGTTCGACGACTTCTTGGTATGGTGTCATGGTACCGAAAATTCATCCCGGGTCACGCGACGATGGTGGCTCCTCTCAGCGACCTGTTGACGAAGGGCCGTAAATTCGTCTGGTCGGAAGAGTGCGAGCAAGCTTTCACGTCCTGCAAAGAGAGACTATCAACAGCGCCAGTCTTAGCCTGTCCAGACTTTGACCTGCCGTTCAAGGTGCAGACGGACGCATCATACGTAGGCATCGGAGCGGTGTTGAGTCAGGCGCACCCAACGGGAGAAAAAGTGGTATGCTACCTGAGCAGGGCGCTGTCGAAAATGGAGAGGAAGTACTCTTCGACTGAGAAGGAGTGCTTGGGGTTGTTGGGGCTGTTGAAAAGCTTCGACCATACATCGAGGGGACACGTTTCGTGGTCACAACCGACCATCATTCGCTGGTATGGTTGAATAACCTAAAAGATCCAACGGGAAGATTGGCCAGATGGGCAGCAAGGCTTCAGCAATTCGAGTTTGAGGTTATACACCGAAAGGGGAAAGAGCACCTAGTACCAGACGCACTATCTCGAGCGATCGCCCAAGTAGACTGTGTGTTGTCCTCTCAAGAAGCGGAGCCTTGGTATGCAAAGATGATGGCAGAAGTAAGTGCGAATTCTGACAGGTTCTCAAATTGGAAGGTCGTGGAGAACGGGTTATTGAAACAATGTCCGAGCAGGCGAGGAGTGGCGGGGGTTGATCATGGGTGGAAGAGAGTTGTGCCAAAAACAGAGAGGGGAACCATACTTCATCGGTGCCATGACAACCCGACGGCAGGGCACATGGGGATTGCACGAACAGTGGCGCGTGTAGCACAAAATTTTTATTGGCCTCGCATGCGGTCCGATATCCGGAGTTATGTGCGAATGTGTTAAGTGTGCCAGGCGTGCAAAATTGAGAGAAAAGCTCCAGTTGGATTGATGTCTACCAGGGCGGGTGAGGCCAAATCTCCCTGGGAGATGGTGTGCGTAGATCTAATAGGGCCCCTGCCTAGGTCAACGCGTGGATACACTTATATTCTGACGGTACTGGACTACGTCACAAAATTTTCCGTTTTACTACCGGTAAGAACAGCGTCGGCAGCGACGGTTTTCCGTCTGCTTGAGGAAAATGTTCTGTTAGTCTACGGGGTACCGAAGATCTTAGTATGTGACAATGGAGTACAATTTGCAGGCAAGCAGTTTCGGCAGGCGATAGAGAGGTATGGAACGCGGGTAAGCTACACCGCCCTATATCACCCTTAGGCCAATCCGGCGGAGCGTCGGAATCAGGATATCAAGTGCATGTTACAATGTTATGTGTCCGACAACCATCGCTCCTGGGATGTGTACTTGGCAAAAATCGCGTGCGCGCTTCGTACATACAAGCATGAGGTTACAGGGTTCTCCCCATATTTCCTTAACGTCGGAAGGGAGATGGTCACTTACTGGGAGGAAGGCGAGCCTCCAGATGGTGAGCGGACAAATTTTTCGCCAACATCAAACGCAGAGACTCTAGAAGCGATCCGAAAGGAAGTGGTGAGGAGAATAGCCAAGGCGGCCAAGTCTAGTAAAGGGCGGTATGACTTGCGACGTAGGGAGGTGGCGTTTCAGGTCGGGGATAAGGTCTGGAAGAAAAATTACGTCTTGTCCGACGCCACTAAAAATTTCGCGGCAAAATTGGCCCCCGCGTTCGTCAGTCCTTATATTATCAGGAAGAAAACGTCGTCATGGACTTTCGATCTGGTTAATATGAAGGGGAAGTCTGCGGGTAACTGGCATTCAAAAGATCTCAAGCCATACATTTCGAACGACAGTGAAACCCAGGGGGCGGTATCGATGAGTAGCTGTAAAATCTAGGTTTGATCACAGTCTGAAGATTTCCAATAATATGGATAGAAATTGAGTTAGGGACACTAAGTTGAGCGTTTTCTTGTGGTGGTGGAACTGGTTCGTAAGTAGGATAGGGTAGTGGTGATGGAGCTCTAGTGTAAGCATCATAGTAGATAGAGGTGGTGGTAATAGTTATATAATAGTATAAGCGCGATAGGTTAGTGGGGGGTGGAGGCATAGAGTTTAAAAAAAAAGAACTTTATGTCATAAAGGAGAGTGGGGTTCGCGAAAGAGATTAGGTTTTCAAAAGTTCGGTATCATGCATGCATTACAGTATAAAATTTTAGGATATTTTGATGGAAAAAAAATTACCATTTTGTTTCTCGGCCTCGTGGTACTCTGTCGTTTTCTTCGTGTATTCGTTATTTTTCCCGGCTGATTTGAGTGTCGGTATCAGCTCATTGTAGTGGCTGTGGGTGTCGTGATCTGAAGGGGGATGAGATCCATCACCAAGTTCTAGCTACGACACGGAACGTCACATCCACAAATACAGGCAGGAATGGACAAGTACGCACAGAGAAATTTCACATTTAGCATAGAATATTATCATATGTAACTCGATAGTTGAGGCTATTGCTAATAAGCCAACGAATCTTCTGCGGATTAAATAAGATCGGACATTCAATAATAACGATATTTTTGTGTCAAAAGTCTCATCATTGAATGTAAAGTCAAATAGGGTGGGGATGAACAAGACCACTATGATACAGCATTATTGGGTGAATTAAAAAGTAACGCATACGACCCAGATCATATTTGACAAGATTTGAGTTGTATCGATTTGTTGTTTGTTACACATCGGGTATTTGAGTGACGGTATGAATGATGGTGCAGGCACGATTGAGTGTCGAGCGAAGTAGGGAAATTTACGGTGCATGAGTGTTGAAGAATGTCATGTGTTCGTCTTTCATGGTGGGTGAGATAGAGAGTTGCAGAATTCAGGCTGGGTATAGGCGTCCGACACGCGCGAGCGAACGATTTTACGGTTGTCGTGGAACGGGGAGTTGTTCAAGACGATTGATCGTTATAGATGATTGCCGAGAATTCCCGCGGAATCCTCTGAAGCGAGGGGGGTGTCACGGTCGGAAGAAAATAACACGCGCGTATTATAAACAAGGGACAAACAAAAATCCCCTCCACCATCCTTACAAGGAAAGGAAGGTGGAGGGTGGTCAACCGCCGAAGATTATTTCATGACAATGGATATGTTAAGGTTAGGTCCAAGAGGTTACGTTGATGGAGATTGCGGCGACGATGATTCGCCTACACGGCGGCGAGGCGAACGCGGAACCGACTTGAACACAGACGAAGAACATTTAAGAATACTTACAATGATCAGATTAGGAGTACCAGCTAGCTCATATTTATTTTCTCCTTTCTGAATGATTTGGGGCCATACCGGAGATATTACATCAAATTCGTTGGCTCAAAGCTTCATCACATCATAGCCACGGTTATTCCACTGGGATAGAAAGGAAAAAAAACTCTAGCGCACCTGAACCGCTAGAAACACTAATGTTCGAAGAACAGTAGAAGAATCGTGCAGGTTTTGAGTGCATATTCCACCACATGTGCTGCTTATTACGGCCAAACTGTTTCAAATGCCACGTTTTACTTTCGTCTTAAGAATGCATTATAACTCATATGGTGCAAGGTTTCAGATATTACCACTGGCATGAATTTCAACGTTTATGAGAGCAAAACACGGGTTAATTATATTCGTTATCAGTTGCTTATTTCACATAATTTTGAAAGCAGCATCTCATATAACATCAATGAAGAAAATGCTCAGTGCCTGCAGCACTGTAACTGAAGTTGGTCTTTGGGGCTGCGATCCGAAAAATTTGCAGAACTTTGCGAATTGTAACATCGGTTATTTATTTTCATTGTAAATGTTTCCGGTATGTATACTAACTGTAAGCATTTATTGATACAAAAGTAGCACAACCGACTCGTGCTGGCAACCTTTCGCCAGTATCAAATCCAAGAATATATCAAATCTGCTTCACGTTGTTTAATTACATTCGAAGTTATAGGAGTATAAAGAAATTTAGGGTTACCTGCAGCGAGTTTTTTCAAATGATCGAAAGCTTAATATTTGCTGTTTATTGTCACTACAATATCATTACCATTTGAAAATTCTACGATAAAACCGCTTAATAAAGATATTGCAATTAAACACAAAACCAACAATAGCTGGCAACCCTATCATGGCTTTTCAACCAAATTTGGCCTGAATAATGTTTATGACAGGTTTCATTAATTGTATGAAATTCGTATTGATTTCATGACTGCACTGGAAGTTATAGTGCAAAAAGTTTTATTTTCCTGAGCGAATTTTCAAAACCAAAGACACAAAAATTACCATAGCTGGTAGCACCAATCAAATTTTTCAACCAAATTTCCACCAAACAGAGATTAGAGTTAGGTTTAGCTTCTGTGTCAATTTCATGAAAATTTGGTAACTTATTCACATTTCATAGGGCAAAAAGCAGTTTTTTTTCTTTGTAATTTTTCAAGATGGCACCACTGGCACAGAGTTGCCCACAATTCAAAATCGCTTCTATCAAATCTGGTCTTACTTAAGTCCAATGCATTCTGTAAATTTTAGCTGTATCTGATTATTGGTTCGTGAGTTTCCGTGAACAGAAGTTTTTGATGCTAAAAATATAGGTTAACTGGGAGAGGGTTACCGTTCTTGTCCGACATGAAATTTCCAAAGTTTTATTTTGAACGTGTAGATAAAACATAAGATTTATATACAGATTGGTTTTATTGTAAGAAACGGACATTTTTTTGAATATTCGATGGTTTGAATGTTTTCACTTCCAAATTTTTTTTTTCAAAATGAAGACACCAAAATTATCATAGCTGGCAGCTCCAACCGAATTTTTCGACCAAATTTTTACCAAACGTGGCTTAAAGTAAGGTCCAGCAATTGTGTAAGTTTCGTCAAAATCGAACGATTCAATCAGAATTTATAGGGCTAAAAACAGTTATCTTTTTTAGTGGTTTTTCAAGATGGCACCACTGGCACAGAATCGCCCGCATTTCAAAATCACTTCTATCAGACCTGGTCCTATTTAAGGTCAATACATGCTGTGAATTTAAAATAATTCTGCCCATCGGATCGTGAGTTTCCGTGAACAGAAGTTTTTGATGCTAAAAATATAGGTAAATTGGGCAAGGGTTGCCAGGCGTGCCCGTTATACCATATCTTTTTTTTTTTTTTGGTTATGTAAACAAAGCACAATATTTACATATGAAAGGCTTATTTTTGAAGAAACGGCATTTTTTCAAGAGAGACGATGATTTGGAGGTTTTCACTTTCAGTGCCTGCCCTAGCTACAGGGTTGCCAGCACGCTCATCAAAAGCCACACAAATCTACAACTAAATAATATCAATATGTCCTGAAAATTTGGTAATGATTGAATAGCTCTGTCAAAAGTTATCGAAATTTAAAAATTTTCAAATTTTCCCGTCCTCTTTTTAGGCACCCAGCGCACACATAGGGTTAAAAAATTCCAAAGCATTATCCGATTCATATGTAAAACACGTTAGAAATTTATTTTATTAACTTTATTTTTGCGAAAATCATTTGTGCACGAAATAATAGGTATATTAAAAATATCACTTAAATGCCCGCCGGCGCGAAAAGGTTTACAATAACTGACATTTAAAGAGACCTGGACCTATTCTGCATATACACCAATGTATCCTGAAAGTTTCAGCTCAATCGAATGGCGCGTTCCCGAGATTATCTCACTGAAATTTTTTGTACATATATATATATATATATATATATAGAAATATGAATTTTTGGCCGAATCGATTTTAATACTAATGTTCTTCGAACATTAGTAAAAACTCTTAAACTACAACTACAGTTCGCAGATACTTCATATTTCTTACCGGCGTAACATAGCCTAGCGTAGTTCCATTTAAGAGCCGTAGGCTAATATCTTCAATATATGCATTATTTTCGACGAGGATATCGATTGGTCCTTTGGGTGTCTCTAGTTCCTCCTTAATCACTAAGCACGGCGTGGAACGTGATTCTAGTAGATTAGACAAGTGAAAACAGAACTGCTTGACTTGTCATCATATCAGACTTTCGCAAATAGGTGTATCAGGATTATCGAGCGGCAGAACCATCACGAGCACCCGGTTATCTACGATGAGGAAAACAGTCACAATCACATAAGAAAAGCGAAGGAAGAAACAATCACAGAAATAAAGCACAAGAAGAAGGTTCACAAGAAGGTTTACCGAATTTGCTGATGTCGCGACCTACACCAACATGAATTTGTCAGGTGACAGTTCGATTTAAAATGGTAGTAAGGGAAAAAGCGGTACTGCAATTGTACCAAAAATGGACGAGTGGAAATATTACAGATTTAATTGGAATTTCCAGTTCAAATCATCCTCCGAGTTCAAAAACCTACAACGGTCGGAGAAAAGCCGCTTTAGCGGGAAATGAAAAATTAGTAGAATCGACAGATCGGATCGGTCTCTTGGATTTTGACCGGTAAGGGATATAGACGTGCTGAAGGATAGCTGACGATATAATTGGAAAATTTGTATTTCTTCTTGTTACATGACTGAACCTGATCGAGCGATTGTGGCAGAGGTGAAAATTAATCATCAGCGATTTATGTGAAATGAAAAATATGAGGACTGGAGCATCCGAAGGAAGAATAAGCAATACTCTAGTGAAACAAGATAAATAGCGGCGTGGAGAAGAATAGTGGACGAAGGAGGAGTGTGATTCTGGGATATTAGCGCTAATAGTAGAGTCGAACGGGCCCCAACGAGCGAACCGACAGCGTGAACTGCAACACAGATCTAGTGGATAATCAGGTCAGATAGATGTAATTGAGTAATGTATATAAATTAAAAGAAAAACGAAATCGTGTGTGTAGATTAAGAGCATACTACCCCACCCGGTAGAGCGTTCATAGCGTCGTTTGTATAAAAGGAAAATAGTAGTCAATAATAAATCGTACGTATTGTAAAAATAGAAACGGAAGTGAAATAATCTTCAGAGTGAAAGGGCGACTAAATGAAAAGACGCGAAATCCAAAAAAATTCGGGGGTCAGTTCTTACTCAAGTCGCGAGCGGTAAAAAAAGTGTTAGTACCGTCTACCTCTTCTCGCTTCAGGGTGACGGTAGTGAGGCAGTTCTTTGGCAAAGAAGCGAGTGGCGCCCACCCGCGACCTTTTTCTTTTCTTCGCGAGCAAAAGCCGCCCAAAGACTGCCGCCCTTGCGTCCCAGTTGGGGAAAAAGGGTTTTTTTCTCGTGTTCGATTGGTAAATAGGTAACAGTTCTAAGCTTGTTTATGGTAAAGAATTGGAAATTTTGAGCCGTGTGCAAGTGCAGCGTGCCTAAAAGTAGGCAAGGAATTTTTACAAATTTTTATTTGTCATTACTTCTGACGAAAACATTGAATCATCGTGAAATTTCCAGAGCGTATTGATGTTGACTAAAATTTAATACACATGGATTTCCAAGGTAGTGCGGGTAATCCTGTAGCTTCGGCAAGCTCTTGAAAAAAAAACCTTTAAAACATTTAACCTCATGAAAAATTTTTGATTTTTGACAAAAAGTTCAAATCATTGATAAATTTTAACGTTTGTGCATCATGTCAATTTGAAATTTTTAAAATTCCGGTGGTATAAGTTGAAATCAGCTAGGACCAGATCTGATAGAAATGATTTTGAAATGCGGGCAAGCTTGTGGCAATGGTGCCATCTTGAAAAATCACTGAGAAAACAAACTGGTTTTTTGCCTATAACTTCCGGTTCAGCCATTAGATTTAAATGAAATTCACACAATATTTGGATCTTACTTAAGGTAACATTTGGTGAAAATTTGCTCGAAAAGTTAGAATAGGGTTGCCAGCTATGATGATTTTTGTCTCTTAAATCTTGCAAATTTGCTCAGCAAAATAAAGCTTTTTTCCCTATAACTTCCGGCGCAGTCATGATATCAAAATTTTTGTTAAAAAAAAAGTATTGGGAATGAAAACATAGTATGTTTTAAGCTTGTCTATGATAAAGAATTGAAATTTTTGAGCCGTGTGTGGGTGCTAAGTGCCTAAAAGTAGGAAAGGATTTTTTTCAAATTTTGATTTGTCATTACTTGTGATCAAAACACCGGATCATCATGAAAAATGCAAAACGTATTGATGTTTACTAGGACTTAGCGTATAAATGGTTTTTCAAGGTTGTACGGGTAACCCTGTAGCTACGGCAGTCTCCTGAAAAAAAATCCTTCAAATCATTGACCCTCCTCAAAAATTTTTGATATTTGACAAAAATTTCAAATAATTGATAAATTTTTATCTTTGTCCATCATGTCAAATTGAAATATTGAAAATTCCGATTTGCACAAGAATGGCAACCCATCACCAAATTACCTCTATTTTCAGCACTCGAAAGTTCTGTTCACGAGAACTGACGACCGGATTATCTAATCATAATGAAATTCACAGAACATGTTGGTATTAGCTAAGACCAGATCTGATAGAAGTGATTTTGAAATGCGGGCAACCGTGTGGCAGTGGTACCATCTTGAAAAATCACTGAGAAAAAAAACAGCTTTTTGGCCTATAACTTCCGATTCAGCCATCAGATTTAAACAAAACTCACACAATACTTGAATCTTACTCTATGTAACATTTGGTGAAATTTTCGGTTGAAAAATTAGAATAGAACTGCCAGCTATGGTGATTTTTATCTCATAAATCTTGCAAATTTGTCCAGCAAAATAAAGTTTTTTCCCCTATAGCTTCCGGTCCAGTGCAGAAATCAAAACGAAGTTCATGCAGTAAATGGACCTTAATCTGAAGTAAATGTCGTACAATAATCATAAAAGGGCTGCCAGCTATGACCAGTTTTGGAATTTTGTGGAATTCCTTTACTGAGCGATTATGTCATTAGATTTGCAAATGGGAATAATCCTGCAATGAAAATTAACAACAAATATTAACGCTTTCATAATTTGAAAAGTTTTGAGGGTGGCAACCCTCAAACTCTTTTCACCCGTAAAGCTTCCAGCGCAGTGATTCAATCGAAACGAAATTTACTGGTTGGGTTTAACTTAACGTGAAGCAGATTTGGCATATATTTTGCTCTGCTGCTGACACAGGGTAACCAGTATTAGCCATTTTCGTAAATATTGCACCAACAGACAACAACAGTGTGTGGGTGCTAAGTGCCTAAAAGTAGGCAAGGATCTTTTTCAAATTATGATTTGTCATTTCTTCTGACAAAAACATTGGATCACCGTGAAATTCGTAGAGCGTATTGACGTTGGCTAAGATTAAGCCCACCTGGATTTTCAAGATAGTGCAGGTAACCCTGTAGCTACGGCAGGCTCCTGAAAAACAATCCCTCAAATCATTGACCCTCCTCAAAAATTTTTAATTTTTGACAAAAAGTTCAAATTATTGACAAATTTAAACCTTTTTCCATCATATCAAATTGAAATTTTGAAAATTCCGATTTGCACAAGAACGGCAACCCATCACTAAATTACCTCTATTTTCAGCACTCGAAAGTTCTGTTCACGAGAACTGACGACCGCATTATCCGATCATAATGAAATTCACAGAACGTGTTGGTATTAGCTAGGACCAGATCTGATAGTGATTTTGAAATGCGGGCAACCGTGTGGCAGTGGTACCATCTTGAAAAAACACTGAGAAAAAAAAACAGCTTTTTGGCCTACAGCTTCCGATTTATTCAATAGATTTTAACAAAACTCACACAGTACTTGGATAATACTTTACGTAACGTTTGGTGAAAATTTGGTTGAAAAATTAGAATAGAGCTGCCAGCTATGGTGATTTTTATCTCATAAATCTTGCAAATTTGCTCAGCAAAATAAAGCTTTTTTCCCTATTACTTCCGGTCCAGTGCAGAAATCAAAACGAAGTTCATGCAGTAAATGGACCTTAATGTGAAGTAAATGTCGTAGGAATTTCGTACAAAAATCATGAAAGGGCTGCCAGCTATGACCATTTTTGTAATTTTGTGGAATTTCCTTACTGAGCGATTATGTCATTAGATTTGCAAATAGGAATGATCCTGAAAAGATAATTAACAACAATTATTAACGCTTTAAAAATTTGAAAAGTTTTGAGGGTGGCAGCCCTAAAATTCTTTTCACCCGTGTAGCTTCCAGTGCAGTGAGTCAATCGAAATGAAATTTACTGGTTGGGTTTAACTTAACGTGATGCAGATTTGGTATATATTTTGCTCTGCTGGTGACACAGGGTAACCAGCGTTAGCCATTTTCGTAAATATTGCACCAACATATGCTTCAAATTACATGCTCATATGCAAAGCATTTGCGATAAAAATAAGAAATGAATTTTTAAATTTTCCGAGTTTTGAACATTTTTCGGATGGCAGCCTCAAACAACGTTTAACCGCTGAAACTTTCGATTAAATCCTCCGATGAGAACGAAATTCAAAGGATAAGTTGATTAAAGTATGAGCTTTTTATGGTAAACTTATTGCTTCTTCGTTGGGAAAGTGTTGCCAGCACTAAACATTTTCATCATTTGTGTTATAATTGAGTTTTGTTGCTTTGGATAAGAAATGGTTGATATGATTCTACAAAAAAGTGTATTTCGTCTTTCCACATTTTTTTCTCACTTAAAGACAATTTCTTCGGAAATTAATTTTCTAGCGGTTCTGATGCGCTAGAGTTTTTTTGTCACTCAAAGACAATTTCTTCGAAAATTAGTTTTCTAGCGGTTCAGGTGCGCTAGTTTTTCTTTATTTATTTTCTTTCTCGAATTGTTAATTTGAAGTACAATTATTTTATTCCTTTCAATACTTCGTTTAGATTTTTCTTTTTACTAATTTTCGAAGAAAAGTAGTATTAAACTCGTTTCGCCGAAAATTCATATTTCTTTATATATATATATATATATATATATATATCATCAAAATGATTAAGGGAGATAATCTCTGGAGTGGCCGATCCGATTGAGCTGAAACTTTGGGAAAACGTAGATGTATTTAGTAGGTAGGTCCACGACTTTCTTAAATCCAGATATCCTAAACCTTTTGGCGGCGGCGAGCGTTTTAGTGAATTTTGAGGTACTCCTATATTTCCAAGCAGCGTGAATTTTTGTTCAAAAAAAGTATTGGGAATGAAAACTTACTATGTTTTTAGCTTGTTTATGGTTAAGAATTGGAAATTTTGAGCCGTGTGTGGGTGCAGCGTGCCTAAGAGTAGGCAAGGATTTTTTTTCAAATTTTGATTTGTCATTACTTCTAAGAAAAACATTGGATCATCGTGAAATTTGCAGAGCGTATTGATGTTGACTTAAGTTTAATACACATTGATTTTCAAGGTCGTGCGGGTTACTCTGTAGCTGCGGCAGGCTCTTGATAAAAAATCCTTCAAATCATTGAACCTCCTGAAAAATTTTTGATTTTTGACAAAAAATTCAAATCATTGATAAATTTTAACATTTGTGCATCATGTCAATTTAAAATTTTTAAAATTCCGATTTGGACAAGAACGGCAACCCATCACTAAATTACCTCTATTTTCAGCACTCGAAAGTTCTGTTCACGAGAACTGACGACCGAATTATCCGATCGTAATGAAATTTACAGGACATGTTTATATCAACTAGGACCAGGTCTGATAGAAGTGATTTTTAAATGCGGGCAACCCTGTGGTAGTGGTGCCATCTTGAAAAATCACTTTGAAAAAACAGCCTTTTGGCCTATAACTTCCGATTCAGCCATCAGATTTAAACGAAATTCACACAATATTTGGATCTTACTTAAGATAACATTTAGTGAAAATTTGGCTGAAAAATTAGAATAGGGTTGCCAGCTATGGTGATTTTTGTCTTCTAAATCTTGCAAATTTGCTCAGCAAAATAAAGCTTTTTTCCCTATAACTTCCGGTGCAGTCATGATATCAACATGAAGTTTATGCAGTAAATAGATTTTAATGTGAGCCAAATGTCATAGGAATTTCGTACAAAAATCGTGAACGGGCTGCCAGCTATGACCATCTTTGTAATTTTTTGTAATTTTTTTACTGGGCGATTATGTCATTAGATTTGCAAATGGGAACAATCCTCCAATAAAAATTAGCAACAAATATTAACGCTTTAAAAATTTGAAAAGTTTTGAGGGTGGTAACCCTAAAAATTTTTTCACCCGTATAACTTCTAGCGCAGTGATTCAATCGAAACGAAATTTATTGGTTGAGTTTAGTTTAACGTGAAGCAGATTTGGTATATATTTTGCTTTGCTGCTGACACAGGGTAACGAGCTTTAGCCATTTTCGTAACTATTGCATCAACAGATGCTTCAAATTACATACTCATATGCAAAACATTTGCAATAAAACTAAGAAACCAATTTATAAATTTTCCGAGTTTTGAACATTTTTTGGATGGCAGCTTCAAACAACGTTAACCGCTAAAGCTTTCGACGAAATCCTTCGATGAGAACGAAATTCAAAGGATAAGTTGATTTAAGTATGAGCTTGTGAAGGTAAACTTATTGCTGCTTCGTTGGGAAAATGTTGCCAGCACTGAACATTTTCATCATTTGTGCTATAGTTGAGTTCTGTTGCTTTGAACAAGGAATGGTTGATATGATTCTAAAAAAAAGTGTATTACGTCTTTCCACATTTTTTTGTCACTCAAAGACAATTTCTTCGAAAATTAGTTTTCTAGCGGTTCAGGTGCGCTAGAGTTTTTTATATATAATTTTATATAATGTTGAATATTGTCTGAATTTCTTTTTTTTTTATAGTTTTTTTATATGTTTGAATAAATATTTAATGTATTTTGGAAAAATTGTTTGCCTGTTTTTTTCGTGATCAGTTTCTTTAACGAAATGTATAGGTTGGCCATGGATTTGTAAATCCAGATTAAATCGGCTCAGTGGAGCCAAGGGTGGGCATCCTTTTTACTAATTTCCGAAGAATCAGCAAAATGATTAAGGGAGATAATCTCTATGGTGGCCGATCCGATTGAGCTGAAATTTTCGGAGGACATATATGTATATAGTGGGTAGGTTCATAATTTGCTAAAAAATCAGATGTCTTTAACATTTTGGCAGTGGCGGGCATTTTGGTGAATTTTCAGGTACTCCTATATTTCCAAGTAGTGTAAATTGTAGTTAAAAAAAAAGTATTGAAAATGAAATCTTATTATGTTTTAAGCTTATCTGTGATGAAAAGTTGGAAATTTTGGGCCTTGTGTAGGCGCTGAGTGCCTTAAAGTAAGCAAGGATATTTTTCAAATTTCGATTTGTCATAGCTTCTAATAAAAACAATGGATCATCGTGAAAAACAATGGATCAAAACAATGGAAAAACAATGGATCAGAGTGTAGTGACGTAGACAAAAATTTAACACACATGGATTTTCAAGACTGTACGGATGACTCTGTAGCTACAGCAGGCTCCTGAAAAAAAATCCTTCAAATCATCGACCCTCCTGAAATATTTTTGATTTTTGAAGAAAATTTTCAAACGATTGAAAAATCTTGACTTTTGTCCACCAAGTCAAACAAATCTTTTTGAAGTTCTGCGATTATGATGATCGCATGATGATCAAATAATCTCTATTTTCAACACTTTAAATTTCTGTTCACGAGAACTGACGACCGGATAATGTGATCAATATGGAATTTACAGGACATAATGTAACTAACCAGCATTAAGTCTGATAGAAGTGATTTTCAAATACGGGCAACCCTGTGGCAATGGTGCCATCTGTAAAAATTACCGAGAAAAAAACTGGCTTTTGGCCTATAGCTTTCGATTTGGCAAACAAATTTTAACGAAATTCACACAGTAGCTGAACCTTTCTTTCAGTTATATTTCATTGAAATTTGATTGAAAAATTAGGATTGAGTTGCCAGTTATGGCAAGTTTTGTGTCCTAGATATTGTAAATTTTTTCTTTATAACTTCCGATGCAGTAACGCAATCAAAACAAAATTCATGCGATAAATGGATATTGTTGCATTTTTAATTCTATAGGAATTTGGTTGAAAAGTCTTGAAAGGGTTGCTAGCTATGATAAATTTCGTAATTTATTTACATTGCTTTATCGAGCGATTTTGTCATTAAAATTCCAAGTGGGAATGATTCTGCAATGACAGTTTACAGCAAATATTTAGGTATCAAAAATTTGAAAAGTTTTGAGGATGATTACCATTAAATTCTATTCACTCTTTTAACTTCCAGCGCAGCCATTCAATCAAAACGAAATTCACACGGTGGATTTATTTCAACATGAAGCAGCTATGGTGCCAACGCATGATTGCCAGCACCAGACAATTTCGTAAATATTGCACCAACAGATGCTTCCATTTTGTATGCATAAGCAAAGCATTTACAATAAAATAAGCAGCCAATATTTAAATTTTCCAAGTTTTGGAAATTTTTCGGATGGCAGCCCCAGCCATAGTCTAATCGCTGAAACTTTCGATGATATCTTTGGATGAAAATGTAATTCAAAGGATAGGTTGATTAAGTACGAGCATGTTATGGTAGACTTATTGCTGCTGTGTTCGACAAATGTTGCCAGCATTGAACATTTTCATCATTTGTGTTATAGAAAATGCTGTCAGAAAATGAAATTCGTTCCTTT
Organism: Nemotelus nigrinus; assembly: GCA_947369275.1. Taxonomy (NCBI): domain Eukaryota; kingdom Metazoa; phylum Arthropoda; class Insecta; order Diptera; family Stratiomyidae; genus Nemotelus; species Nemotelus nigrinus. Next base: position 100,559,279 of record OX376372.1, on the reverse strand, counting down.
GAGTAAGAAATGGTTTATATTATATTACAAAGAAGATGCGCTAGTCTTTTATATTTACAGATACGGTTATATATGTATATTTCCATGGGGTCTGTGGCTGCCATTCAGCGTATTCAATGTGATTTCGCAAAGTGTTTTGCAGAGGTGGCTCGTCGATGTACGCAAAGGAAGGAGTGTTTCCCTTGCTTATCCACAAAATTGATTAAATAATCAATATGAAACAACCAAAAGATTTACAACAAATATTTAACAGTCAAAGTAATCACATTTATTTTCTTACAAAAGACAAAACTCCATAACTACTTTGAATCAAATGGTTTTGTTTTATAACAGTCCAATTACAGAGCTTCCAAGTTAAAATTCAAACGTTTTACTTTAAACTACAGGCACTACATGCTATTCAATTCAAAACATACAGTTCATTGAAATATACTATACAGAAAACTGAAGTGATCTTGCTTCAATGCTCAAACTCGTGAATTTTGCACAGATCTACCTAGACGCTTTGTCTAAATGATGCATACAAAATTTTTACAATCAATGTACTCAAATAGCATCGTGGACGCTGGCTCAGTTCACAGCGTTTTGGTGGATATAAAAATTCAAAAAACCCTTGCCCCATCCACCCGCTGAACGACCCGAAAATCTTTGCGAATGAATGAACTTGATACGCTGCAAAACTATCCGCGTCTTCTGTTATGTTACTGTTCATCCTCATGATTTGTCTGTAGATTCTCTTCTGCTCCTCTTCTAACGAGCCGTTCTCCTAACGAATTGAAGTATTTTCTGCTTTGTTCACATGTACACATGTACGGTGCAAGCTATTGTGATGTTCATGTGGGGAATAGAATAGTAGGAGTTACATTTTTTCGTGTGCGATTTTCCCCAGATCTGTTTTTCGTGTCTGCTTTGGGTTTGCTTTCCCAAAGACGAAGTTTTACGGTTCTGGTGCTTTTTTGAAATGACCACTTGATTGTTTTGGACGCCTATGTTGACGCTGAAAAGTCATCCGCGTCTCTATTATGTTCATGCCCTACGTTACAGAATTTGAAGATTCTCTTCGGCTCCTTTTCTTACGAGTTGTTCCCCCTCTGATTTGATGCCTTTTATGCTTTGTTCGCATGGTGTATGTACGGTGCAAGTTATAGTGATGTTGATATGGAGAATATGGTGTGTAATTTTCTCCAGAGCGGTTTTTTGTATCTGCTTTGGGTTTACTTTCGCAAAATCAGTTTCTCAGTTAAGGTGCTTTGGGTGGTATGACCACTTGATTGCTTTCACCTATGTTATTTCTTTGTTGAATTTCTGGAGTGCTTTCTTTAGCATTTAAAGTTTACATTGGGTAGGTTTTTTTTATGCCTTCTTCGCAAAAAACGCACCTGTTATAATTCTTTCGACGTGTATTTTTTGTATTGTCAGTATGTATTAATACGGTCGGTTAAGCATGGATAAAAAAATAGATTTTAAAGTATATTATAGCATAAAGCTCGTTAAAATGGGAGCGTATTGAATAAATTCTGTTTTGAAAAGCTAATATTTACCCATTTAATATAGATTTTAAAGTGGAAAACCAAAATTGAGGTGATTGTGCCATAGAGTATTTACTGCGGTTATCTTTTTCATTGAGGATCTTATTGAGTTTTAGCAACCAAGACCAATAATTTCGCTCAGTTAACTGTTTGCAAAAGGTTACTATATTAGGGACTTTTATTGGAAATTTTATGAGAAATTTATTTTTATTGTGGCATTGCCTATTTAATTTGCCAAAAGATGCATTATATTCTCAACTTTGAGCTATTAAAAAACTTTCGCCAGATATTTAGTCTGTAATATGCTTTCAAATCAACTTTTTTTAAAATTTAAAAAAAGAATTAAAGAAAATAGTAATTTTTTTTGCTTTTAAATAATATAGTTAACCTGAACTTTTGTGAGATTTTTGATCATAGTGAGTAGGAAGCTGTTGACAATCAATCACTAGCATTTAATGCAAATATGATTAGCATTAAAATACTTAATTGACTTTTAACATGGTATTTCAAAGGTATAGTTTACTACGCGCTTCATAAGTATGCTTATCTATATTATATGCTTATATGTTTTGATGTGCTTCCCTTAGTTTCAAAACCACGAGTTATATGAATCAGAAACATATATATATATATATATATATATACAGGGGCGTGCATTTCATATAGGCACAAAAGCACTGCCTACCCTGCTGTGTTGCTTATCTGTTTCTTTATATTTATTTTACTAATATATATCTATCTACAATTCAAAAAATTTGATTTAAAATTGAAAAATAAATCGATATGAATTACACGCATCTGGCAACTACCTATATTTCATACTCTAATTTCCTCATTTCCGATTTCGCATGCATAGTCCAGCAAAGTAAGTAAAAAAAAACCAAATATGAGCGTTGAAAGGCATGCAACCTCAGTGCCTTTACCTTACGCACACCTTCAAATGAATTTCGTATCGATACACTACGGCCAACTGCTCTCAGCTTCAACATTATGTGCAAGATTTTATATCAGCCAAAGGCATGCCTGCCTTCATGAATGAGAAATGATACGATACGCCGCTGCATGACGTCAATGCTCGCTGTGCAAGGGGAAGTAGCTTGCAGGTATACATCACAAGTGCACGACGATGCACAGGCTCGGGCAAACCCATAGTTGAGTTTTTACTATGCAGGGGAGTTGCCAGAACAAATAGTTGTACGTGTATAAATATATAACTTTGATGTCAAATCTAAGTGTTATTTTTGTATGTTAGTGTCTCAGATAGGAAATTTTAAAAATTATAATATTCTTGATTAAAAATAAAAAAGTTACACATTTTTTCTCGAGACAGAATTTCTATAGGAAAATTCAATGTTTGCCAAAAATTATCTCAGCAGACAAAATGACACAAGAATTAAATTTAACTTAAAAAAAGGGAATGCTACCCATCGCTTGCCAAATTTATTTGGCTGAAAGCGCACTAAGCGGTTTTTTTTGTTTACCATGTATCATATTCGCCAGTACAAAAAATGTGTGGAATGACACTAAATATGTAGATTTCTCCAATACCGATAGACATTGAAGAAGAAGGCAGATTACATTCGAAATATCAATATCCGGAAAGAAATTAATATACATGAAAAATTGACGAAGCTGCTGTACAGGCTAGGTAATATCATTAGCGTGTAAGGAATAAACATTGTGGCAAAAAATATAATAAAAATAAAACCAAAAGAGCCAGCAGGCAAAAATAGTAAAGCCGCTAGACTTTAAACTTTCTTTGTTTATTAAACATTAAGTTAGACTAACCTATAATAAAAAATATTTTCAATTGATTCCTGATTTTTCGTTTGGCTGTAATGTTTACTTCTAAGAGTATGTAGCTGCCTACCCTGCGTGAAGAGCTTATGCACGCCACTGTATATATATATATATATATATATATATATATATATATATATATATATATATATATATATATATATATATATATATATATATATATATATATATATATATATATATATATATATATATATATATATATATATATATATATATATATGTGTATATATATATATATATGTGTATATATATATATATATATATATATATATATATATATATATATATATATATATATATATATATATATATATATATATATATATATATATATATATAT
>OX376372.1:100525639-100555386 GCA_947369275.1 Nemotelus nigrinus | reverse complement strand
CAACTCTTCTACAACTACTGGGTTTTTTTGGCGACTCGGTTTGAATCCCTAGAAAACCTGACTTCAAGAGGGAAATCAGACAACCAAAACAAGAACATTACCCGAGCACTAGCATCCAATAGCTTCGTGTGTCCAGTGTTAGGGATCGCATTCTCTATTTAACTACAAAAAGTTCTTGAAATTATCAGTTGGTAATCGATTAAAAACAGTAAAGAAGAATAATATTTGATTAAATTGCCTAAAGTCAGGCCATTTTGCATCAACTAGCACATCTAGAGGATGTACAAAGTGCTACAAAAGGCACAACACTTTGCTGCACATCAAGGAATGCCATTCAGAAGCTAAGCCGAAGGAATTTGATGTTTTAGTAGAAATTTCGAGCACAGCAAAGACAACGAACGAGAAGGAGCCACCAGTATGACTAATGACAGCAACCCAAACAACCCATCGTGGCTACGTGCTGTTAGGCACAGCTCTTATCCAACTGTTAGCGCAGAATGGACAAAAAGTTACATGCGGACTGTACTTGATTCTGGCTCTCATATATATGTGGTGACGGAACGAATCGTTCTGAAACTTAATCTGCCTTTAACATCAGTGTCAATGCAAATTCAAGGCATTGGCAACGATCGTCAAAACACCTGTAATAGGACAAGCCTATATTTGAAGTCGGGAAGTTCATTCCCAAAGAGATTAGAAGCTTACGTCCTACCAACTATAATTTCGCAGCAGCCAAAACAGGATATAGTTGTGTCGAGCTAGAACATCCCAGAAGACATTGTGCTAGCGAATGCAAAATTCCCACACTCCTGGACAAATCGGACGTACTACTCGGTGCTGAGTTCTATCATCACAAATTCTCAGAACAGGACAGATAAAACTCGATTGGCGGGCTACCGGTCCTACAAAACACTGTTTTCGGTTGGGTGGTATCTAGAAAAATGGACAAATTTCCTTCAACCAGACCGATATGTGGAATCTCTACAGAAGAAGAAGAGCTAAACAGAATAATGAACAAATTTTGGCAACTCGAAGAAGTTGGCCACAATTAACAGGAGTCGAAAAACTGTGTAAGACGCATTTCAATCAAACAACGGGGAGAAAGAGCGATGGACGGTTCGTTGTAAAAATTACTATTTAAGGACAAACCAAATACTCTGGGTGAATCTAAGGACATTACAATGCGAAGCGAGGCTTTTGGCACTAGAGCGGTGATCGCAACAAGATTTCGAGTTCCAAGCGGAATATTTCAGCATTAATGTACGAATATTTTAGCCTGGGACATATGCAAGAAGTTAAAAAGGTTCCTAGAAATCATTCTTTCGTACCGCACCATTGCGTCATTAAACGTAAAATCAACCTTAACCAGATAACGGGTAGTCTTTGACGCATCAGGTAAAACGACCACCCAATTATCACTCAATCATATACTTCATTCGGGACCAAGTATGCAAAACGAAATGTGGATCATCCTGCTAAGGTTCAGGCTCCCCAAATTTGTATTCTCCGCCGATATTCAAAAATGTACAGACAGGTTTGGATTCAAGAAGATCATCAAGCCTTACATTTGATACTCTGGCGTAACAGCCCAAATGAGCCAGTCAAAATTTTCGAGCTATTGACCGTTACGTATGGAAATACATCAGCTCCCTATCTTGCCATAAGATGTCTTCAACAGTTAGCATAGGGAAGAGTGTCTTGCCAGCCTCTGGGAACCGAGGTGATACACAGAAATTTTATACACAGAAGCAGGTGCGAACAATGTTGCAGAATCCCTCCAGATGCAAAAAGTAAGTCACCACGCTACTTTGCGAGGTAGGATTCCAATTAAGGAAATGGAATTCAAATCACACTATCCTTCTGGAAGGATTTAAAATCGAAAATAGAGAAAAGGGGCTTGATTTGTCGAGTGCCAAAGATGAAGTGATAAAAATATTGGGTCTAGCGTGGCAGCCAAAAGGTGACATATTCCGCATAAAAGTACAAGATGTGCCTGTGGAAAAAGTGGATAGACGAAACATTGCTTCCAAGCTAGCTAGATTGTTCAATCCACTGGATATACTAAGACCCATTGTTCCTCCCACACTTCACAAGAAATAGCTTAGATTCAGGAAAGATCTAGAGGCACTTAACGATAAACACATTCCAAGGCATGCCTTTGCTGACAAGGTACACATATTTTTGGATGCTTCTGAAAACGCGTATGGACAAATTCGGAACGCTAGTGGTCCGTCTTTTGAGCGCTGAGTCCCGCATAGCAACCATAAAGATGCAAACCATCCCACGTCTTGAGCTGTGCGCAGCAAAACTCGCATCAGATTTGACCCAAAAGTTTACGACAGAGCTAAACCTCAATGACAAGAACATACATAATATTCTGGACGGATTCACAGATTGTTTTTTTATGAATTAGCTTATAATCATGCTCTTACAAAACCTTCGTTACTAATCGCATATCTTCGATTTTCGCAAAAACTCTACCAGAGCAGTAAGATCAACGGAAAAATCTGCAGACGCACTGTCTACAGAAACAACTCCCAACCACCTGCTAAACAGTAACCTCTGGTTCAATGGCCCTTTATTTCTTCATGGATCACATAAACAATGACCACCTAAATATACTCGAAATGGTTGTTGCGAAATAGAAAGAAAACGAAGTGTATTAGCAATAACGGAGTTGGAAGAGATCCCAAGCAGACGCAGCATAATCGACAGAGTAGATCATCATAACTCTCATTGTCGGCTACAGCGTAAAGTAGCTTACATGCTTAAATTCAAACACCCGCATGATGGTCCTCCAACACAATGAGCGATGCAACAAGACTACGCTCTTCGAGCTTTAATCCGAAATATGCAAAAAGATTCCAAACTTAAAGAAGAAATTCAACATTTGAAAAAACTAATGGAAGTGGCAAGGAAAAGCCGCCTTGCAGATGCTACATCATTCTTGGATAAAGAAGGAATCTAACCTGCCTTATGACACTAGGCATCCAATGGTTTTATCGTGTTATCATCATCTCAGAAAACTGCTGATAACCGCCATAAATACTGAAAATCTGCATGCTGGACAGTAAGCATTGCCTGCAAAAACTAGGGAACGTCTTTGGCCTATCAAGGGCAAAGTAATTACTCGAGAAGCTATTCAACGATGCATTGCCAGCGCTCGTACAAAGTCTAAGCTATTACAACAAATGATGAGGAATCTACCAGCAGATCGAATTGAACCCGCAAGATCATTTGTTAATGCAGGCGTTGACTTTTGTGGTCCAGTCTGGGTTCACTACCAGATACGCCCGATCTCTGACCTATGAACAACTGGAAACAGTACTGGTGCAAATAGAAGCCTTGTTGGATTTTCGACCAACGGTACCAATGTCTACTAACCATACCAACTTGATAGTGTTAACTCCCGGACACTTTCTTATTGGGGAGCTACTAAACGCTACAGTTAACCTAACCACGAAGATACCAAAATCACACCTATCTGATCAATGGCATGAAATCATTTAACTGAAGGAAGAATTTTAGCAACAATGGCGAACAGAATAACTTCAGCCAATTAAGAACATGAAATGGAAATACCTGTAGCAATCAATAACACAGCTACCCTCCAAACCACTGCTAAAACCGCTCACAGATCACAAAACAACCAAACCCAATCAAGGGGAGCAACCGATCAGACACCAAAAAAGAAGGCAGAACTTACACTCGGCCCTGCAATAACCACATTGCTCATTGCATGCCTAGGACTGCCAGTGACGAACGCAGCATCAACTCAATCAGCTGTACAACAACCAATTGATGAGGAAAACTTCGCAAATTCTCCAGGCATACATTTTGAAAACATTGGAATAATGAACCTGATATCCAATGAGTGGAAACTTATCATTTATTATGACCTCCATCCCTACTGGGACGAATGTCAGGCATTAAGAAAGGGAACAACACATCATGCCGTTAAATAATTTCCCAATTTGATCATATGGCCGAGGACATTTTCAAGGACAATGACCTTCTACGAGCTCATCGAGTAAAACAAAGAGCCTTAAATATAATAGCAAAAGTTGCCAGATTTTTGTTTGGCATTTTAGATGAAGAGTATGCGAAGAACATGGCAAAAACCATTAGTGCTGTATAAGAGAACAAAGATTATTTGGCAAACATATTGAGAAATCAGACATCAATCATTGTCGCAACTATGAGTAAAATGAAACAAGATCAAGCCGCAGCACGAAAATGGTTTCAAACCCTAGAGTCTCAGGGCGATCAACTAAAGAACAGCGTTACGAAAAGAGAAATTGATAGCTTCCAACTTGTAGCCATTGAAATCAAGTTGACCATGGCAAACATCAATCAAATTCAGACAACCCTCGCAGAAGTCCTGATTGATGCCCATAACCAGAACATCAACCCTAAGCTACTGACTCCTGATCGACTATCACGGGACCTTCATCCAATAAAAAGCAAGCTTGCAGCATCATACCATATACCTGCAGATCCAGCCAACGCCTTAACCAGACATAAGTCTGCAAACATAAGTAAATGTCAAAACCGACCGGTTTTAGAGCAAAACAGGTACTTTTTGACATACGCAAACACGAGCGAACATAAGCATAAGCGAACGTATGTCAAGCCGTATCTCATCACTACTTTACGTACAGACAGCTCAGAGCAACAATTGGGCAAAAGGTTGCTTAATGAGCATGCCGCTTTTCTGGCTGTTCGGAAAGCTTTGTTTGGGTGCAACGTACGCTTTGCGTGGTTTACTTCGGCGCATTTGCGTACGTATGTATGCAGACTCTTGGCCCTTTATTTTTTCATGGATCACATCAACAATAACCACCTAAATATACTCGAAATGGTTGTTGCGAAATAGAAAGAAAACGAAGTGTATTAGCAATAACGGAGTTGGAAGAGATCCCAAGCAGACGCAGCATAATCGACAGAGTAGATCATCATAACTCTCATTGTCGGCTACAGCGTATAGTAGCTTACATGCTTAAATTCAAACACCCGCATGATGGTCCTCCAGCACAATGAGCGATGAAACAAGACTACGCTCTTCGAGCTTTAATCCGAAATATGCAAAAAGATTCCAAACTTAAAGAAGAAATTCAACATTTGAAAAAACTAATGGAAGTGGCAAGGAAAAGCCGCCTTGCAGATGCTACATCATTCTTGGATAAAGCAGGAATCTAAGCTGCCTTTTGACACTAGGCATCCAATGGTTTTATCGTGTTATCATCATCTCAGAAAACTGCTGATAACCGCCATAAATACTTGTTTGTTTGTGGGATGGTGGCGCGTGTGAGGAAAGCAAAGGATGAGAAAATACGCTTACCGCTAGGCTCGTGCTGATATCACCTCGTGCTTAGACAAATTATATTTCTTCTTCTCGTGAGGTTAACTGGATGTACTGCCGCTTTAGATACCGTAAGGCTCGTGCCTGCACCACCTCGTGTCTAATACCTTGTAATTGCAGCTTGCCGGTGTCCTATTATTGCTCGAGTGGATTGTAAAACGTAGTTATAAAGCAATTCGTTCAATTCGAAACAATTTATTCAAATTAGATTTACAAATTAGATATGCACTGTTAAACCGAATATTAATGTCGCGATGCTGGTGGTCTGAGTGCTGAACTGCAAGTGCACTGCAATCGTCCGCTCGCTGCCCAAAACCGGTCCTCTCGGTCGGCCACCGAAACCAGTTGATTCTGGATCCAACATAGCGGCCCCGTTGATAGCTCGGAGAGACTGTCAATTTTGTCTGACATAGATTAAACCAAATTAAATCTGATGGTCTTCTTGGCTGTGTACAATACTGCTTGATGGCGACAATAGCGGGCTTTGACGTCGTTGGCTGAGTATGGCTTGCTTTGCTCTTTGAAGCAAATATTCTCTTCAAGGGTTAGGGGGGTAGGAAGTAGATGATGTGGATTCGATACAGGTGGTACGAAACAAACAAAAACAAACAAACGTTTGGAACCCATTTGGTCGGAATGCATTTAATCAGTTCGATCAATTGGTAGCCGGCAAAGCTTTGTTATTGGTCTCGTTAACGTTCCGGTGAGAGTCTGAACAGAAGCAACACGAACAAGTCCATCTTTACCGGGATGAATCTTAACTACGCGACCAGTTAGCCAGTTCGACGATGGCAAATTTTCTTCTTTAATTAAAACTAGATCGTTTACTTCTAAGTTCGGTGAAGTTTTAAACCATTTCGGACGGGTTTGCAATTGATTAAGATATTCTGCGCTCCAACGTTTCCAAAATAGCTGCTTTATCTGAATGAGATCACGTAAACGATTAGGAAGTTTTATTTCATCATTATTAACATCCGGTTCAGGTAAAGGATGAGCTATTTCACCGTTTAGAAAATGGTTTGGCGTGATGGGAGTAAGATCGTTTGGATCGGTGCTATACGGACAGAGTGGTCTGCTATTTAGAATTCCTTCTATTTCCGTCAACACCGTCGACCATTCTTCAAAGGTGAATGAACGCGTCCCACAATTACGCTTGATGTGGTGTTTTACGGATTTCACTCCGGCTTCCCATAGCCCTCCAAAGTTTGGGGCTCGGGGTGGAATAAAATGCCAATTAATAGACCGATTTGTGAGGTACGGGATAATATGCTCCCTAATCTCGCGCAACCAGACCGCTTCTTGCGATTTCAGTCTAGCAGCTGCACCCACGAACGTTTTACCATTATCACTATAGATATTCTGGCAAGCTGTACGCCGTGCTAAAAAACGTTTTAGTGCGGCTAGGAAAGTGGGTGTAGTTAAGTCACCCACTAGTTCTAAGTGTATTGCGCAAGTTGAAAAGCAAACGAAAAGAGTGATGTAGCCCTTGTATGCTACTTTACCCCGACATTTGGAAGCCTTCACTTCAATTGGTCCTGCAAAATCAACCCCCGTCGAAGCAAATACTGAAGAAGGAACCACGCGTGGCGACGGGAGTGTCCCCATCCTTTGCTCGCCAGCTTGAGCTCTAGCTTTAAAACAAGTAATGCACTTTAAAAGTACAAATCTTACAGTATTACGAGCTCTCAAAATCCAATATCTCCTACGAAGCCAACTTAAAACTAACTGACAACCGCCATGTAGTGTAATCAAATGATATTCTTTGGTCAGCATGGTGGTAAAGTGATGTGACGCAGGAAGTATAATAGGAAACTTTTCATCATATGATAGGTGTGAATTCTCCAGGCGACCCCCGACTCTCATTAGGTTGTCTGTGTCGAAAAAGGGATTAAGATTAATGATTGTACTCTTGTGCGAGATGGGATATTTGTTTTGCAAAGCCCGAAATTCCTTTGAAAAGACCTGTGATTGTACCACTCGAATCCAAAATTTTCGAGCTTGTAATAAATCCCTTGTAGTCAACGGAAAAATAGGAACTCTGTGGAGAATTTTTCCGGGTATCTTTTGAATTACTGCTGTAGTTCTTATCAATCGATTGAAAGACGAAAATCTATTCAAAATATCAAGCAGAGATGAGTTAATACGTACTTGATAGACATTCACTCCTCGAAGCTCAAGGTTACCAACATTTTGTGCGGCTAAAGTGATCTTGGGCCAAAATTGTTCCTTTTCTTGCAAAAATTGGGGTCCATGCCACCAAAGAGAATTAACGAGTAGCTCAGATACCGAGATACCTCGGCTGGCAAGGTCGGCAGGATTCTCTCCTGAAGGAATATGTCGCCATCGACACACGGGGCTAGTGTCCTTGATTTTTTGCACTCTATTAGCAACAAAGGTTTCCCATCTCTTGGGATCTCCTTGCAACCAGTAAAGAACTATTTCGGAGTCCGTCCAATTTACGTTGGTGGGGATTGGTGAACATTTCCAATTCAACAGAACCCTTTACACTAGCTCCGACAATAAAACCGCTCCTAAAAGCTCCAAGCGAGGTATTGTTGTCGGTTTGACGGGTGCCGGCCGTGTTTTTGATGTCAGTAAATGGCAATGATAGTTTCCCTCTTGATCGTGCAGTCTAATATAAAGAGAGGCAGCGTATGCTTCCTGCGAAGCGTCGCAAAATCCATGCAACTCTATCTGTTGAGTATCTACTGATGTTCCTAGCCATCTTCTGATTTTCAGTTGTGACAGGAGTTGGAGTTGCTTTTTGTACGCTTCCCATTTCTCTACAAAGTCATCAGCGATTGGATCGTCCCAATCTAAGTTTGCGAGCCAAAGCTCTCTCATAAGCAGCTTAGCCCTGATAATCGTTGGTGCGATAAATCCCATAGGGTCAAATAAGCGAGATATAATGGATAAAACTTTCCTTTTTGTTAAGGGTAATTCCGATGGCTGTGAGGTGTCAAAGTTGAATTGGAATCTAAATGTGTCTTCATTGGGTTGCCAATAAATTCCAAGAGTCTTAACGGTATCGTCATAGTTTAATGACATAAGTGATTGAATTTCTCTTAACCTAACCACGAAGATACCAAAATCACACCTATCTGATCAATGGCATGAAATCATTTAACTGAAGGAAGAATTTTAGCAACAATGGCGAACAGAATAACTTCAGCCAATTAAGAACATGAAATGGAAATACCTGTAGCAATCAATAACACAGCTACCCTCCAAACCACTGCTTAAACCGCTCACAGATCACAAAACAACCAAACCCAATCAAGGGGAGCAACCGATCAGACACCAAAAAAGAAGGCAGAACTTACACTCGGCCCTGCAATAACCACATTGCTCATTGCATGCCTAGGACTGCCAGTGACGAACGCAGCATCAACTCAATCAGCTGTACAACAACCAATTGATGAGGAAAACTTCGCAAATTCTCCAGGCATACATTTTGAAAACATTGGAATAATGAACCTGATATCCAATGAGTGGAAACTTATCATTTATTATGACCTCCATCCCTACTGGGACGAATGTCAGGCATTAAGAAAGGGAACAACACATCATGCCGTTAAATAATTTCCCAATTTGATCATATGGCCGAGGACATTTTCAAGGACAATGACCTTCTACGAGCTCATCGAGTAAAACAAAGAGCCTTAAATATAATAGCAAAAGTTGCCAGATTTTTGTTTGGCATTTTAGATGAAGAGTATGCGAAGAACATGGCAAAAACCATTAGTGCTGTATAAGAGAACAAAGATTATTTGGCAAACATATTGAGAAATCAGACATCAATCATTGTCGCAACTATGAGTAAAATGAAACAAGATCAAGCCGCAGCACGAAAATGGTTTCAAACCCTAGAGTCTCAGGGCGATCAACTAAAGAACAGCGTTACGAAAAGAGAAATTGATAGCTTCCAACTTGTAGCCATTGAAATCAAGTTGACCATGGCAAACATCAATCAAATTCAGACAACCCTCGCAGAAGTCCTGATTGATGCCCATAACCAGAACATCAACCCTAAGCTACTGACTCCTGATCGACTATCACGGGACCTTCATCCAATAAAAAGCAAGCTTGCAGCATCATACCATATACCTGCAGATCCAGCCAACGCCTTAACCAGACATAAGTCTGCAAACATAAGTAAATGTCAAAACCGACCGGTTTTAGAGCAAAACAGGTACTTTTTGACATACGCAAACACGTGCGAACATAAGCATAAGCGAACGTATGTCAAGCCGTATCTCATCACTACTTTACGTACAGACAGCTCAGAGCAACAATTGGGCAAAAGGTTGCTTAATGAGCATGCCGCTTTTCTGGCTGTTCGGAAAGCTTTGTTTGGGTGCAACGTACGCTTTGCGTGGTTTACTTCGGCTCATTTGCGTACGTATGTATGCAGACTCTTGGCCCTTTATTTTTTCATGGATCACATCAACAATAACCACCTAAATATACTCGAAATGGTTGTTGCGAAATAGAAAGAAAACGAAGTGTATTAGCAATAACGGAGTTGGAAGAGATCCCAAGCAGACGCAGCATAATCGACAGAGTAGATCATCATAACTCTCATTGTCGGCTACAGCGTATAGTAGCTTACATGCTTAAATTCAAACACCCGCATGATGGTCCTCCAGCACAATGAGCGATGAAACAAGACTACGCTCTTCGAGCTTTAATCCGAAATATGCAAAAAGATTCCAAACTTAAAGAAGAAATTCAACATTTGAAAAAACTAATGGAAGTGGCAAGGAAAAGCCGCCTTGCAGATGCTACATCATTCTTGGATAAAGCAGGAATCTAAGCTGCCTTTTGACACTAGGCATCCAATGGTTTTATCGTGTTATCATCATCTCAGAAAACTGCTGATAACCGCCATAAATACTTGTTTGTTTGTGGGATGGTGGCGCGTGTGAGGAAAGCAAAGGATGAGAAAATACGCTTACCGCTAGGCTCGTGCTGATATCACCTCGTGCTTAGACAAATTATATTTCTTCTTCTCGTGAGGTTAACTGGATGTACTGCCGCTTTAGATACCGTAAGGCTCGTGCCTGCACCACCTCGTGTCTAATACCTTGTAATTGCAGCTTGCCGGTGTCCTATTATTGCTCGAGTGGATTGTAAAACGTAGTTATAAAGCAATTCGTTCAATTCGAAACAATTTATTCAAATTAGATTTACAAATTAGATATGCACTGTTAAACCGAATATTAATGTCGCGATGCTGGTGGTCTGAGTGCTGAACTGCAAGTGCACTGCAATCGTCCGCTCGCTGCCCAAAACCGGTCCTCTCGGTCGGCCACCGAAACCAGTTGATTCTGGATCCAACATAGCGGCCCCGTTGATAGCTCGGAGAGACTGTCAATTTTGTCTGACATAGATTAAACCAAATTAAATCTGATGGTCTTCTTGGCTGTGTACAATACTGCTTGATGGCGACAATAGCGGGCTTTGACGTCGTTGGCTGAGTATGGCTTGCTTTGCTCTTTGAAGCAAATATTCTCTTCAAGGGTTAGGGGGGTAGGAAGTAGATGATGTGGATTCGATACAGGTGGTACGAAACAAACAAAAACAAACAAACGTTTGGAACCCATTTGGTCGGAATGCATTTAATCAGTTCGATCAATTGGTAGCCGGCAAAGCTTTGTTATTTGTCTCGTTAACGTTCCGGTGAGAGTCTGAACAGAAGCAACACGAACAAGTCCATCTTTACCGGGATGAATCTTAACTACGCGACCAGTTAGCCAGTTCGACGATGGCAAATTTTCTTCTTTAATTAAAACTAGATCGTTTACTTCTAAGTTCGGTGAAGTTTTAAACCATTTCGGACGGGTTTGCAATTGATTAAGATATTCTGCGCTCCAACGTTTCCAAAATAGCTGCTTTATCTGAATGAGATCACGTAAACGATTAGGAAGTTTTATTTCATCATTATTAACATCCGGTTCAGGTAAAGGATGAGCTATTTCACCGTTTAGAAAATGGTTTGGCGTGATGGGAGTAAGATCGTTTGGATCGGTGCTATACGGACAGAGTGGTCTGCTATTTAGAATTCCTTCTATTTCCGTCAACACCGTCGACCATTCTTCAAAGGTGAATGAACGCGTCCCACAATTACGCTTGATGTGGTGTTTTACGGATTTCACTCCGGCTTCCCATAGCCCTCCAAAGTTTGGGGCTCGGGGTGGAATAAAATGCCAATTAATAGACCGATTTGTGAGGTACGGGATAATATGCTCCCTAATCTCGCGCAACCAGACCGCTTCTTGCGATTTCAGTCTAGCAGCTGCACCCACGAACGTTTTACCATTATCACTATAGATATTCTGGCAAGCTGTACGCCGTGCTAAAAAACGTTTTAGTGCGGCTAGGAAAGTGGGTGTAGTTAAGTCACCCACTAGTTCTAAGTGTATTGCGCAAGTTGAAAAGCAAACGAAAAGAGTGATGTAGCCCTTGTATGCTACTTTACCCCGACATTTGGAAGCCTTCACTTCAATTGGTCCTGCAAAATCAACCCCCGTCGAAGCAAATACTGAAGAAGGAACCACGCGTGGCGACGGGAGTGTCCCCATCCTTTGCTCGCCAGCTTGAGCTCTAGCTTTAAAACAAGTAATGCACTTTAAAAGTACAAATCTTACAGTATTACGAGCTCTCAAAATCCAATATCTCCTACGAAGCCAACTTAAAACTAACTGACAACCGCCATGTAGTGTAATCAAATGATATTCTTTGGTCAGCATGGTGGTAAAGTGATGTGACGCAGGAAGTATAATAGGAAACTTTTCATCATATGATAGGTGTGAATTCTCCAGGCGACCCCCGACTCTCATTAGGTTGTCTGTGTCGAAAAAGGGATTAAGATTAATGATTGTACTCTTGTGCGAGATGGGATATTTGTTTTGCAAAGCCCGAAATTCCTTTGAAAAGACCTGTGATTGTACCACTCGAATCCAAAATTTTCGAGCTTGTAATAAATCCCTTGTAGTCAACGGAAAAATAGGAACTCTGTGGAGAATTTTTCCGGGTATCTTTTGAATTACTGCTGTAGTTCTTATCAATCGATTGAAAGACGAAAATCTATTCAAAATATCAAGCAGAGATGAGTTAATACGTACTTGATAGACATTCACTCCTCGAAGCTCAAGGTTACCAACATTTTGTGCGGCTAAAGTGATCTTGGGCCAAAATTGTTCCTTTTCTTGCAAAAATTGGGGTCCATGCCACCAAAGAGAATTAACGAGTAGCTCAGATACCGAGATACCTCGGCTGGCAAGGTCGGCAGGATTCTCTCCTGAAGGAATATGTCGCCATCGACACACGGGGCTAGTGTCCTTGATTTTTTGCACTCTATTAGCAACAAAGGTTTCCCATCTCTTGGGATCTCCTTGCAACCAGTAAAGAACTATTTCGGAGTCCGTCCAATTTACGTTGGTGGGGATTGGTGAACATTTCCAATTCAACAGAACCCTTTGCACTAGCTCCGACAATAAAACCGCTCCTAAAAGCTCCAAGCGAGGTATTGTTGTCGGTTTGACGGGTGCCGGCCGTGTTTTTGATGTCAGTAAATGGCAATGATAGTTTCCCTCTTGATCGTGCAGTCTAATATAAAGAGAGGCAGCGTATGCTTCCTGCGAAGCGTCGCAAAATCCATGCAACTCTATCTGTTGAGTATCTACTGATGTTCCTAGCCATCTTCTGATTTTCAGTTGTGACAGGAGTTGGAGTTGCTTTTTGTACGCTTCCCATTTCTCTACAAAGTCATCAGCGATTGGATCGTCCCAATCTAAGTTTGCGAGCCAAAGCTCTCTCATAAGCAGCTTAGCCCTGATAATCGTTGGTGCGATAAATCCCATAGGGTCAAATAAGCGAGATATAATGGATAAAACTTTCCTTTTTGTTAAGGGTAATTCCGATGGCTGTGAGGTGTCAAAGTTGAATTGGAATCTAAATGTGTCTTCATTGGGTTGCCAATAAATTCCAAGAGTCTTAACGGTATCGTCATAGTTTAATGACATAAGTGATTGAATTTCTCTTAACCTAACCACGAAGATACCAAAATCACACCTATCTGATCAATGGCATGAAATCATTTAACTGAAGGAAGAATTTTAGCAACAATGGCGAACAGAATAACTTCAGCCAATTAAGAACATGAAATGGAAATACCTGTAGCAATCAATAACACAGCTACCCTCCAAACCACTGCTTAAACCGCTCACAGATCACAAAACAACCAAACCCAATCAAGGGGAGCAACCGATCAGACACCAAAAAAGAAGGCAGAACTTACACTCGGCCCTGCAATAACCACATTGCTCATTGCATGCCTAGGACTGCCAGTGACGAACGCAGCATCAACTCAATCAGCTGTACAACAACCAATTGATGAGGAAAACTTCGCAAATTCTCCAGGCATACATTTTGAAAACATTGGAATAATGAACCTGATATCCAATGAGTGGAAACTTATCATTTATTATGACCTCCATCCCTACTGGGACGAATGTCAGGCATTAAGAAAGGGAACAACACATCATGCCGTTAAATAATTTCCCAATTTGATCATATGGCCGAGGACATTTTCAAGGACAATGACCTTCTACGAGCTCATCGAGTAAAACAAAGAGCCTTAAATATAATAGCAAAAGTTGCCAGATTTTTGTTTGGCATTTTAGATGAAGAGTATGCGAAGAACATGGCAAAAACCATTAGTGCTGTATAAGAGAACAAAGATTATTTGGCAAACATATTGAGAAATCAGACATCAATCATTGTCGCAACTATGAGTAAAATGAAACAAGATCAAGCCGCAGCACGAAAATGGTTTCAAACCCTAGAGTCTCAGGGCGATCAACTAAAGAACAGCGTTACGAAAAGAGAAATTGATAGCTTCCAACTTGTAGCCATTGAAATCAAGTTGACCATGGCAAACATCAATCAAATTCAGACAACCCTCGCAGAAGTCCTGATTGATGCCCATAACCAGAACATCAACCCTAAGCTACTGACTCCTGATCGACTATCACGGGACCTTCATCCAATAAAAAGCAAGCTTGCAGCATCATACCATATACCTGCAGATCCAGCCAACGCCTTAACCAGACATAAGTCTGCAAACATAAGTAAATGTCAAAACCGACCGGTTTTAGAGCAAAACAGGTACTTTTTGACATACGCAAACACGAGCGAACATAAGCATAAGCGAACGTATGTCAAGCCGTATCTCATCACTACTTTACGTACAGACAGCTCAGAGCAACAATTGGGCAAAAGGTTGCTTAATGAGCATGCCGCTTTTCTGGCTGTTCGGAAAGCTTTGTTTGGGTGCAACGTACGCTTTGCGTGGTTTACTTCGGCTCATTTGCGTACGTATGTATGCAGACTCTTGGCCCTTTATTTTTTCATGGATCACATCAACAATAACCACCTTAATATACTCGAAATGGTTGTTGCGAAATAGAATTGTATTAGCAATAACGGAGTTGGAAGAGATCCCAAGCAGACGCAGCATAATCGACAGAGTAGATCATCATAACTCTCATTGTCGGCTACAGCGTATAGTAGCTTACATGCTTAAATTCAAACACCCGCATGATGGTCCTCCAGCACAATGAGCGATGAAACAAGACTACGCTCTTCGAGCTTTAATCCGAAATATGCAAAAAGATTCCAAACTTAAAGAAGAAATTCAACATTTGAAAAAACTAATGGAAGTGGCAAGGAAAAGCCGCCTTGCAGATGCTACATCATTCTTGGATAAAGCAGGAATCTAAGCTGCCTTTTGACACTAGGCATCCAATGGTTTTATCGTGTTATCATCATCTCAGAAAACTGCTGATAACCGCCATAAATACTTGTTTGTTTGTGGGATGGTGGCGCGTGTGAGGAAAGCAAAGGATGAGAAAATACGCTTACCGCTAGGCTCGTGCTGATATCACCTCGTGCTTAGACAAATTATATTTCTTCTTCTCGTGAGGTTAACTGGATGTACTGCCGCTTTAGATACCGTAAGGCTCGTGCCTGCACCACCTCGTGTCTAATACCTTGTAATTGCAGCTTGCCGGTGTCCTATTATTGCTCGAGTGGATTGTAAAACGTAGTTATAAAGCAATTCGTTCAATTCGAAACAATTTATTCAAATTAGATTTACAAATTAGATATGCACTGTTAAACCGAATATTAATGTCGCGATGCTGGTGGTCTGAGTGCTGAACTGCAAGTGCACTGCAATCGTCCGCTCGCTGCCCAAAACCGGTCCTCTCGGTCGGCCACCGAAACCAGTTGATTCTGGATCCAACATAGCGGCCCCGTTGATAGCTCGGAGAGACTGTCAATTTTGTCTGACATAGATTAAACCAAATTAAATCTGATGGTCTTCTTGGCTGTGTACAATACTGCTTGATGGCGACAATAGCGGGCTTTGACGTCGTTGGCTGAGTATGGCTTGCTTTGCTCTTTGAAGCAAATATTCTCTTCAAGGGTTAGGGGGGTAGGAAGTAGATGATGTGGATTCGATACAGGTGGTACGAAACAAACAAAAACAAACAAACGTTTGGAACCCATTTGGTCGGAATGCATTTAATCAGTTCGATCAATTGGTAGCCGGCAAAGCTTTGTTATTGGTCTCGTTAACGTTCCGGTGAGAGTCTGAACAGAAGCAACACGAACAAGTCCATCTTTACCGGGATGAATCTTAACTACGCAACCAGTTAGCCAGTTCGACGATGGCAAATTTTCTTCTTTAATTAAAACTAGATCGTTTACTTCTAAGTTCGGTGAAGTTTTAAACCATTTCGGACGGGTTTGCAATTGATTAAGATATTCTGCGCTCCAACGTTTCCAAAATAGCTGCTTTATCTGAATGAGATCACGTAAACGATTAGGAAGTTTTATTTCATCATTATTAACATCCGGTTCAGGTAAAGGATGAGCTATTTCACCGTTTAGAAAATGGTTTGGCGTGATGGGAGTAAGATCGTTTGGATCGGTGCTATACGGACAGAGTGGTCTGCTATTTAGAATTCCTTCTATTTCCGTCAACACCGTCGACCATTCTTCAAAGGTGAATGAACGCGTCCCACAATTACGCTTGATGTGGTGTTTTACGGATTTCACTCCGGCTTCCCATAGCCCTCCAAAGTTTGGGGCTCGGGGTGGAATAAAATGCCAATTAATAGACCGATTTGTGAGGTACGGGATAATATGCTCCCTAATCTCGCGCAACCAGACCGCTTCTTGCGATTTCAGTCTAGCAGCTGCACCCACGAACGTTTTACCATTATCACTATAGATATTCTGGCAAGCTGTACGCCGTGCTAAAAAACGTTTTAGTGCGGCTAGGAAAGTGGGTGTAGTTAAGTCACCCACTAGTTCTAAGTGTATTGCGCGAGTTGAAAAGCAAACGAAAAGAGTGATGTAGCCCTTGTATGCTACTTTACCCCGACATTTGGAAGCCTTCACTTCAATTGGTCCTGCAAAATCAACCCCCGTCGAAGCAAATACTGAAGAAGGAACCACGCGTGGCGACGGGAGTGTCCCCATCCTTTGCTCGCCAGCTTGAGCTCTAGCTTTAAAACAAGTAATGCACTTTAAAAGTACAAATCTTACAGTATTACGAGCTCTCAAAATCCAATATCTCCTACGAAGCCAACTTAAAACTAACTGACAACCGCCATGTAGTGTAATCAAATGATATTCTTTGGTCAGCATGGTGGTAAAGTGATGTGACGCAGGAAGTATAATAGGAAACTTTTCATCATATGATAGGTGTGAATTCTCCAGGCGACCCCCGACTCTCATTAGGTTGTCTGTGTCGAAAAAGGGATTAAGATTAATGATTGTACTCTTGTGCGAGATGGGATATTTGTTTTGCAAAGCCCGAAATTCCTTTGAAAAGACCTGTGATTGTACCACTCGAATCCAAAATTTTCGAGCTTGTAATAAATCCCTTGTAGTCAACGGAAAAATAGGAACTCTGTGGAGAATTTTTCCGGGTATCTTTTGAATTACTGCTGTAGTTCTTATCAATCGATTGAAAGACGAAAATCTATTCAAAATATCAAGCAGAGATGAGTTAATACGTACTTGATAGACATTCACTCCTCGAAGCTCAAGGTTACCAACATTTTGTGCGGCTAAAGTGATCTTGGGCCAAAATTGTTCCTTTTCTTGCAAAAATTGGGGTCCATGCCACCAAAGAGAATTAACGAGTAGCTCAGATACCGAGATACCTCGGCTGGCAAGGTCGGCAGGATTCTCTCCTGAAGGAATATGTCGCCATCGACACACGGGGCTAGTGTCCTTGATTTTTTGCACTCTATTAGCAACAAAGGTTTCCCATCTCTTGGGATCTCCTTGCAACCAGTAAAGAACTATTTCGGAGTCCGTCCAATTTACGTTGGTGGGGATTGGTGAACATTTCCAATTCAACAGAACCCTTTGCACTAGCTCCGACAATAAAACCGCTCCTAAAAGCTCCAAGCGAGGTATTGTTGTCGGTTTGACGGGTGCCGGCCGTGTTTTTGATGTCAGTAAATGGCAATGATAGTTTCCCTCTTGATCGTGCAGTCTAATATAAAGAGAGGCAGCGTATGCTTCCTGCGAAGCGTCGCAAAATCCATGCAACTCTATCTGTTGAGTATCTACTGATGTTCCTAGCCATCTTCTGATTTTCAGTTGTGACAGGAGTTGGAGTTGCTTTTTGTACGCTTCCCATTTCTCTACAAAGTCATCAGCGATTGGATCGTCCCAATCTAAGTTTGCGAGCCAAAGCTCTCTCATAAGCAGCTTAGCCCTGATAATCGTTGGTGCGATAAATCCCATAGGGTCAAATAAGCGAGATATAATGGATAAAACTTTCCTTTTTGTTAAGGGTAATTCCGATGGCTGTGAGGTGTCAAAGTTGAATTGGAATCTAAATGTGTCTTCATTGGGTTGCCAATAAATTCCAAGAGTCTTAACGGTATCGTCATAGTTTAATGACATAAGTGATTGAATTTCTCTGTCATCTGGAGCGACTGCTTCTAGAATTTTTTCATGATTGCTTACCCACTTTCGCAAATGAAATCCACGCTTTTGGAATATTCCCACTAGCTGCCGTTGTAACTCTAGTGCACTGCTAATAGAGCTTGCTCCCGCGAAGATGTCGTCGACGTAAATACAATGCATTAGAAAATGGTAGGCCAGTGGATATTCCGATTGGAAATCTTCCGCCAATTGCTGTATCGTACGTATGGCTAGAAAGGGAGCGCATGTAGTGCCAAAGGTAACGGTTTTTAAGAAAAATTCCTTGATTGGCTCGGACTGGTGGTTACGCCATATAACCCTCTGAAACTGCGCATCATTTATATGTACTAGAATTTGTAAAAACATTCTTTTCAGATCTCCGGCGAACGCGATTTGATAGAAACGCCAGTTGGTCAGAATTGATGGTAAGTGATTCTGCAAGGCCGGACCTGAGTGTAAGATGTCGTTTAAGGAGTTGCCGTTACTTGTCTTTCTCGCAGCGTTAAACACTATACGTAAATTAGTGGTGCTGGAGTTCTTAAATACCGCATGATGCGGTAAATAGCAACATTTCACATCAATTTGCCCATTTTGATACGCAGTCATATCATCCTCTGATTCAGTAACTAGCCCTACCTGATCACCATTTATATATTCATTGAATGCTTTAGAATATTCCATATGATATTCTGCGTTACGAACAAATTTCCTTTCGAGCTGGGCAAACTGTCTGATAGCTATTTCCCGCGACTTGCCCAGTACCCGCTGCGGATCTGTATAGCTTTTAAATGGTAGTCGAACCTGATATCGACCATTAGAACTAGAAAGAGTGTCGAGGTAAAATTGTTCGCACCATTTATCCTCTGAACTCAGCGCTCGTGCTTCTGGCAGTGTTTCGATTTCCCAGAAACGACGCAAGAGCCTGTCCACTTCGACGCGTGTGACCATGGAAAATATTTCCTTTGGGATCTGCTGCTCGTATATGATGGAGCCCAACAGAATCCACCCAAACAACGTATTCTGCGCTGTTGGGAACCCCTTTCGCTTTTCAAGCCCGTTAATGAGAACGTCTGCATATACGTCTGCCCCCAGAAGAAGATCAATCTGCCCCGGTTGATGAAAATGAGGATCAGCCAGGCACAAATTTTCGATATGTGGCCATTTGGTATGGCTCAGAGGTCGTGCAGGAAGAATACCTGTGAGCGTTTTGATGACGTATGCCAATACGTCAATTTGGTAATCTCTCACATAAGATTGAATTGTAAACTCAGCTACTTGCTCACAAGACTTTGCGACGTTATTACCTACGCCTGTAATGTAGGTTTTGTCCGGTGATGTGGGTAACTTTAACAAGGTTACAGCACGTTCAGATATAAGTGAGGCCTCACTACCACTGTCAAGGAGGGCTCTCATTCGTATAAGTTTTCCATTAGAACTTCTCACTTTAATTACTACTGTCGATAATAGCACCCGGCGTTGAAACACTCTCGCAATATGCGATCTTAGTGGATCTGAGCTTGGCGTTTGTTGCCATTTAGACGATTGAGAAGGTTCATCGTGCAATAGCGTATGATGTCTTGCGCCACAATGACAATTGCGTTTGCTTGAACAATTCGCAACTAAGTGGTCATCAGCGAGGCAATTGAAGCACACTCGTTTACCTTGAATTATACTCCGTCGCGCTGCAGTGGTCATACCCAGGAACCGAGCACATCGTCTTACGTAATGGTTTCCCGAGCAAATGCAGCACTGTGGTGAACTATCCGTATGTTGGGACCTATGTTTCCCATTGAACTGCACATGAAATGATTTAGTGTGTTTGTTACTGTTAGAAGAGTGTTTCGTTATAGAAACAATAGGGGTTGCAGTCTTACTTTCCATAATAGCATCTAAAGTTTTAGCACGGGTGACTAAAAAGGTTTCAATCATAGCGAACGTAGGAAGTGTAGAAGTATCTCCCAGCTTAGTTTCCCAAAGGCCAGCAGTTTGTGGTGGCAGCTTCTGTGCCATAAAATATACCAGAAGGGGATCACAGTGCACTAGATCCAGTTCAAAAGTTTGTAGAGCTTGTCTACATTCTCGGGCAATATTCAGAAACGAACGTATTACATGCGAATCTTCCTTCTCGATCTTAGGTTGAGATGAAAACAAATTCATCTGTGATTTGAAGAGCTCCCGGGGGTTTTCATAGTGGGCTGATAGAAGTGACCAAGCCGCGTCGTAATTCCCATCGGTAGTTAATACGTGTTTAATCATATCGAATGGCTCACCTTTCAAACTACCTTTCAGATACCAAAATTTCTCGATGTTACCTAAACCGTTATTATTATGAACGAGAAAAAAAACAAATCTCGAAAGCAAGGCCAATCGGTATATCTACCTTCAAACGTAGGTATATTGATTTTATTAAGTCGAATTGGGTTTGAATGTCCCACAACAGCCTGCTCTACTGCTGTGATCTCTGGGGCAGTTTTAGGCAACGGCGGCTGTAAGCAAGGAAATTTTAGATCACGATCTTCTTCAATCACACAAACCGTTTCTAAATACGTCTCTTCGAACATGTCATTTGTACTGTTTTTTAAATAATCATCACTATCCGAAATACCGCTCATTATAAGCTTCCTATCATTTTCGCGAAATTCAGCAGCGATAAAAGAAATTCGCTCAAGACGCTTTTCATAATACGTGCGCGACTTACGAGACACGGGATCTTTCTTGAAATTAGTAATGACTCTCGAAAGAGACTCTAACAAGGCGTTCTGCCGACTAACCAACGCGCCAACATCTACCGCGGCATCACTTTCACTCATTTTTCACGTCCGTGTATTTTAGAATATGTGTATCTAAAGTAATGTACCTGTAATACACGTGTTGTAATATTCCCGGGTTTCGGCACCAAAAAATATGTTTGTTTGTGGGATGGTGGCGCGTGTGAGGAAAGCAAAGGATGAGAAAATACGCTTACCGCTAGGCTCGTGCTGATATCACCTCGTGCTTAGACAAATTATATTTCTTCTTCTCGTGAGGTTAACTGGATGTACTGCCGCTTTAGATACCGTAAGGCTCGTGCCTGCACCACCTCGTGTCTAATACCTTGTAATTGCAGCTTGCCGGTGTCCTATTATTGCTCGAGTGGATTGTAAAACGTAGTTATAAAGCAATTCGTTCAATTCGAAACAATTTATTCAAATTAGATTTACAAATTAGATATGCACTGTTAAACCGAATATTAATGTCGCGATGCTGGTGAACTGAGTGCTGAACTGCAAGTGCACTGCAATCGTCCGCTCGCTGCCCAAAACCGGTCCTCTCGGTCGGCCACCGAAACCAGTTGATTCTGGATCCAACAATACTGAAAATCTGCATGCTGGACAGTAAGCATTGCCTGCAAAAACTAGGGAACGTCTTTGGCCTATCAAGGGCAAATTAATTGCTCGAGAAGCTATTCAACGATGCATTGCCAGCGCTCGTACAAAGTCTAAGCTATTACAACAAATGATGAGGAATCTACCGGCAGATCGAATTGAACCCGCAAGATCATTCGTTAATGCAGGCGTTGACTTTTGTGGTCCAGTCTGGGTTCATTACCAGATACGCCCGATCTCTGACCTATGAACAACTGGAAACAGTACTGGTGCAAATAGAAGCCTTGTTGGATTTTCGACCAACGGTACCAATGCCTACTAACCATACCAACTTGATAGTGTTAACTCCCGGACACTTTCTTATTGGCGAGCTAATAAACGCTACAATTAACCTAACCACGAAGATACGAAAATCACACCTATCTGATCGATGGCAAGAAATCATTTAACTGAAGGAAGAATTTTAGCCACGATGGCGAACAGAATATCTTCAGCCAATTAAGAACATGAAATGGAAATACCTGTAGCAATCAATAACACAGCTACCCTCCAAACCACTGCTAAAACCGCCCACAGATCACAAAGCCACCAAACCCAAGCAAGGGAAGCAACCGATCAGACACCCAAAAAGAGGGCAGAACTTATACTCGGCCCTGCAATAACCATATTGCTCATTGCATGCCTAGGACTGCCAGTGACGAACGCAGCATCAACTCAATCAGCTGTACAACAACCAATCGATGTGGAAAACTTCGCAAATTCTCCAGGCATACAATTTGATAAAATTGGAATAATGAATCTGATATCAAATGAGTGGAAGCTTATCATTTATTATGACCTCCGTCCCTACTGGGATGAATGTCAGGCATTAAGAAAGGGAACAACACATCATGCCGTTAAATAATTTCCCAATTTGATCATATGGCCAAGGACATTTTCAAGGACAATGACCTTCTACGAGCTCATCGAGTAAAACAAAGAGCCTTAAATATAATAGCAAAAGTTGCCAGATTTTTGTTTGGCATTTTCAATGAAGAGTATGCGAAGAACATGGCAAAAACCATTAGTGTTGTATAAGAGAACGAAGATTATTTGGCAAACATATTGAGAAATCAGACATCAATCATTGTCGCAACTATGAGTAAAATGAAACAAGATCAAGCCGCAGCACGAAAATGGTTTCAAACCCTAGAGTCTCAGGGCGGTCAACAAAAGAACAGCGTTACGAAAAGAGAAATTGATAGCTTCCAACTTGTAGCCATTGAAATCAAGTTGTCCATGGCAAACATCAATCAAATTCAGACAACCCTCGCAGAAGTCCTGATTGATGCCCATTACCAGAACATCAACCCTAAGCTACTGACTCCTAATCGACTATCACGGGAACTTCATCTAATAAAAAGCAAGCTTGCAGCATCATACCATATACCTGCAGATTCAGCCAACGCCTTAACCAGACATAAGTCTGCGAACATAAGTAGTTGTCAAAACCGACCGGTTTAAGAGCAAATCAGGTACTTTTTGACATACGCAAACATGAGCGAGCATAAACATAAGCGAACGTATGTCAAGTCGTAGCTCATCACCACTTTACGTACAGACAGCTCAGAGCAACAATTGGGCAAAAGGGTGCTTAATGAGCATGCCGCTTTTCTGGCTGTTCGGAAAGCTTTGTTTGGGTGCAACATACGCTTTGCGTGGTTTACTTCGGCGCATTTGCGTACATATGTATGCAGACTCTTGGCCCTTTATTTCTTCATGGATCACAGAAACAATGACCACCTAAATATACTCGAAATGGTTGTTGCGAAATAGAAAGAAAACGAAGTGTATTAGCAATAACGGAGTTGGAAGAGATCCCAAGCAGACGCAGCATAATCGACAGAGTAGATCATCATAACTCCCTTTGTCGGCTAGTGTGTATAGTAGCTTACATGCTTAAATTAAAACACCCACATGATGGTCCACCAGGACAATGAGCGATGCAACAAGACTACGCTCTTCGAGTTTTAATCCGAAATATGCAAAAAGATTCCAAACTTAAAGAAGAAATTCAGCATTTGAAAAAACTCATGGAAGTGGCAAGGAAAAGCCGCCTTGCAGATGCTACATCATTCTTGGATAAAGAAGGAATCTAACCTGCCTTATGACACTATGCATCCAATGGTTTAATCGTGCTATCATAATTTCAGAAAACTGCTGATAACCGCCATACATACTGAAAATCTGCATGCTGGACAGTAAGCATTGCCTGCAAAAACTAGGGAACGTTTTTGGCCTATCAAGGGCAAAGTACTTGCTCGAGAAGCTATTCAACGATGCGTTACCAGCGCTTGGACAAAGTCTTAGCTATTACAACAAATAACGGGGAATCTACCGGCAGATCGAATTGAGCCCGCAAGATCATTCGTTAATGCAGGCGTTGACTTTTGTGGTCCAGTCTGGGTTCATTACCAGATACGCCCGATCTCTGACCTATGAACAACTGGAAACAGTACTGGTGCAAATAGAAGCCTTGTTGGATTTTCGACCAACGGTACCAATGCCTACTAACCATACCAACTTGACAGTGTTAACTCCCGGACACTTTCTTATTGGCGAGCTAATAAACGCAACAGTTAACCTAACAACGGAGATACGAAAATCACACCTATCTGATCGATGGCATGAAATCATTAAACTGAAGGAAGAATTTTAGCAACGATGGCGAAGAGAATATCTTCAGCCAATTAAGAACATGAAATGGAAATACCTGTAGCAATCAATAACACAGCTACCCTCCAAACCACTGCTAAAACCGCTCACAGATCACAAAGCAACCAAACCCAAGCAAGGGGAGCAACCGATCAGACACCAAAAAAGAAGGCAGAACTTACATTCGGCCCTGCAATAACCACATTGCTCATTGCATGCCTAGGACTGCCAGTGACGAACGCAGCATCAACTCAATCAGCTGTACAACAACCAATCGATGTGGAAAACTTCACAAATTCTCCAGGCATACAATTTGATAACATTGGAATAATGAACCTGATATCAAATGAGTGGAAGCTTATCATTTATTATGACCTCCATCCTTACTGGGACGAATGTCAGGCATTAAGAAAGGGAACAACACATCATGCCGTTAAATAATTTCCCAATTTGATCATATGGCCAAGGACATTTTCAAGGACAATGACCTTCTACGAGCTCATCGAGTAAAACAAAGAGCCTTTAATATAATAGCAAATGTTGCCAGCTTTTTGTTTGGCATTTTATATGAAGAGTATGCGAAGAACATGGCAAAAACCATAAGTGCTGTATAAGAGAACGAAGATTATTTGGCAAACATATTGGGAAATCAGACATCAATCATTGTCGCAACCATGAGGTAAATGAAACAAGATCAAGCAGCAGCACGAAAATGGTTTCAAACCCTAGAGTCTCAGGGCGGTCAACTAAAGAACAGCGTTACGAAAAGAGAAATTGATAGCTTCCAACTTGTAGCCATTGAAATCAAGTTGAACATGGCAAACATCAATCAAATTCAGACAACCCTCGCAGAAGTCCTGATTGATGCCCATTACCAGAACATCAACCCTAAGCTACTGACTCCTGATCGACTATCACGGGAACTTCATCTAATAAAAAGCAAGCTTGCAGCATCATACCATATACCTGCAGATCCAGCCAAAGCCTTAACCAGACATAAGTCTGCGAGCATAAGTAAATGTCAAAACCGACCGGTTTTAGAGCAAAAAAGGTACTTTTTGACATACGCAAACACGAGCGAACATAAGGCCAAGATTCTGTCAACACGAATGCGAAATGCGAATCGCATTTTTTGACAGGAGCACGCAAACGAATTGCATTTGAAGAACCAATCGGTGCGATTCGCATTCGCGTCAAAGCTGCCAACTGAAAAATATGTTAAGTGAGTGAGGTATATGAATTCGTTAGTGGTTGTAGGATACGGTGCCATTTCCGAATATTGTGCAATTAATTGAACTTACTTTGTTTTAAACCTCAAAATACTCTGTTTGTTGCGAATTGACATTGTTATGAGAAAAATACATGACATCCAAGAAAAATACATGACCAAAATGTTGACTGGCGTATTGTTGCTATTAGCAGATGCAACACTACTGAACTCTGAGGGAAGCTCTCTAAATTACTTATTAATAAATCAAAAAGTAATTGAATCGTATTCGGTAAACAAAGTCACAAAATATTAAAGTTATTACATAACATAAAATTATTCAAACTCCCTGATCTGTAAAGCATACTGCGAAAACTATATGTACTGTAATGTTTCCATGTTGATTGACGTGGGTATGAACTATCAGACAACAAACTAATTTTCTTCTCTTCCTTAATGAATGTGTCACAAAAATTTCAAAACCACAAATTTGAGATTATAGACATTTTTTCATAAATACATTTTGACAACTACCTAACACAAACATAGTCATCAACAATTTTTCCCACCCATTACTTTTTACGAGCAAAATGAAACCATCTCCTGCCAGCTGAAACAGTTTTTTATTCAAATCTTTCTGCGAAATTAAATGGCATTTCTCAACTTAGTTACTGCGCTACAAAACCTATTGCGAACAATATCCAATCGTGAAATCTACTTATTTTCACATGAAAAGCAATAATCCCTATTTTCTTTTAAACCAACCGCCACTATAAATTTTTTTACCCAAGACCCGACTTACTATTATATGACATACATGATGTACATTTTCTTTTCGTGCAATTGGCCATTCCAACAATTCGTGCGACTATTTTGCTCTATGCTCAAACTAGTCGCATTCGCAAGTTCGTGTGAATTCGCATTCATCGTGAATGGTTCTATTCGCTGCGTCTTGCATATGATTTGCCTGTGCTCAAACTGTTCGCATTCGCGTTGATTGAATCTTGGCCTATAAGCATAAGCGAACGTATGTCAAGTCGTATCTCATCACCACTTTACGTACAGACAGCTCAGAGCAACAATTGGGCAAAAGGAAGCTTAATGAGCATGCCGCTTTTCTGGCTGTTCGGAAAGCTTTGTTTGGGTGCAACGTACGCTTTGCGTGGTTTACTTCGGCGCATTTGCGTACGTATGTATGCAGACTCATCACTGTTCGGACAATAACTCTGCAGCTATCTATCGGTTAATGACAGCCCATAGTTGGATTCAGGATAACAACGTTATTTTCTAACTAAAGATACTTCTGATTTCTTCGAACGCTTTCGACATTTTCAAACTGATACCAATCCCCGCGTTAGCAAACAGCACCTTGATAGCCATCCAGGTATCATCATCTGTCTTTGCCAGAGGTCCACATCGTGACAGCTACTACATGATGCAGCTCTCCAAAATAAACGACTGGATCTTTGCAACCAAGCAACCCACAACATTCCATGCTGTTTGCAAAGGAAGATCTTCACCAATTACCATCTAAGGATCTGGACACCCACGAATCAGCCCCAAGTGTGTCATAAAACACGATACGCTCACCATTTCTAGTCGCCACGAACATATCAAATATGGGCAACTCTCATATTCTAAGATGGGAACTAACCTCACAGTTGATCCCTCTACAAAACAGCCGCTGATAAAGGTGATCTACAGTTCCAATGCAATTGAACTTGAGAGCACTCAGAACTCTGTGCTAAGGACATTAAATTGCCAAATGCAGCCGAAGCCCCTACTGTCCACCACTTCACAATCAGCTATTTTGGTCTTTTTTAGCAGGTTTGTGTTTATTATTCTGATCTGGCAATCTGGGACTATCAAAACAATACCGAAGTGCACCAGGAATAAACCTATCATCGACCGTAACCAATAACCAGCAAGATCATCGGTGCCACAGAATCAGCCGCAAAATGAGACCAATTTTGAAATACATGAAAGTTGAAGAGGAAGTGTTCAACGGATGGGCAGGTTATGTTCTAATAAATCAATCTTTCATCAATATTTAAATCAATATTATTCATGATATCATAGTCAATTTAACATACGTACGTACATAAATGTTTTCGTTATATCAAATATGTGAAAATACATTAAACGGTTAAAAATCCTATTATATATTTAATATTTCAATTACACAAGTCTTAAGCTTAGAGTGTCATTTTTGCATATAAGCAAAATTGTATTGTATCGGAAATGCGTGACCGGGTACTGGCATTCAATTCCCAATTGCTAAAATTCCATACATTCAACATTCCAGAGATCATTTATCGATTGAAATTTTCTTGCTTACGAATGTTTCGTGTCTACACAATGTCCGGTTACAGGGAATTAGATGTAAAATATAGTATTCAGCATTTGATTAAATCTGTATTTAAGTAATATCAAACTCGAAAATAATTGTAGATCAATACAGACGCTTTTTAAAAACCGGTGTTCTTTTCTTTTTTCTACCTTCTACAATCAGTAAGCTAAGGTACATTGCACCGCCAACTAGCTTCGAGGCAAATAATCATTGGTACAAGCATCGTGATTTTTACTAATTTTCGAAGATACTTAGTATTAAAATCGTTTCGCCGACAATTCATATTTCTTTATAGATATACACATATATATATATATATATATATATATATATATATATATATATATATATATATATGTATATATATATATATATATATATATATATATATATATATACCTATATATATATATATATATATATATATATATATATATATATACATATATATATATATATATATATATATATATATATATATATATATATATATATAAATATATATATATATATAGATATATCTAAATATATATATATATATATATATATATATATATATATATAAATATATATATATATATAGATATATCTAAATATATATATATATATATATATATATATATATATATATATATATATATATATATATATATATAAATATATATATCTATATATATATATATATATATATATATAAATATATACATATATATAGATATATCTAAATATATATATATATATAAATTTATATATATATATATATATATATATATATATATATATATATATATATATATATATATATATATATATATATATATATATATATATATATATATGTGTTCGCCATCGTTGCTGAAATTCTTCCTTCAGTTTAATTTTATATATATATATATATATATATATATATATATATATATATATATATATATATATGTATATAAAAATTAAATTGAAGGAAGAATTTTAGCAACGATTGCGAACAGAATATCTTCAGCCAATTAAGAACATGAAATGGAAATACCTGTAGCAATCAATAACACAGCTACCCTCCAAACCACTGCTAAAAACGCTCACATATCACAAAGCCACCAAACCCAAGCAAGGGGAGCAACCGATCAGACACCAAAAAAGAAAGCAGAACTTACACTCGGCCCTGCAATAACCATATTGCTCATTGCATGCCTAGGACTGCCAGTGACGAACGCAGCATCAACTCAATCAGCTGTACAACAACCAATCGATGTGGAAAACTTCACAAATTCTCCAGGCATACAATTTGATAACATTGGAATAATGAACCTGATATCAAATGAGTGGAAGCTTATCATTTACTATGACCTCCATCCCTACTGGGACGAATGTCAGGCATTAAGAAAGGGAACAACACATCATGCCGTTAAATAATTTCCCAATTTGATCATATGGCCAAGGACATTTTCAAGGACAATGACCTTCTACGAACTCATCGAGTAAAACAAAGAGCCTTAAATATAATAGCAAATGTTGCCAGCTTTTTGTTTGGCATTTAATATGAAGAGTATGCGAAGAACATGGCAAAAACCATTAGTGCTGTATAAGAGAACGAGGATTATTTGGCATATTGAGAAACCAGACATCAATCATTGTCGCAACTTTGAGCAAAATGAACAGCACGAAAATGGTTTCAAACCCTAGAGTCTCAGGGCGGTCAACTAAAGAACAGCGTTACGAAAAGAGAAATTGATAGCTTCCAACTTGTAGCCATTGAAA
>OX376372.1:100502046-100525439 GCA_947369275.1 Nemotelus nigrinus | reverse complement strand
GATGGCGAACAGAATATCTTCAGCCAATTAAGAACATGAAATGGAAATACCTGTAGCAATCAATAACACAGCTACCCTCCAAACCACTGCTAAAAACGCTCACAGATCACAAAGCCACCAAACCCAAGCAAGGGGAGCAACCGATCAGACACCAAAAAAGAAGGCAGAACTTACACTCGGCCCTGCAATAACCACATTGCTCATTGCATGCCTAGGACTGCCAGTGACGAACGCAGCATCAACTCAATCAGCTGTACAACAACCAATCGATGTGGAAAACTTCACAAATTCTCCAGGCATACAATTTGATAACATTGGAATAATGAACCTGATATCAAATGAGTGGAAGCTTATCATTTATTATGACCTCCATCCCTACTGGGACGAATGTCAGGCATTAAGAAAGGGAACAACACATCATGCCGTTAAATAATTTCCCAATTTGATCATATGGCCAAGGACATTTTCAAGGACAATGACCTTCTACGAGCTCATCGAGTAAAACAAAGAGCCTTTAATATAATGGCAAATGTTGCCAGCTTTTTGTTTGGCATTTTATATGAAGAGTATGCGAAGAACATGGCAAAAACCATTAGTGCTGTATAAGAGAACGAAGATTATTTGGCAAACATATTGAGAAATCAGACATCAATCATTGTCGCAACTATGAGTAAAATGAAACAAGATCAAGCAGCAGCACGAAAATGGTTTCAAACCCTAGAGTCTCAGGGCGGTCAACTGAAGAACAGCTTTACGAAAAGAGAAATTGATAGCTTCCAACTTGTAGCTATTGAAATCAAGTTGACCATGGCAAACATCAATCAAATTCAGACAACCCTCGCAGAAGTCCTGATTAATGCCCATTACCAGAACATCAACCCTAAGCTACTGACTCTTGATCGACTATCACGGGAACTTCATCTAATAAAAACCAAGCTTGCAGCATCATACCATATACCTGCAGATCCAGCCAAAGCCTTAAGGGGTTAGTCCACTGTTAAACTGCTCCAAATGAACTTTTTTTTTAAACAGCTACAAAAAAAAAACTATTTAAGATATCGATTTGAAATTTTACATGCATCTTTATTGAAGTTAAGAGTTAACATTTTCATTGGAAAAAAATATTAGAAAACAAAATGGCGGCCGCCCCAATGGATCGCCGCAGCACCGCCGAAAAAAAAAAGCAAATTGCGCCTCGTAAATTTCTGGACAAAATAAGCATCTGTGAACAAATTATCAAAAATATTTCATTAGTATTGAGTATAAAGGACTGCACGGGCCTAACATTAGAGCCCTAAAGCGATTAAAAAAAATGTGGTATACTTTTGAATCAAAAAACTTAATAAAAAATAAATTTTTTAATCAATAAAATGTTTCCCAGATCGTCAAAAGAATTTTTTTTTTTCGAAATTTAGGCCCGTGCAGTCCTTTATACTCAAAACTAATGAAATCTTTTTAGTAGTTTGCTCACAGACGCTTATTTTGTCCAGGAATTTACGAGGCGCAATTTGCTTTTTTTTCGGCGGTGCTGCGGCGATCCATTGGAGCGGCCGCCATTTTGATTTCTAACAATTTTTTCTAATGAAAATGTTAGCTCCTAGTTTTAATAAAGATGTATGTAAAATTTCAAATCGATATCTTGAATAGTTTTTTGTTGGTAGCTGTTTAAAAAAAAAGTTCATTTTGAGCAGTTTAACAGTGGACTAACCCCTTAACCAGACATAAGTCTGCGAACATAAGTAAATGTCAAAACCGACCGGTTTTAGAGCAAAACAGGTACTTTTTCACATACGCAAACACGAGCGAACATAAGCATAAGCGAACGTATGTCAAGTCGTATCTCATCACCACTTTACGTACAGACAGCTCTGAGCAACAATCAGCTTTGGGCATTTACTACAGTTGTAGTTGATCTGCTACTTTTTTCTGCTTTTTTCTGAATATACTACTCTACTACGTAGCAAATGATATTTACTACTTTTCCCGGGGAACTACTTTTTAGTGAATATAGCACTGATGCAACTTCGGTGAACCTTTAAGCAACAACTGAAGCCCATCTACGATAAGAAAACGCCCAGCGTGTGGCACTGTTGCCAGATTGGGCGATTTCTCGCCAATTGGGCTATCTTTCCGTTGCATTTGGCGACGAAATTTAATTTTGGGCTACTGGCGACTTTTTGGGCTTCACTAATATATATAAAGTTGCATTCGCAACTGATTTCCTCAATCTTGAACGGAAATCTCTTCACTTCATGTTTTAAATTTTGCTTGAATCTAAACTTAATTTTTAGTCTATTATTTGACCGTATGCCTAAAGTAGTGAGCCAGAAGATTGAAATTTAAATCTGTGCTTGTAAAACTAATAATTATGAGCCAATGACCAAAATAATTTGGGTAAAAGCCAATGAAGTAAAATCCGCTGCTGGATAACAAATTTTCAAAGAAATATGTGAGCTCGATTTTTTATTATTATATCTTCCTGCATCCAATTAAATTGTCGATATATGTTTTACTATGATAAATAACATAAAGACTAAAGTTTGAAATAAAGTAGAAATAAATTTTTTGGCATCTTTGATGCAAATTCTAGTTCTCTTGAATTTCAACAAAATATGCTGCAACGACTATAAAATACCACCAGATATGATACAAATACTGGATTCTTCAATTTACACGTTCACTATATCAGAAAATGAAATTGTTAATATATGTAGTTTTCGACTATATAAGAGTATCTAGATAAACAAAAAATAATAGCCCATGTGAAGTGGATAAAATTTTTTTTTTTTTGCATCTGATAAGAAAAACTTTTGGCATAATTTTGGCCTCGACCTATTGTGTGGCAAGTGTTGGGCTCTTTTGGGCTATTTTAAAAGTCAAATTGGGCTCCATGAACGTAAATTTTCTGGCAACACTGGTGGCAGCTACTCTTAAATGTTGCTCGTCTGACTAAGTTCTTAGAATGCAGAAAAAGTAGTTGCTCTCGGTTCTTTTCATACACTATATATGTGTCTAACTTTTACTACTTTTTTCTGATTCTGGTACTTTTTTGAGCAAAATCTGCTACACATTTATTCATCTCAATGTCCATCGCTGGCAACAATTGGACAAAAGGTTGCTTAATGAGTATGCCGCTTTTCTGGCTGTTCGGCAAGCTTTGTTTGGATGCAACGTACGCTTTACGTGGTTTACTTCGGCGCATTTGCGTACGTATGTATGCAGACTCTTGGCCCTTTATTTCTTCATGCATCACATAAACAATGACCACCTAAATATACTCGAAATGGTTGTTGCGAAATAGAAAGAAAACGAAGTGTATTAGCAATAACGGAGTTGGAAGAGATTCCAAGCAGACGCAGTATAATCGACAGAGTAGGTCATCATAACTCTCTTTGTCGGCTACAGCGTATAGTAGCTTACATGCTTAAATTCAAACACCCGCATGATGGTCCACCAGGACAATGAGCGATGCAACAGGACTACGCTCTTCGAGTTTTAATCCGAAATATGCAAAAAGATTCCAATTTTAAAGAAGAAATTCAACATTTGAAAAAACTCATGGAAGTGGCAAGGAAAAGCCGCCTTGCAGATGCTACATCATTCTTGGATAAAGAAGGAATCTAACCTGCCTTCTGACACTAGGCATCCAATGGTTTTATCGTGTTATCATCATCTCTGAAAACTACTGATAACCGCCATACATACTGAAAATCTGCATGCTGGAAAGTTAGCATTGCCTGCAAAATCTAGGGAACGTTTTTGGCCTATCAAGGGCAAAGTACTTGCTCGAGAAGCTATTCAACGATGCGTTACCAGCGCTCGGACAAACTTTTAACTATTACAACAAATGATGGGAAATCTACGGGCAGATCGAATTGAACCCGCAAGATCATTCGTTAATGCAGGCGTTGACTTTTGTGGTCCAGTCTGGGTTCATTACCAGATACGCCCGATCTCTGACCTATGAACAACTGGAAACAGTACTGGTGCAAATAGAAGCCTTGTTGGATTTTCGACCAACGGTACCAATGTCTACTAACCATACCAACTTGACAGTGTTAACTCCCGGACACTTTCTTATTGGTGAGCTAATAAACGCTACAGTTAACCTAACCACGAAGATACGAAAATCACACCTATCTGATCGATGGCATGAAATCATTAAACTGAAGGAAGAATTTTAGCAACGATGGCGAAGAGAATATCTTCAGCCAATTAAGAACATGAAATGGAAATATCTGTAGCAATCAATAACACAGCTACCCTCCAAACCACTGCTAAAACCGCTCACCGATCACAAAACAACCAAACCCAAGCAAGGGGAGCAACCGATCAGACACCAAAAAAGAAGGCAGAACTTAAGGTAGAACTATAATGCAATTAAGTGAACTTAAGTGAGCGCTGAAACTGAACGAAAATTCACTCAATTGAAGTCGATCGGTTAATTTGCCCATAATAGAATTAAGTGAAGCTTCATGAAGCTGCCGCCAGAGTGGCGAATATGAATTTGAATTTGCATTTTGCATTTTTGCAAAATATTTGAATAGGATTTTGCTGCAATTGAAATATAATTGTCTTCATAGCTTGATAGCTCTGTTGCAAGAATTCGTAGAAAATTGTTGCTGAGCTGAAACTCGGCACTTTGCTGTAGATTATTAGATCTATAAAGATGGGCTTGGTGCAAGCTCTTAATTTCTACTTATATTCAAATAAGTGTACGAAAGAAATGTTTTTTGAGCAATATTGGTATGCGACCAGAATATATTTCATTAACAAGGTCTTTGCTACTGAAGATTACAATTCAATAGCGGACAGCTGAAGCATGATATCTGGTTATTCTTTGAATGAAAAAAGCTGGCATTTTAAGTAGTTTATGTACTTTTTTTTAAAAGTAAGTAATTTAAAGATACAAGTAAATAAAATACTATATAATTTATTATTTCGTATGTACTTTCATTTATTATTTCATATGTTGTTCAACGCGTTTTCTCTTTGAAATTATGTTTGATACTCATTATTCCTACCTCCTGTAAAAATAGCATTTAAATGATCAACGAAAAAATATTTTAGATACCTGTTATTCTCTTTACAATGTCGAGCAGGATCATATTCGAGACATCTAATTACTACTTCCTATATTGTAAACTGTCAATGAACTGTTTAACAATAAAAGGTCTAATTGGAATTGTTTTTACGGGATGATGAAAATTGAAAAAAAAATTTATTTGCATTGAAAATTTTTATTTGACAAAGTGGTTTCGAAAGTATGCACTGATTCTCCTTAGACAACAGCACACAGTGCATACTTGACTGAAGTGACCACTTGCAGTTGGAATTGCAATTAATTGCAATGAAACCCTTTTTTGTACTCCGTTTTACTGAAAACTGAAAAATTCCCCTCTTTCAGTAAATTTCAGTAGGGTCTGAGCTACTGAAAAATACTGAAAACCGTCAAATGGTTTTTGGCGTAATGTTATTATGAAGGACGAATATGTTGGTGGCGATAATTTATCACCGCTTAGGATGACTTTATAATCACTATTGTTCCCCCGAATACCGACAACTGACACTTTTGTTTGTCAATTTTCATGAAATGCAATGAGATCGTTTTCGTACTTTTCATGAATTTCCCACACCGCATGATTCAGGAAAATTCAGTGACTGAAAGTACGCGAACAGACTTAAAATATTCAAATATTTCACATAGCTATTATTGCTTCTACAATACCGCATACGAACGATCATTACTTCTACCTCCTGCAAAAATAGCAAGCGATCCACGAAAACATATTCAAATATTTTACGTGCCTTCTATTGGTCGTAGTCGATACACATACCTCCTGTCAAATTTACTTAATTGATGTACGGTCCCAGTCGTACGCCACTTAAGTGGCCCGAATTGAACGAAACTTAACGAAACGGCAGATAAGTACATTATGGGTATGCCGCTTGTTTTCTATACAACCGTACTGTCACTTAAGCTACTTAAAGTTCACTTAATAGCATTATAGTTCTACCTTTACACTCGGCCCTGCAATAACCACAGACTCATTGCATGCCTAGGACTGCCAGTGACGAACGCAGCATCAACTCAATCAGCTGTACAACAACCAATCGATGTGGAAAACTTCGCAAATTCTCCAGGCATACATTTTGATAACATTGGAAAAATGAACCTGATATCAAATGAGTGGAAGCTTATCATTTATTATGACCTCCATCCCTACTGGGATCAACACATCATGCCGTTTAATAATTTCCCAATTTGATCATATGGCCAAGGACATTTTCAAGGACAATGATCTTCTACGAGCTCATCGAGTAAAACAAAGAGCCTTTAATATAATAGCAAATGTTGCCAGCTTTTTGTTTGGCATTTTAGATAAAGAGTATGCGAAGAACATGGCAAAAACCATTAGTGCTGTATAAGAGAACGAAGATTATTTGGCAAACATATTGAGAAATCAGACATCAATCATTGTCGCAACTATGAGTAAAATGAAACAAGATCAAGCAGCAGCACGAAAATGGTTTCAAACCCTAGAGTCTCAGGGCGGTCAACTAAAGAACAGCGTTACGAAAAGAGAAATTGATAGCTTCCAACTTGTAGCCATTGAAATCAAGTTGACCATGGCAAACATCAATCAAATTCAGACAACCCTCGCAGAAGTCCTGATTGATGCCCATTACCAGAACATCAACCCTAAGCTACTGACTCCTGATCGACTATCACGGGAACTTCATCTAATAAGAAGCAAGCTTGCAGCATCATACCATCAATGCCTCCTAGAAGTACGGGCCGTAATGCAGAATGATGACGTCAGAGCAGTAGGCCAACATGTCGCGAAAAACACACATAGTCTTAAGGGACGTCCGCGGGAAAATGTTAATTGTACGGGTTGTGTTAAAGTGAGTACAGTGAAAACAAAGTGAGATCCGGGGAACAGTGCTAGTGAACAGCTAAAACACAAATTAGTGCGGTACGCGCGGTATAATTAGAAAAATTCGCCACGAAATGTTTATCAGATGTTCTTAGGTTATGTGGTGTTTTGTGTCGATTCACTTTCGATACAACTGATTGACACAAAATGCAAGTTAAAACTAAATATTAACACTACAACGCATCCACGCACAAAAAACTAACGTTTTATTCATATTTTAGCTAAAAAAAACCGCAAGTGGAATCTCGGTGTGTGCCGGCACTGCCTCGTGGAAATGTCAAATTCCCTACTGCCATGACGTCACAGCGAGAACGATTACGTAGCCTGACGGCCCGTACTTCTAGAAGGCATTGATACCATATACCTGCAGATCCAGCCAAAGCCTTAACCAGACATAAGTCTGCGAACATAAGTAAATGTCAAAACCGACCGGTTTTAGAGCAAAATAGGCACTTTTTGACATACGCAAACACGAGCGAACATAAAGCCAAGATTCAATCAACGCGAATGCAAAATGCGAATCGCATTTTTTGACAGGAGCACGCAAACGAATTGGATTTGAAGAACCAATCGGTGCGATTCGCATTCGCATCAAAGCTGCCAACTGGAAAATATGTAAAGTGAGTGAGGTATATGAATTCGTTAGTGGTTGTAGGATACGGTGCCATTTCCGAATATTGTGCAATTAATTGAACTTACTTTGTTTTAAACCTCAA
This sequence comes from Nemotelus nigrinus, assembly GCA_947369275.1. NCBI lineage: Eukaryota > Metazoa > Arthropoda > Insecta > Diptera > Stratiomyidae > Nemotelus > Nemotelus nigrinus. The sequence goes on along the minus strand of OX376372.1, from coordinate 100,517,782 downwards.
AATACTCTGTTTGTTGCGAATTGACATTGTTATGAGAAAAATACATGACCAAAATGTTGACTGGCGTATTGTTGCTATTAGTAGATGCAACACTACCGAACTCTGAGGGAAGCTCTCTAAATTACTTATTAATAAATCAAAAAGTAATTGAATCGTATTCGGTAAACAAAGTCACAAAATATTAAAATTATTACATAACATAAAATTATTCAAACTCCCTGATCTGTAAAGCATACTGCGAAAACTATATGTACTGTAATGTTTCCATGTTGATTGACGTGGGTATGAACTATCAGGCAACAAACTAATTTTCTTCTCTTCCTTAATGAATGTGTCACAAAAATTTCAAAACCACAAATTTGAGATTATAGACATATTTTCATAAATATATTTTGACAACTACCTAACACAAACATAGTCATCAACAATTTTTCCCACCCATTACTTTTTACGAATAAAATGAAACCATCTCCTGCCAGCTGAAAGTTTTTTATTCAAATCTTTCTGCGAAATTAAATGGCATTTCTCAACTAAGTTGAGACTAACTCGACGAACAATACTCAACCTGTCAACCGTGTTTACTTTTGCTCCGCATTAAAATTGGTCTTACACAGTTCAGCTCCGTGTATCCGACTCGCGATTTGACAAAACCGTTCGCTCTCGAGTTTTTTCGCGCCGTTTCGCTGTTCGTCATTGTTCCCTTTCAATGGTTCCGGCAAGATCTTCATCTTAAGATTTGATTTCAATTAGCTTTGCTAATTTACAGCTTTGTTCAAAGCTCAGACGTTAAACTTTCCCTTTTTTCTTGCTGGCCACCTAGTGAACTTGAGTGAACTTGTGCTTTATTCATTTGTATGAAGTGGTGTGAAACCGTGATCAAACTGTGGATTATTTTTCAAATAGATTAAAAGTTTAGTGGACCACTTCGCTGAGTAGTGTAAAGCTCATAAGTGAAACTTTTTTGTTGTGGCGTGAATCTGCGGTTAAACTATAGTTAAATCATCCACCCTAGTCCATCAGTGATTCAACCCTAAGCTATCAAAGTTTTGTAGCTTCTAATCCAACAGTGATTACTATAAACTTTAAACTTTCAAACCAGATCGTTCGTTAAGCTGTGTTGCAGCCGTGGTTTGTAGTGTAGACACATGCCAGCTTTTTGTCGTAGTGCTACCATTATCGTACATTTTCTTATAAAAGTGCTACCACGCTCACGTTTTCGTTTCGGTTTTTCATTTACTCAAAATTTATTCTACTAACTTTTTGTACATATTCTTTGATCATGTCGCTCTGTTCTGCCACTGCCTGTTGCGATAAAGCCGACAAAACACCTCTCATAACTTGCTTCGGGTTTTGTGGATTATCATTTCACGCGAAGTGTGCAGGTTCCACTGCACCCGTGGGCGATTGCATCAATCGCGCGGACTCCGGCATCCATTACTACTGCGATAAATGCCGGAAGTTCTCCATTTTAACTTACGTTGAGAGACTCAGGGCCAATCTGCGAAATTTTGCTGCGCTTGAGGCTTCCTTCAACGTTCTGAATAAGCAGCTTGAGGATTCCCGCAAGGAGACCGAAAAGCTCCTTAGTTTTGCGTTGACGGAGCGTCCATCTACATCTACTTCGCAAGACGCGCTGACCGGCTGTGATGCGACTATGATTTTACCTCCTGCTTCACCTGTTTCTCTCGAAATTTCTCTACCAGCTGGAATTTGCACTCGCAGCCAAAAACAACAACAGCTATCAACTAGGGCCCAGCTGTTACAGCCTTACGCTCAAGCTCGGCCTGTTATTACATCAGCTGTTATTACATCAGCGGAATCGGTACCTCCTGAAGATCGTCGCCAAATAAATTCTCCGAGCTCCCAGGTGCAAACTGATCCATCATCCAAGCTTCCAGCTCCACGAAAACATGCGTCACCAGTCCCACAACGTGATATTTCTGCTGTTGCATCAAATTCGGTACAATTGACCTACGGGATGACTGGTGATAATTCTCCGGCTGCCATGGATACTGTTTCTAGCATCCCCCAACTGGAAGTGATTGTGCCTCCACTCAAGGTATTTGTTTCTCGGTTCGCTTACAGAACCACTTCTGAACAAGTTGCTGAGTATGTACGAGCTAAACTGGGCTATAATCCTCGCTTGTTGCTGTGTCGTAAGCTTACACGGGACAATCTGGAAGACCAGCAAATATCATCTTTTTGCATTACCATCAGTACTGGTGTTACCGATCTTCTGAAGAAGAACTTCTGGCCAACTGGTGTATTTGTCAAGGAATTTGTCAGGACTCCCGCCAGAAATTTTCGTTCCAGACCATCGAACAAAAACAGAACATGAATCGTCCTCTGAAAATATATTATCAGAACGTTCGTGGTCTGAGGACCAAGGTTAATTATGTTAATATCTCTTCTGTAATTGCGTCTGATGATATTGTCTGCCTAACTGAAACCTGGTTGTCTGGGGATATATTTAACAATGAAATTTTGCCTCTTCACACTGTTTTTCGCAGGGACCGTAATCACTCTGTGAGTAATCTTTCATTAGGAGGTGGTGTTTTAATTGGTATACTTAAAACTTTGAACGGAACGCTCTGCAGTGACTTCATCCCTTCCGCCCCGGTTGAATGTGTGATTGTTCGTATTTTTCCTTCCCCAGCCACAGTGTTGCTTGTTTCCTCAATCTACATCCCTTGTAGTAGCCCTGTCGTAGTATATGAACGTTTCTTTGCGGAACTCTCGTCCTACCTTAATCGCCGCTTCCCTTCTGCTTCCTTACTGTTATTAGGTGATTTTAATATGCCGTCGCTTGAATGGGATAATACTTTTTCTTGTATTTTATCTTCAAACAATATTTCTATCGCTACTTCTTCCTTTCTGTCCCTTTGCTCACTTTCACAACTCAACAACTTACCCAATACTAACAACAGGATTCTCGATCTTGTTCTGACTAACCTTCACCCTTCTTCACTCTGCCTGAGTCCTTCTCTATCTCCGTATGTGCGCCCTGATCCTCATCACCCTCCTCTTTGTATAGAGTTAACTATAAACCGTTCGTCTAAAGACAAGCATGCCTCTAGACTTCGTTTCAATTTTAAAAAAGCAAACTATTCTGCTTTGTCCAATGAAATAAATTGTACTAACTGGTATAATTTCTTCAGAGGGCTAAGTGTGGATGATGCTATCTGCAAATTTTATTCCTTCTTGTCCAACTTAATTTCCTGTTATACTCCTTCCTTTCGCTGTAAAAGAAGTTCCGACCCTCCGTGGTTCACCGTTGATGTCGCGATTGCTCTTAGAGCGAAAGATGCAGCGCGTAGCAAATACAAAAGGTCTGGCTCACTTGATGACCTTTTGAATTTTAAAAGATTACGTGCTGCTGCTAAAAGAGCAGCCAACGATGCTATGCGTGCTTATTTAGAGCATGTCGAAACTTCTATTACCTCTGACAATCCTAAACCTTTCTGGTCCTATATTAAATCCCTTAAAACTTCCTCTGGCATTCCTTCTACTATGTATCTGCACGATAAGTCTGCGTCCTCACCTCAAGATACTTGTGAGCTTTTTGCTCAATTTTTTTCTTCCTTTACCTCCCATCATAATAGCTCTTCGCCTTCAACCTTTTTTCCAGTTCCTGATTGTACCCTTTCCGCTTTTTTTACTAATCCATTAGAAGTAGAATTGCTAATGTTATCTCTTGATGCAAGCACTAGCTTCGGTGCTGACGGCATTCCAAATTTTTTCACCAAATCCCTTTCATCTTCCTTGTGTGTTCCTCTGTCAATAATTTTTAACCTCAGCATTTCAACTGGAACTTTCCCTTTCCTTTGGAAATCCACCAACATATTTCCCATCCTGAAAGCTGGTGATATTTCTTCCATCTCTAATTACCGTCCCATATCCCTTTTACCTTGTTTTAGTAAGCTTCTCGAAAGAGTCGTTTACAATAGAGTGTACCCTTTCGTCCAGCCCTTGCTGGCCAGGGAACAGCATGGATTCATCAAAGGTAAATCAACGATAACAAACTTATTGACTTTGTCAAACACCGTTGCTTCCGCAATCGACCAGCAAAAGCAGGTAGATGTCATCTATACTGACTTTGCCAAGGCCTTCGATTCTGTGAACCATGCTGTTCTTCTATCAAAGCTGGCTGGGTTTGGTATCTCTGGTGCCCTTTTTTGTTGGTTCTCTTCCTACGTTTGTGATCGCTCTTGTATCGTTACTGTTAACTCTTGTTCTTCTACACCTTTTTTTCCTACCTCAGGAGTTCCGCAAGGATCCATTCTTGGCCCTTTATTGTTCCTTTTGTTTATTAATGATCTTCCTTCCCTCTTTAATTCACCCTGCCTTTTGTACGCTGATGATCTCAAAATTTTCAGAGTGATTGAATCCGCTAGTGACTGCACCATATTGCAGTGCGATTTGGATACTTTGGCTAACTGGTGCACTGCTAATTCCCTCACTTTGAATGTTGCGAAGTGTCATCAAATGTCTTTCACCCATAAAATATCTCCTTTGCTCTTCTCCTATTGTGTCCTTGGCTCTCCTCTCAATGCTGTTTCTAATATCAAAGACCTTGGCGTGATTTTTGACTGCAAATTAAAGTTCGACTTGCATATTCTTCACGTCACTGCCAGGGCTTCTCGTCTTTCCGGCTTCATCATCAGATCCTCTAAACGTTTTGTTAATCTTTCCACCTCTCTTAATCTGTTTTTTTCTTTTGTCCGTAGTGTTCTTGAATACTGTTGCCAAATTTGGTGTCCACATTATGGATACTTGATCGATGCGGTTGAATCCGTGCAACGCCGATTCACCCGCTCGTTGTTCTATAAGTACAGTATTCCGTATTGTGATTACAGTATGCGCCTCTCCATCCTTCAAATTCCTTCCCTTGAGTCACGCAGAGTGTTCCTCGACGAGTGCCTCCTTTTTAAACTTTTTAAAGGCAGTATATTGGTAGACCCCAGCATTCAACTTTCAGTTAGGGAACTGGGCCGTCTCAATAGAACATTATTTGCCTTTAATGTTGCATTTGCCCGTACGGACACCTATTTCTTTTCCCCCCTCTTGCGTTTGCCTCGTCAGCACAATAGCCTTAACCTTGGTCCTCTGCCTCAAACGTTATCTGTGTTTAAAAATACTTTAAAAAATAACGTTATCTCTTATAATCGTAATATATCCTAATTTACTCATTTTGTTTGTTTCTATTCCGATCGATTTGCTTTTTATTCTTTTTTGTATTGTTATTCCATTCTGAATTTATTAATTTTCTTGGTTTTCATGTTATTTTCTTATTGATTTTCTTGGTTTTCATATTATTTTCTTTTTCTTACATATTTTATGTACTTGTATTAATTTTTTATTTTTTTCATATACTTGTATTTATTTTTATTTTTTTTCTTCTTGTCTAATCAATAATTGGATTTGTTCTGTGGATTAAGACACTAAATAAATAAATAAATAAATAAATAAATAAATAAAGTTACTGCGCTACAAAACCTATTGCGAACAATATCCAATCGTGAAATCTACTTATTTTCACATGAAAAGCAATAATCCCTATTTTCTTTTAAACCAACCGCCACTATAAATTTTTTTCCCCAAGACCCGACTGACTATTATATGACATACATGATGTACATTTTCTTTTCGTGCAATTGGCCATTCCAACAATTCGTGCGACTATTTTGCTCTATGCTCAAACTAGTCGCATTCGCAAGTTCGTGTGAATTCGCATTCGTCGTGAATGGTTCTATTCGCTGCGTCTTGCATATGATTTGCCTGTGCTCAAACTGTTCGCATTCGCGTTGATTAAATCTTGGCCTATAAGCATAAGCGAACGTATGTCAAGTCGTATCTCATCACCACTTTACGTACAGACAGCTCAGAGCAACAATTGGGCAAAAGGAAGCTTAATGAGCATGCCGCTTTTCTGGCTGTTCGGAAAGCTTTGTTTGGGTGCAACGTACGCTTTGCGTGGTTTACTTCGGCGCATTTGCGTACGTATGTATGCAGACTCATCACTGTTCGGACAATAACTCTGCAGCTATCTATCGGTTAATGACAGCCCATAGTTGGATTCAGGATAACAACGTTATTTTCTAACTAAAGATACTACTGATTTCTTCGAACGCTTTCGACATTTTCAAACTGATACTAATCCCCGCGTTAGCAAACAGCACCTTGATAGCCATCCAGGTATCATCATCCGTCTTTGCCAGAGGCCCACATCGTGACAGCTACTACATGATGCAGCTCTCCAAAATAAACGACTGGATCTTTGCAACCAAGCAACCCACAACATTCCATGCTGTTTGCAAAGAAAGATCTTCACCAATTACCATCTAAGGATCTGGACACCCACGAATCAGCCCCAAGTGTGTCATAAAACACGATACGCTCACCATTTCTAGTCGCCACGAACATATCAAATATGGGCAACTCTCATATTCTAAGATGGGAACTAACCTCACAGTTGATCCCTCTACAAAACAGCCGCTGATAAAGGTGATCTACAGTTCCAATGCAATTGAACTTGAAAGCACTCAGAACTCTGTGCTAAGGACATTAAATTGCCAAATGCAGCCGAAGCCCCTACTGTCCACCACTTCACAATCAGCTATTTTGGTCTTTTTTAGCAGATTTCTGTTTATTATTCTGATCTGGCAATCTGGGACGTTCAAAACAATACCGAAGTGCACCAGGAATAAACCTATCATCTACCGTAACCAATAACCAGCAAGATCATCGGTGCCACAGAATCAGCCGCAAAATGAGACCAATTCTGAAATACATGAAAGTTGAAGAGGAAGTGTTCAACGAATGGGCAGGTTATGTTCTAATAAATCAATCTTTCATAAATATTTAAATCAATATTGTTGCATGCACGCCAAACGATCCGTATGACGTTGTGGCGGCGCCAGAAACGGCTAGAAACGGCGAGGAAAGCGGAAGTCTGTACCCGCGAGTTAGAAGTGAGAATTTGGTACAACGACTCAGTAGATGGCGAAGACAGCGTAAAGGCTGTTACTTTGAAAAGCGATACAGCGATTCTAGTGTGTCCGGGCGCGATTAATCAAAAGCGATAAAGTGCGAGTAATTATAGTGCGATAATTAAATTGATAAAGAATTTATAATAGTGCGATCAGTAAAGTGTACGGAATTTAGTGTTATAAATATTTGTGTGAATAAAAGTGTAATTAGTGTTATAACAGAAACTGTTTTATTTCACGAATGTGAAGAATATCGAACCCACAAAAGGTGTTTAACGGTAGAACACAACAACTGGTGTCAGAAGTGGGATTCTGTCGCGTTCGTGATTTAAAAAGTGACTCTTAGAGAAATTACGGACAGTGAATTCGTGTGAAAAGTGAAAATTGATAAGTGCGCGGACTAGATAAAAAGTTAAAAGTTTCGGACAGTGAGCATTGTAAATTGTGCGGACTAATTGAAATTTGTGAAAATTTGAGTGGACTAAAAGTGAAACCGTAAGAAGTTGTGTAGTCGAAGAACAATGCCAAAAGTGAGTGAACTAACATTGGCAGAGTTGAACGTGAAGCGCGAGAAGCAAGAGCGGAAGCTGGCAGTGCTTAGAGAAGAAATGGATTTGCTGAATTCGGATCTGCAACGGGTGAGAGCGGTAGGAATTGTGGCAGCTGAATAAAGAACCGGCAAAGCACTCAAAGCACCAACGCTTGATGGGCAGACTTCTTGGACCATCTACAAGAAGCAGTTTGAGGCAGTTGCAGAGTTTAACAACTGGAGCGATCAAGAGCGAGCGCTACAACTGATAGTGTCATTAAGAGGAGCCGCAGCGGAAGTTCTTCTGACAATTCCAGAGGACGATAGCTTCAGCTATTCAAGCCTGACGAATGCATTGCATATGCGGTACGGCGAAGGCCACCTGAAGGAAGTACATCGATCACAGCTGAGAACACGGACACAGAAACCAGGGGAGACGTTGCAGGAGTTGGCTCTGGACGTTGAGCGATTAACACTTCTGTCCTACCCTAGGTCGGATCCGGAGCAACGGGATGAAACGGCGAAAAATGCTTTCATCCAGGCAGTGCGTGATGAAGAGCTTCAAATAGCACTTCGTTTCGCTGGAAAACGGACGCTGAAGGAGTCTTTGGCCCACGCTCTCATTTATGAATCGGCGAAGCAGGCATCGCGGAGAAATGTTAGAGTCCGTGAAGTACGAGTGGAATGCGTGTGCAGGAAAGCCAATATCTCCAGGGAATCAAGGAGAAGTGGAGCCCCTCAGTGTTGGAATTGCGGAGAAAAGGGTCACTTGAGGCGTGACTGTCACAGGAAACGGAAATCGAAGCATTATCAGGAATGTGTACAAAGCAGAGTTCCTCGATGTTGGAAGTCGTGACTGCTACAGGAAGTACCAAACTAGGTACTGTGAAGGATGCTCAGCAGCATTCAAGGAAAGCAGTGAATCTGGACGGTCAAACAAACCCAACTAACAATTTGCGCCCATATGTTACTAAATGCAGTTTTTTGACGCGAATACGTCGTGAATACTTTGTCAAGTCGGAATTGTTTCGTCATTTTTCCTTCAAAGTAAAATTCCTTGATAGGCAAAATTTTAGTAAAGAAGTGGTAAAGACTACTTCTGACGCGTCTTTATAGGCATTGTGTCCATAAAGGATTAGTTACTTCAGTGCGACTTAATCAAAATCCCAAAAAGGCATATTGTACGTCAATGTTCCCACACAATATTCCTTTAATACGCCTATGCCTATCAAGGAAACTCTCATGTAATGGTTACGTAGTGGCGCCTATACCCATAATGATTTCGTTTTGACAATTCTTCAAACGTCAATATAGAATCCCATAAAGCGGGGTTAATAAAAAAGTCTCGACCGTTCAGGACAGGACATAGCTTTAAATGTACATGGCATTTTAAGCCAATCCGTTTTTGGTACGCTTCATATGAGATAGCCAGTAGAGAAAATGTTTCTTTTTTTTAGACTTACATTAAAATAATTCATAACAAATATTTTTTTACTTGAGAGACATATATTTGTAGAAGCATGGCCGTCATATAGAAGGCCGGTCGCAAAAGCAATTAACGTACCAAGATGGCGTGCTTAATGTACCTTTTTTCGACCAGTCGACGTACAATTCTCGAACAGTTCGACTAATAAAAGTACATTAGTACCTGTCAAATTGCAAGTCGCGACCGGCCTTCTATATGACGGCCATGGTAAAAGTTATTGTAATTTTGTTAAGGTAACAGGTTGAAAATTAGTCGAAATAGAGTAAATTTTCGAGAGGTCAAAAAAAAATTGTCTTGCCGTGATCACTGTAGCTTGCCACTGGATCATTCGAAATAAAAAAAAAAATTGGAGAATATTAGTTAATGACAGTGCTCCGGACGAACGAAGGAGTTTGGCAGATTTTGATTTTTCGAAAAATGGCGGTTGTTGAAATTCAAAATTGTATTTTCGACCAATATTTCACTCACATTTTCGGCTATTGAAAAAAATATCGTCCAATCGAAAAATCCCTCGTTCATCCGGGGGACAATTACATATAAAATAAGTGAGGAAAATTTCATACTGATCGATAAAGCCGTTTTCAAGTTACAGTGATCACCGACTTCGAAAACATAGTTTCGAGAAAAATGCTTTGAAAGCATGCAAAAAAGGGCTTTATGCATTAGAGACGACTTCATTCAAAGTTATTTCTCTCCATAAAGAATTGTCCGATTCGTCTGAAATTTGAACAGAATGCTTTTGAAATATGCTACTTTTAGAAAATGCAAAGAAAATAAAATCGATTTTCTCAAAATTTTAAGTGTACCTGCCCCCTTAACGGAATTTCGCGCGCTACTACAACAAATGTCACAAGATGCGTTTATGTGTTGTTTTGGTAGGCACACTATGGGCACATCTCCGTTCGATGTTACTTTGAGGCCATTATTAAGTAACAGTATTCCCGAAATGAGACTTAGTGAAAAACCAACAGTAAGTGAATTACACTTTCGGACGGCTCAGATATGTGCATTCAAAAATCAGAGTATTTGCTTTGGGAGTCCGGAGATCAGAATGGGTTAATGTGTTTAAAAACAAGTCAAAGAGTAAAAAACGAATAGTAAGATAGAGAAGAATGCGATGGCAAAATTATTAAGAGGGTTTAACAAAAATATATTTTGCAAGTTTTGCTTTATCCTTTGTATCGCAAAATTTTGCAAATATTTTTCAAAGTCTTTTGAAGATAATCACCCGTATTGCGGATGTCGTGTCGACGAACGTCGTGTCGACGACCGTCAAGTCACGTCGATCGAGAATCCCGATTGTGTAATAGCCCGTTCACACTAGACTCTAAATCAGGCGATTTCGATCAGCTGATCGCTTTAGAGCTAAATCAACTTAAATCTACCTGATTACCCATACATTTTTTTCGGTTTCCGACCGAGTTAATCAAGTAGATTTAGAGTTAATCAAGTACAAATCAGGTACTATTGTGAATTTTGTCCCTGGTGATTTTTTCTCAGAGCGTGGTGGATTCCATCCGTGAGAGCGAGAGTAGATTTGAATGAAATGTCATTCGAATTTCGTCCTAAAATAGCAAAAATTGAACAAAAAAGGAAAATGTGAGTTGTACAAAGTGAACGAAAATGTTCTTGCATGTTCCTGCACTATTTTCAACAACTTTCACGCAAAAAAAATTGTACACATAAATTCGAATGACATTTCTCTTTCTAAATCTCCTCATTCTAAATCACTTCGGGTAGTGTGAACGCTTATAGCCCGTTCACACTAGGCTCTAAATCAGGCGATTTCGATCAGCTGATCGCTTTAGAGCTAAATCTACTTGATTACCCATACATTTTTTTCGGTTTCCGACCGAGTTAATCAAGTAGATTTAGAGTTAATCAAGTACAAATCAGGTACTATTGTGAATTTTTCCGGGCTGAATTGTTCTCAGAGCGTGCTTAATTCCATCCGTGAGAGGGAGAGTAGATTTCAACGAAATGTCATTCGAATTTCGTTCAAATATAGCAAAAATTAAATAAAAAAGGAAAATGTGAGTTGTACAAAATGAAAAGAAAATGCTCTTGCATGTTTCTGCACCATTTTGAACAACTTTCATGCAAAAAAATTTGTACACACAAATTCGAATGACAGTTCGCTCTCTAAATCTCCTCATTCTAAATCACTTCGGGTAGTGTGAACGCTTACCTGATTAACTTTGACAGCTTCTAAATCTACTTGATTTAGAGTGTAGTGTGAACGGCTTATTACCTGATTAACTTTGACAGCTTCTAAATCTACTTGATTTAGAGTGTAGTGTGAACGGCTTATAACTGCATCGACGCAATGCCTTCTAGAAGTACGGGCCGTCAGGCTACGTAATCGTTGTCGATGTGACGTCATGGCGTCAAACCATTTTACATTTCCACGAGGCAGTGCCGACACACACCGAGATTTCACATGCGGTTTTTTAGCTAAAATACGAATAAAACGTTAGTTTTTTGTGCGTGGACGCGTTATAATAATAATATTTAGCCATAACTTTCATTTTGTATCGACCAATTGTATCGCGATAGTAAATCGACACGGAACATCACATAACCTAACAACACCTGATAAACATTTCGTCGCGAATTTTTCTAATTATGCCGCACGCACCGCATTAATATGTGTTTAAGCTGTTCACTAGCACTGTTTCGCATGTTACCACTTAGTTTTCATTAAACTCACTTTAGCATAACCCGTACAATTAACATTTTCCCGCGGACGTCCCATAAGACTACGTGTGTTTTTCGCGACATTTGGTCCGATGCTCTGACGTCACCATTCTGCATTACGGCCCGTACATATAGAAGGCATTGATCGACGTGACTCAGTAGGATTGCCACACTGATGTCAGTGCATGGGGAGTAAATTGTGAATTGATGTTCATGTAAATGAGTTATTTTACAATTGTGACTGTATTTTTCCTGTCAAACACGACATTGATGTAGTGAAATCCTTAAGGAAATGGAAGACGTTTTTTATTTAGTAAACGAAATGAGTTTGTTAGACAATTTTTTTAATTCGGAGGAGGAAAGTGAGGAAGGAGCAGTGATTATAAATAGTTAATAATGCCATTGATATGGAAGATAATTTAGATGTCGTTTCTATAAGAGAAAGAATTTCGCAAACATTATGAGTAATAAAAAATTGTAACACTGTTTAACTTTTTTTTAATAGTTGTAAAACGGATGCTTGGGACGTAAGATAAATAAAAGTAAAGAAAAATAAACCATTTGCCCAATTTTTAATCAAAAGTTACAAATATTCGTGTGACTCTGCACAATCAGTGCATTCATTTCTTTGTCCAATTTAAATAAACAGTGAGGTATTGCCCTAGGAACATAGCAGCAAACTTTCTGTCTTAAGCAATTGTATGATTTATCAATTTTGAAAAAATGAAAGTAACAAAATATGCATCACTAAAATATTAGGCACTTATTTTAACATATAAATGATAGTTGAAAAGATATGGATCTTATGTAGACTCAAGCTTAAGTTTGAACACCATTTTTTTTATTTCTAACACACGTTTCAGTTTTAATTTTTCCACCAAAACTTTCCTTCTCCAATAAATGTTTTTTTTTTTAATTCGTATTTTTCTCGCTTTTATCTTAAATTTTCACTGCTGATCTTCGGTTGTTGTTTTTAAATAATTAAGTGTTTGTGGTATACCGTGCAGTTTCTTTTGTTTTGGCATTTATTTGCTACTTTAAGGCAAGATATCTTTCCAGGAGTTGAATGCGCCTATTTTCCCTCAAACCTGTTTTCATTCGAACCTTACGTTGTCTTCGAGGAATTCCTGCATTATCCCCATTGCTTGTAAGTTCCGACACTTTCGACGTTGACGCTTCAGAATCTGTTTCGGCGATTGCTGAAACCGAGTTCCCGAAAGATGAATTTTCCAAGGCCTTCAGATACTCCAGGTTGGACGAAATGGAGTCCTTAAATCCAAATTTGCATCCAGGAGGATTAAACGCTGCGCCCAAACTTAATATGGATAGCACTCTGTCTTCTTAAGCAGAGAATAAATGCAATATATTTGGTCCACCCACGGTTGATTTTACTGACAATTTACTCCTCGATGCATTTAACTAAAATCCATACTTACATTGTCGCCGCTTTGCGACGTTTCGCGAGAGTTTCTTTTCTTTTAACGTCTTTTGTGACGATTGATAATTGCAAATCAATTAAATACTACTAACGTTAATTACTACGGCCCGTACCCGTACCATTACCTTTCAAAACATAAGATTGTAAAAGAATTTCGTTCGTTCTTTTTTCAAATCTCCGACATACATCACGGACTCTGCATTGATCGACGAAATCTGTCGATCGACGTGACAACTGTCGATGTAGATCGACATCCACAATCGCTTTTTCATGTGTCGACAGTAAATCGACGTCGGCGCGACGTGACATTCACAATCGGGGTGAATATCGAACTGCTGCCAATTACTTGGTTTATTGTACGGTATATATTTAAACTTAAATGAATGAGATTTGCTTTCAATTAAATTTCAATACAGTAGTAGCATTCTTCTGTGCCTCTATCCAGAGCGAATTATTATATTAGCATTAAAACAACAACAATCTTGTCCCACTTGTTTTAGTTTCCAAAGCTAATTTCTTAACCAGTTCTTGACAGAGGCGCAAAGCAAACGCAAAAAGCATTGGCCAAATTTATGTTAAACTAACTGTTTCGTCTTGGGCTTCGAGTGCCTTTCAGATCAGAAACTAGGTAGTAACGACGACCTCTTGAAACTACTATGAAGGTGCGATATAGTCAAAATTACCATGCGGTAACATCCAATGATGCAAAGTGTCAACAGTGCCTTGAAATCGCCGATATAGTCACCAACTGAGATTATTTACTTCAAAGAACAATCATGGCGAACAAATTTGGACAAAACATGGCTGCTAAGAATTGTAAAAAATATTTTGAAGTTAAAAATATCCATAATAGTAGCTTTGCTTGATGTAAATAAGCACAGATTTTTTCATGTTTGAACATGCTATACTTGTTTGATAGTGCGGAATTTAATTTTTGAAAAAAACATTGAATATTTTATCAAAAATATAAAAGACCTATTTTAGCTAAAGCTTGATAAAAATCGCAAGCGCTTGGTAGTTTTTAGGGAGTTTCAAACACCACTTTTGCAGTAACGTTTGAATCGTTCGTGTTTTTATCTGCATAGGATTCCAAATGTTCAGTCACTATAATAAATATTAAACATATGCTGAAAATACAATATTGTCTTCATCATATAAATACTTAACACATACATGATCATTTTTGTATAAAACTCTTCGTATATCTTATAAATAGCTATGAGCGTGAAAGAGAAAGATATTGGGAGGATTGAGAGGATTGTTTGTAAAATTTGTCGCGATTTACGAAAACTTTTTGAAAATTGTGACTGAGATTCTACGTTGCTGTTACGTTATAGCGACTATAAGTGTCATATTCTTAGTCGCACGTAAGGCATAATGTTTCGAAACCATTACTAAACGATGTCGTGATAATGCTGCCACAAGGAAGTAACTACAACGTAACTCTTTCCATGCAATGACTACTTTGGTTCGATGTCATTACTGAACGGCGTTGCTCCAAATTCGAACCTACGACGTAACCACAAAGTCGCTGATTCGAAACATTGGTTTCCTTGTAGGCGCAACCTAAGGCATGGAAACGTATCCACGCCCAAAATATTCAACAAATTGTTAGTTGGGAAGGCACTTGTTTCTTGGCGGATGGCAGCGAGACCCGTAGGAAAATAAGCTTGAAGTTCCACGGTGTGACTGCAACACTGGTAAACCTGAAACAATCACCGTTGCCAGGTTGCATGTTCGTGAGAATAACTTGAGCTTGCAGGGGAAAGTCCAGTAACGAAGCTTGTAAAGGTCATCATCGGACACTGGAGCTGCAAGATCGATTCTGAGAGCGGATATGGCTGAGTCCCTGGAAGCTTAATAACACTGAAAGGTAACGTGCTTCAGGACGGTAACGGGTGAATCTACTCGAGTTCTTGGTGAAATCGTTTCTGCCGATACAGCTTGGAAATATGGTATTCGAGCATCAGTTCTTGGTAGCAGAGATAAACAGACGAGTGGCATACTTGGAATGGACTTCCTGGGCTCTCATGGTTTTTAGCCTGGATTTGGGAGAGCGAAAAAATCAAGCGGGACGAGCAACGAAAGTAATCATTAGCGCGTCGACCAGGATGGAAACAGCGAAACAGAAGGACAAGAAGACCACATGTTGCGTAGCTGCGAGACGAGTAGGCGTTTTGGGCGGCAAAAGAACAAAAACCGTTAGAGTCATCGCGGGGGCGACATAAAGTGGAGCGAAAACAAGGGAGAAATTTGCATTCGGATCTGAGCGGAAAATGTGTAGTGGGTAATATTTCTCGAAGATTGCATATTGGACCGAAATCTGGGATATCGCTGGAGGACCGTATAACGGCAGCGAGTTGCGTTTCGAAGCGATGGCAGCGCCAACGGCCGGGACTCTATTCGTCAAGCAGTGAAGAAAGCGGAAAACGAAGCTGAACGAGTTTAAAAGCGACTAATTGGATTTCCGAAAAAACAATTTGGTGTGGAAACGTACGTCCCTAGTCTACAACCGGAATGGGAAGGAATCGTATGACGAACGGCGGAACGAAGTTGTCTGGGCGGATACATCGAAAGCACCGATCGAGAGTAAAGGC
>OX376372.1:100463453-100501846 GCA_947369275.1 Nemotelus nigrinus | reverse complement strand
AGTAGCTGAAGGCATTTGCATTTTTTCATTTTCTTCGAATCCTATCGAGAGTTACTCGGGTCCAGTATTTCCCAATATGCACAATTAAGATCATGTGTACATATTAAATTTATCTGACTTCTTTATGACCGTGACGAATACAAAAAGTTACATAAATATTTTGATAGCTGTTGCTTCTTATCGAGAAGGACTTGAAAGTAATCAAGTATCAAATCTGCTCGTAAGGAATCCCAAATCACCTTCCTGTTATAAGGGTTTAATCTGGAAACAAAGTTCTCTAAATCAAAATACGCATACAAATGAAATACTAATGTCAAAGTAACAAAACCACAACTTTACAAATATGCTACTACTTAAGCGATATAAATCAATGAAACTTTAAAGACTTCTGTTTTCCACTTTTAACCAATAAAACAAATGTAAATGCTTTTAGTATTTGTATCTGTACATTGCTACACCGGCAACTCCAATAAGAATTGAGCCCATGAGGTACCCCAGAAGCTTTAACTGGAATTTTACAAGTAGATGGTGAGCGCATAATGTATAAAACCAAGTTATATTTACCTTTGGAATGTCGTTGTTGCTTTTCAACTTTTTTGCCTTTCTCTTCGATTTTCTTGGCTTGCCCTAACATTTTCTGATACATTTCTTTTCATTTCGTTCTTCCCTGCGGGACTTTATGATAAGTTTAGCTAGATCCTAAAAGAAAATTTATGTATGGAACAATTCGCCTGCAATGTTTAAGCTGACTGACCTGTTGTATGGATTTACTATCTGGCTCCAGTGTTGCAGCCTTTTGTAGGAGCGCGATTGCTCCCTTTGTGTCCCCTTTAGCATCCAGAATCTTAAACGCAGACCGAAATTAATATAACATATTAGTATTTAAATTCAAGGATTACATAAAATGTCAACATACCCTTCCCTTTCGAAATAGAGCTTTTGAATTATTGGGCTGGCATCTTAAAACATGCTCCACAGACTTCAAAGCCGCATCGTAAGCGGAAATTTTTATTTGTGCCATTGCTAGATTGTTGTATACGATTAGCCTATCTTCGAGTAGCTCTTGTAATTCGGTGTTTGTCAGCTAATAAATATAAAAGATTTATATTTGTAAAAATTTGACTGAGAAAAACTACTTCGCTTTCATGACCCGCTAATATACCTCCATCAGTATCGTCTAAATATTCCAAAGCGCGTCTATAAATTTGAATTGCTATGTTGAATTCGTTGCGGTTGTACCAGAAATTTGCTCGTTCGCGTTTTCTATTCCTGCAGTCATTTGATCGGTTGTTTCATTAGTAATTCCAAGCCAAGTAAAGTTTACATATTAGAACTTACCCAATTTTCTTACGTGCGGCAAAAGTATTAATATCACTTTCCTCTTCGGGTTTGCATTCTAATAATTCTAATGTGTAAGTTATCTGAAATATTATCAAACATTTTCATGAGATGCAAATTTAAAGAACATGTTTTAATTTCTGATGATTTTTTTGCAAATAATGAGTCAGTTTGCCATTTGAACTAAAATTAGTTCATATTCTGTGTAAGAAATGGGAAAAATAGAACACTTGATTGTGTTTATATCCATACAGTGAGACAAAGTGATGATAAATTTTAAAAAAACCCCTAGCGCATCAGAACAGCTAGAAACACTAATGTTCGAAGAGCAGTAGAGGATTTGTGCAGATTTTGAGTGTGTATTCTACCACTACTTACTTTTACAACTTAAAACTAATACACCCTAAGTAATAATAGTATCTAAGTTTATTTTAATTTCAGTGACTTCATCGAAAGTTACTGCGGAAGAAAGGTGTTTGGGGTTGCCATCCGAAAAATGTCCAGAGCTTAGAAAATTCAAACAATGTTTACTTAATTGTTTTTAATGTGTAAAAGAAGAAAAAGAAGAGGGTAGATTACCCTCGAAATATCGGTATTTGTCACAAAAAACTAAATATATCTACTAGCTTTGAAAGAAAAAATAGTTTTTTTTTCAAATAGTAATTTTTGCTTATTTTCATTGCAAATGTTTGCCATGAAAATACTTAATGCAAGCATTTATTGGAACGAAAATAACAAACAGGCCTAGTGCTGGCAGCCCTTTGCTAGCACCGTAGCAAAAAAATATGTCGCATCTGCCTTACGTTAAAGTCAACCTGCTGTGCGAATTTTGTATTGATCAGATGACTGCATTGGAAGTTATAGGGATGCAAAGAAATTTAGGGTTACCATTCGCAAAAATTTTCAAACTTTCTAGATCTTAATATTTGGTGTTTATTTTCACTATAAGATCACTACGATTTGAAAATTCTATGATAAAATCGCTTACTAATGGTATGCCAAAATAATACAAAAATAACCATATCTGGCAACCCTGTCATTGTGTTGAACTTAAATTTCTATTGAACATTGCATACAATAAGTTTAATTTGCCATTTGAATTTCGTTATGATTCAACTACTGTACTAAAAGCTATAGGACAAAGAGCTTTATTTTCCTCAGGAATTTTTCGAATTTAAGACACTAAAATTACCATAGCTGGCAGCTTCAACCGAATTTTTCATCCAAATTTCTACCAAACGAGGCACCTACTGTGTAAATTTGGTTAAAATCGAATGAATCAGAATTTATAGGGCCAAAAGCAGTTATTTTTCTTAGTGATTTTTCAAGATGGCAGCACTGGCACAAAATTGCCTGCATTCCAAAATCGCTTCTATCAGACCTGGTCCTACTTAAGGCCAATGAAAGGTCAGGCAAGTGTTATTTCTGTGGAGGAGACCATATGCTTCTACAATGTAAAAACTTCTGCGAGAAACTCAATGTCAAACAGCGTTGGGAAAAAGTGAAAAACTTTCGATTGTGCTTTTCGTGCCTGTATAAAGGACATAGATAATATATGTCATAATATATATTATATTTACCCAGTACATTCGATAAATTTCAATTAATTCTGATAATCGGATTGTGAGTTTCCGTGAACAGAAGTTTTTGATGTTAAAAATATAGGTAAATTTGGAAAGGGTTACCAGGCGTGCCCGTTGTGAAATTTTAAATTTTTTACTTTGGCTATAAACACAAAACATAAAACTTGCTTATGACTGGCTTTTTTTCCAAAAAGCGATAATTTTTCAGGGGATTCGATAGGTTTTCACTTTCAGCGCCTGCTCTAGCTACAGGGTTGCCAACATGCGCATTAAAAGCTACACAAATTTACAACTAAATATTGCCAATATGTTCTGAAAGTTTCATCATAATTTAATAGCTCTATCGAAAGTTATCGTAATTTAAAAATTTTCAAATTTTCCCGCTCTCATTTTAGGCACCTAGCGCACACATGGGGTTAAAAAAATTCCAAAACATTATCCGATTCACATGTAAAACACGTTCAAAAATTATTTTATTAACGTACTTGTTTTTTTATTAAGCTTCTGATGGGGGCATTTTTGCTAGTATTGGGTTGGCAATTAAGCAACTGCCAATTTGACACATAGATGTCTCTTGCCATGTTTTTTAAAGGCTTCTATCCTGGCCGCCTTATAGAAGGCCGGTCGCAAAAGCAATTATCTTACCAAGATGGCGGGCTTCATTACCTTTTTTCGACCAGTCGACGTATATTTCTCGACCAATAAAAGTACATTAGTACCTGTCAGATTGCAAGTCGCGACCGGCCTTCTATATAACGGCCAGGCTTCTAGCAATGATATACTTTTTTCCTTTTGACATTTGTTAGCTGTCAGTCTTGCTTTGCTTTTGATGAATTGCGCTTTTTTTTTTTGTTAAAAGGTATTAGTTTGGCGTCAGTTGTAACATAGAGTGCAAAAACGAGTATTTGTGATATTTTAATTTTTACGTTATGAAACACTAAGCTAGATATGTGTGGATACACAAACATATACGCATATCATTCACACATTCACTACTCACCAGACGAAAATTTGTACAATCAAGTAGGCTAAGTGAAAAATTGTTGAAGTTTTATGAAAAATAAGTTTAGTTGTCAATTGGATGATGTATAGTTGTTTTGTATGGTTCAGTTAAAAACTTAGTAGAATTCAATATAAAAGCGTGTTAACATAAGATAAAATATTCTTATTAAAATCAATATGATAAAATTCTTATCATTGTAATTTTAAAGGGTTTTATTTCTTTTATATAAGAAGCTAAATTGGTGACCCCGACAAAGGCACGTACGCCTATTTCAAGAAAATCAACATCAAATTGTGGTTCAGCAACAATCACAAGTGACACAGCGGTTCAGCAAGCAGTCCATAGTCACATATCACGAGAGTTGAAGCGAAGACAGGAAGAACTAAGAAGGCTAAAGAGCTTGCCCGACGCTCACGCAAACCTACGATCGCGCAACACGACGCTCGCGCAACCCAACGTTCGCGCAAGCCTAACTAATTTTTTAAATTATTTTATTTACTTACATATTTTCATCCTGACATTTAAAACTTGGACGTCAGCTGCTGTGGTATTTGGTAGCCAGTCAAGATAGATATAGGGAATTCCTTCGATTCTTTAATTTCATCATTCAGCACCATTCCCGTTCTACTCGAATATGCTAAAAGCGGCGCACCAGCAGCCTCAACTACCATCAACAAAAGCAAGTTGTCGTTGAAATCAGGAACGAATTCTTTATTGGGCACTGGGAGTAGCACGACCCGAAGAAGAAGTTGAAGATATCAAGAATAACTGATCGAACAAAAAACCAATTGAAGCACTCACTTCTGGACAAGCTCCTGTCGAACAACAACCAGTAGCCAGCCGAGCAGTCTCAGAAAAAAGGCGAAACAACAATTGGACTGTTGTGAAAAAGTGAACCTTCTCTACCAAGCAGTAAGTTTTGAGAAGCTAACTTGTTTTAGTTGGCAATTAATTTGTCATATTTTGTATGTTACATTGTAAAACGCCGAAATCGATTGCTTGATTTTGAATATTGTGTGAAAAGCCACAAAATCGAGACAACTTTTTAGTTTATATGCACGGTACGGTAGTTCGCACATTTTCGAATACCACTCAGTTGACTTAGCTGGGAGCAAGAAACTCATTGAAGCAAATAATAAAGTGATTCATAAAGCCAATCGCTGAGCGCTTTATGCAATTGATTATAAAAGGTCTTGATTGAAATCTTACCGGCCTCAATGATAAAAGATTTTAAATGGGTTCCCATGGGACAATTTTAAATTGATTTGCATCAGTAGACGGTTAAAAACAGAAATCGAATCACGAATTATTTCAACTATCACAATATTCTCATTATAGATCGTGATTTTTGTTGCTTTAGCATAATACCGGTAGTGGTTCCGACGGTATTCCAAATATCCTGGCTAAATCTCTTTCATCGTCTCTGTGCGTCCCTCTTTCTATCTTGTTCAACTTAAGTATATCTTCTGGCTCTTTTCCTTCTCGCTGGAAAATTGCCAACATATTTCCTATACATAAAGCCGGTGATCGTACTTGCATCACAAACTACCGTCCTATTTCCCTTCTTCCTTGCTTTAGCAAGATCCTTGAAAAGTGGTTTACAAGCGAGTCTACTCCTTTATCCAGCCTACTCTCGCGCATGAGCAGCATGGTTTTGTCAAAGGTAAATCTACCTTAACCAACCTTCTTTCCTTCACACACACGGTCGCATCCGCTCTTGACCATTAAAAGCAGATTGATGTACTTTATACCAACTTTTCCAAAGCCTTCGACTCCGTCAACCATAACCTCCTTCTTCAAAAGTTAAAGTACGATGGCATTGCTGGTCCTCTTCTTTCCTGGTTTAACTCTTACATCCTCGACCGTACCTGTATTGTAACTGTTAATTCCTCCTCTTCAATTCCTTTTTATCCTGCATCAGGTGTTCCGCAAGGGTCTATCCTTGGTCCTCTTCTCTTTCTTTTGTTCATAAACGATCTCCCTCCTTTAATCCAATCTTCTTGTCTTTTGTATGCCAATGATTTCAAGATGTTTCGAGTGATTGAGTCACAAGATGACTGTATGGTTTTACAAAACGATCTCAACAGCCTACAGACTTGGTGCGCTTCCAATGCTCTCACTTTGAACATCGTGAAATGTCACAAAATGTCATTTTCTTTGCAAATTTCAACTTTGATGTTCTCCTACTCTGTTTGTGGCTATCCTCTTAATGTCGTTGATAACTTTAGAGATCTTGGCGTAATGTTTGATTCTAAGCTCAAATTTGATTAGCATATTTCTTACATTACTGCCAGGGCCTCTAAATTATCTGGTTTTATTATTAGATCCTCTAAAGCTTTCGTTAACATTTCCACCTGTGTACACCTTTTCCTCTCCTTCGTACGTAGTATCGTTGAATATTGCTGTCAAGTTTGGTGTCCTCGTTTTGTCTACTTGAATACTGCGTTGCAGTCGGTTCAACGTAGATTTACTCGCACCCTGTTTTATAAATTTCAGCTTCCTTACCGTCCTTACAGTGATCGTCTGTCGTTCCTTCATCTTCCTTCCCTCGAATCACGGAGACTTTTTCTGGATGAGTGCCTACTCTTCAAATTGTTCCATAGGTTGGTAGATTCCGACATCAGCAGCCACGTTTCTGTCCGTGTTGCAGTGCATGGCACCCGCTCTACTTTTGAGTTTAGTGTGCCATTTGCGCGCACTGATATCTTTTTTCATTCTCCGCTGTTGCGATTACTAAGGCAAAAAAATGATTTACGGTTTGGTCCTCTACCGCCGACATTATCTGCCTTTAAAACTTTTTTTAAAAATAATGTTTTGCTTACTACTAATTCAATGTAGTTTTTTTTTCCTTTTCTTTTTTTTCTCTATTTTTCTTATTTTGAATTTGTACTTTTTCACTTTGATTATTGTTCTTTATTTTGTATCATCATTATTGTTCTTTATTTTGTATCATTATCATCTCATTATTATTTTGTTCATTTTTTAATTCTTTCGTTAGTGAATTATTTGTATTTTATATTTTCTATATTCAGTAATTGGATTTGATCTGTTGAATAATAATAGTAAATAAATAAATAAATAAACTTGTCTAAACGACACTACTTAATTGATACAGGCGCAGATATTTCAGTGCTTCCAGCACCTGCTACCGGAAAACTTCCACCTTCTGGTATGCGACTTGCTGCAGCAAACCAGTCAACCATCAACACCTATGGACGAAAGGTGATCAAACTAGAACTGGGACTACGTCGTGAGTTTTCATGGGATTTCATCATCGCCGATGTCTCTAGACCCATTTTAGGCGCAGACTTCCTCTGCCACTATGGGCTAGTCGTCGACTTGGCAAATGCTATCCTTGTGGATCCTCTTACTTCGCTTTTATCTAAAGGCACGTACACTTCGTACAAAGGTCCAAAACCTAGTGTTTTGATTGAGAAATCCAATGATCCACGGATACATGCCCTTCTCACTAACTACCATGCCATCACGGTCAACACAGGGTTCTCACAGCCCTGTAAACACAAGGTGACACACCACATTTTGACCACAGGCCCTTCAATAGTGAGGAGACCACGTCGACTTGCACCAGATAAACTCGCAGCGGCCAAAAAAGAATTCGATTTCCTGTTACAGCAGGGAATATGCCGCCCCTCAAACAGCAGCTGGTTTTCTCCGCTACACATGGTTCGCAAGGCTAATGGGGCATGGCGTCCTTGCGGCGATTACAGACGCCTTAACGCCATAACCGTGCCGGATAGATATCCGATACCCATTATTCAAGACTTCTGTCATGAACTACATGGCAAAAATAATTTTTCCACTATAGACCTGACTAAAGCCTACCATCAAATTCCAGTCAAGCTGAACGATATTCCAAAGACCACCATCTGCACACATTTCGGACTCTTTGAGTTTACCCGAATGACTTTCGGACTTTGCAATGCGGCACAATCGTTCCAACGCTTCATCTATGAAGTCCTACACGGATTAACATTCTGTTTTATTTATCGCGACGACATTTTGGTAGCTTCGACTTCCGAAGAAGAGCATCTTGTTCACTTAAAACAAATTTTCAAACGATTAGCGGACCATGGTCTTATAATCAACATGGAGAAATGCCATTTACTTCGACCTTCAATTAAATTCTTAGGTCTTGAGGTTTCGTCGAAATGCATTAAGCCCTCCCCAGATCGGGTTGAGGCAATATCAACAGCTAAACTCCCCAAGACGGTTAAATACCTAAGAAGATTTTTGGAGATGGTCAACTTCTATCGTCGCTTCCTTCCTCACACAGCTGAGATGCAGCAACCACTCAACACCTATCTTTGTGGCTCCAAGAAAGATGGTGCTAAGACAACTGACTGGTCAATAGGAGCTAGCAAGGCTTTTGACCAAATCAAGACTGGTTTGACAGAAGCCACTCTATTGTCCTTTTCGGACTCAAACGCCGAGCTTGGTCTATTCGTAGACGCTTCAGATTCCGCCATCGGGGCTGCTCTGCAGCAAAAATTACAAGGCTCTTGGCAACCCCTTGGTTTTTACTCCGCCAAATTAAGCGACGCACAAAGAAAGTATAGTGCATACGACCGCGAACTCTTAGCGGCTTATCAGGGCATTCGTTATTTCCGATACTTTTTGGAGGCCCAAAGGTTCACACTATACACCGACCACAAACCACTGACTTTTGCTTTCAAACAAAAACCAGAAAAGGCCACACCTCGTCAACTTAGGCATCTAAGTTACATAAGTGAGTTCACCTCTGACATTCGGCATGTCTCTGGTCGCAACAACGTTGTTGCTGACGCACTCTCTCGTCTAGAAGAAATCATTCTTCCCAGTACTCTCGACTCTGCCGCAATCGCCTCGTCCCAAGCATCGGACGTAGAGTTTCAGAAGATTCTTAAGGACTCTAAATTTGTTTTAGAGAAACAACCAATCTTTGGCACCAACGTCGACATTTTTTGTGAAGTGTCTGGCTTAACCATACGACCTTACACGTTCAGGAAACAGGTGTTCAACTCAGAACATAATATCGCTCACCCTGGTATTCGGCTACAAAAAAGCACATTGTAACCAAATTCTTCTGGCCTTCGATGAACAAGGACATTGCCACTTGGGCCAAAGAATGTATATCTTGTCAAAAATGCAAGATAACCAAACATGTGAGCAAACCTGTATCGACCTTTCCTACGGTCTCCGAACGTTTTAAGGTCATTCACATCGACATAGGGGTGTAAACTAGATCGCCTTCTCGCGGTGCATCCTGGGTAACGCTAAATGATCTAGACTCTCTTCACGACCGCTTTCGTCCTCGGACTTCTCTTTGTCTAACGACTCGTTTTTACACTTGGGCTGGTGGTCGTAGCATTCCGGACCTAGTCGTCCTCAGGCGCGGTAGCGACGGAGTGAAATCCGCTTCATGAACGGATCCGGGTTAATACGATCATCTCCCTCCCGTTAAAACTCTGGCAGGCCTCTTAGTACGTTCTCTCGTCTCGTCGCCATTAAGTTGGTGGTGTAGGTTCAGTTGAGCTGGACTCCTGATTAGCACCGATCCGGCTCTGACCACTTGTCCCCATAAGGGCTTGTGGCAACCCTCGCATGGCCTCCCTGCTTACACTAGATTACCATGGGATCATTAAGGTGACTACACATTCGGACTTGAGATAGCGGCTTTGAGTGGGGACCCTCTACGAATGAACAACAAAAATAATAAAAAACCAAAACTCGTCAGGCAAAAGCCTGACAATAAAAATAATCCAACCTCTAATGTGAAGGGGGATACCAAAATGGCTGTGTCAGCGATTACAGCTAATGTCCCAAGAAGTGGAGATATGGCGAATGAGCCAGCTCTGCAGACTGAGATTAAGGCTGATTTAGTTCGTGGAGACATGACAGATGGGTCAGCTCCAATGGCTACCGGCACAGCGACTAAGCTTGCAGAAGGCTGTGGAGTCATGACAAATGAGCCAGCTCCACGGCCTATCTGCTCTTCCTCAACCCCTGTTTCCGGCGTTTCCGGGGCTTTGGTCACCAAGCCTGGCCTTGTGAAAGCCACGGAGCCCATTTGTGGCCAGTGTGACGGAAAGGTAGCGGAGAATGAGCCAACCCGTCCGTCAACAAGTGCTACCTCCGGTGCCACCTCCTCTTCAGGCACGCAATGCTCCTCCGCCAAATCATCTCGGGCTTACGGAACTAGAAGAGCAGCCTTCAAAGTTCTGAGGAAGCTTCAAAACGTCTCCCCTGACACAATGTCCGACAAGGACAAAAAGTCCATTCAATGGGCAAAATCATACACTGGGCAGTACCCGCTCTCTCTAAATCCTGCAGGTACAACTCAGAAAAGACAGAGATCGGCTGAGCAGAAGTACCAGGGCAGGCTGGAATGCAAAAAGCTGAAGACAATGACAACCCCTTCAGGGATAACTCGGCCGTTTAATGAAATGGCCAAAGAGTGCCATGTCTGGGACGTTATTGATGCCAGCAAGGGAGATGGAATCATCTCCTCCGAAAATTAGCTCAAGATAAGGCAGGCTCTTTTCGTAGTCTGCTGTAAGCTGCAGAAGGCTAGCTCGGGTCCTCCACCTACGGTGAACGACGCGGGCTGGCACAAGGGAATCAAGCTGGTTGCGTGCGGAGACCAACGATCGGCCGATTTCTAAAAGCAGGCTATCTCCAAGCTGGGGGAACTCTGGCCAGGCACCAGGATTAAGGTGGTGTCCAAGGATAAGATCTCCAGTCGGCCAAGATGCAGGACATGGTTTCCTGCTTGCCATTCTGATCCAATGGAGGTCCTGGACATTGTTCGGCTCTTCAACCCTGATCTTCCTACGGAGGATTGGAGGGTTGTGAAGATTGGTGAGCCGGTGGACAATCGGCGGGAAGCCCTCTTCGTCATCAATGAAGAGGCGCTGCCGGCATTGGATGCTCGAAAGAGCATCATCAGGTACGGGGTCGAAAAACTGGCCCTACGTATCTATCGAAGCGACAGGCCAAAGAGCTCTGCTTCGGGAGATCCGATACCTGCCAAGCCTAACCCAAAGATGGTGGCCCAAACGGCAGTGGAGCCACTTGAAAAAGGGTGTGATGTCTATCCGAGGGAGAGATCTGATGAGGAATCGGATTTGGAATTCCTCCTTGCCGATGGGGTTAGTGTCGGAACTGCCTCCGACTTGGGTGGCTGCCTGGACCTTATGACTCTGAATGCAGAGCAAAAGGCTGGGACTGCTTCTATGTCCGAGAGGGAGGACTTTGATCTAACCCTAATTAATTAACTCATTAATGATGAAGGTACCCCAAGTGAATCTTCACTATTCCAAAGCAGCATCAGCTGCCCTGCCGCTCCGCCTGTCTAGGACAGAGGAGGGGCTAATTCTTATTCAAGAACCATGGGTTGCTAACAACCGGGTTTGTGGGTTACGCACCAATGGATACAGACTGATAACACCTGACGGCTCTTGTGAGCCACGTGTCTGTATTCTTGTCAGGAAAACCATAAATGTACTTGTACTGCATAACTTCTGTGACAAGGATAACTTGGCTGTTGCAGTGAAATGCGACCAAAGACCATGCTGGCTTGCTTCTTGCTATATGGCACATTATCATGGCACTAGCCTTCCTTGCGACATTGTCAGGAGGATTGTGGCTGAAGCCAGGAAAACAAGTGTGCCGCTGATTCTGGGAGCTGACTTTAACGCTCATAGCGTAGTATGGGGTAGCTCCAACACAAATGGTCGAGGTGAGGAACTTTTTGATTTCATCCTTGCCCACGACCTCTTCATCGCTAATACTGGCAGCGAACCGACCTTCCTTACCTCAAACCGTAGGGAGGTGCTTGACGTTAGCTTGATTAGTGGGCGGCACTCGCAACTTCTCCGTGACTGGAGGGTTCTACAGGAGTATTTTTTCTCTGACCATAGGTACATATCGTACAACGTGGCTGGCCGCAGCTCTGCCGAGCAGGTAGCCTTTGTTAACAGAAAGAGGACGGACTGGAAGCTATTTAATTCTCTAGTACGATCCTCACTGGAAACTGTTCCTAAGAGCATTGACTGCTACCATCAACTGGATAAGGTAGTTGACACTCTTACTAGTTCTCTCAACTTCGCGTCTAGGGAAGCATGTAGGCCACCCACGGGCAGGGGAAATCCTAAGCCCCTCTGGTGGAATAAGGAGATCAGTACCTTGCGAAGAGAATGTAGGAGGGAGTTCAGTTGCTCAAAAAGATCTAATGACTGGTCGATGTATAAAACGAAGTTTAAGGCTTTTAAGTATGCCGTACGTAAGGCAAAGAGGTCCTCATGGAGATCTTTCTGTGGTAACTTGGAGAGTCTCAGCGGGGCAAATCGCCTTCGTAAGGTCTTAAGCACGACACCGAAGGCTATGGGGTGCATCATGAGTCCTGAGGGCATTTGGACTAGTTCGAGCGCAGATACTCTCAACGTACTGATAGACGCACACTTTCCGGGCAATCATTGCCCTTTAGAAGTGGCGTGTCAGACGTAGCAAAATTACAGTTCAATGCCGCCGTTCAGAATATCAAATTCTCAACTGAGGTGGGCTATTAACTCCTTTGAGCCGTTTAAGTCCCCGGGCCCTGATGGCGTCCTTGCGGCTGACATCCAGAAGTCCATGGAAGTATCGCTACCTTGGCTCAAAGAGATTTATAACGCTTGTCTACGCTTCTCGTATGTTCCCACCAGCTGGCGGGAATCCAGAGAGGTGTTTATTCCTAAAGAAGGAAAAGTTACGCACTTTTTGCCGAAGGACTATCGTCCAATAAGTCTTAACTCCGTCCTGCTTCAGATTTTAGAAACGATAATTGATTACCATATTAAAAGATCAATCGATCCTATGCTGATCTAGCAGTCGCAGCATGCTTATACCAAGGGTAAGTCTGTTGAGATCGCTCTTCACGTCCTTATTGAGCAAGTTGAGAAATCACTTGCTCTTAAGGAATATACGCTTGCTGTCTTCCTGGACATCGAGAGGGCCGTCAACAACGTTAATTCTAACGCAATTGTTGAGGCTCTGTCGGTGCTGCATGTGGATGAACGGCTGATTGCTTTTATTGTGCAGCTTCTCAAAAGTAGAGTTTTAATCTCTACGCTGAGCAATGCCAGCGTAAGACGAGGAGTCAGTACGGGCACACCTCAGGGTGGAGTTCTCTCTCCCCTGCTGTGGAACATCACGGTGAATACTCTTCTAATGAAGCTGGACCGTGCCGGCTGCAAAGTGATTGCTTATGCAGACGACATAGCTGTTTCAGTGTCGGGAAAGTATTTATCTACGCTATCGGAGAGGTTAAATCACTCTCTTGACATACTTTCACGTTGGAGTCGTGAGTGCGGCTTGAATGTGAATCCTAATAAAACGGAACTAGTGCTGTTTACAAGGAAGTACAAAGTTCCTGATTTTGAGTTACCTAAATTGAATGGGGTCTCCATTAACTTGAGTCAGAAGGTCAAATACTTAGGGCTGATCCTTGACTCGAAGTTACTATGGACGTACAATGTGGCAGAAAGAGCTCGGAAGGCTTTCAATGTACTTTACTGCTGCAAAAGGGCCATAGGGGCGAGTTGGGGATTGCAGCCTCATACTGTTGCTTGGCTTTACACTGCTGTGGTGGAATCAATTCTGTTGTTTGGGGTGGCGTTCTGGTGGCAGGCTGCTATTAAGGCTACCTGCAAACGGCCGCTTGAAAAAGTGCGGAGAATGGCTGCACTACTGGTAACTGGAGCGCTCCACTCCACCCCTAATAAGGCATTTTTTGCGCTGCTACATTGGCTGCCAACCAATCTACTGATCTCGCAGCAAGCTAATCTTGCTGCTGTGCGACTAAATTGTATCTCAGCATGAAATAGGACAGATTTCGGTCATGCGAGGATTTTGGCCGAGGGAGTACCCGCACCAGCGGTTGTTGACTCCATCGCCCTACAATGCATACTGGATTTGGAGTTTACAACTCGCATTCCTGGCAGGGAGGAATGGTGTGATGGTATCACCCTTGATAATGGGCTTATCCATGTGTACACTGACGGCTCAAAGTTAAACATCAGAGTCGGGAGTGATGTATACTCGGATGAGCTGAATCTCAAGCTGTCCCTCCGTCTACCAGACCACTGTAGTGTCTTTCAGACGGAGGTTGCGGCTATTTATCAGGCAGTCGACTGGCTTCTGTGCAATCGAATATTCGGGGTCAATATTGGTATTTTCACAGATAACTAAGCGGCTATTATGTCCCTTGCTGGTCCTTGTACAGTGTCCAAGATTGTTGCTGAATGCCGTGCATCTCTTAGGGAGATGTCGAGACATTCGGTTGTTCAATTGATTTGGGTACCTGAACATAGGGGTTTTGAGGGCAACTGTGAGGCCGATGAGCTAGCAAGGCTTGGGACTTTGCTACTTGAGGTATCTTGCTCCTTTTCAATAGGTATGCCGATGACATCGGTCAAACTGGCCATAAGGCAAAAATATATTGAGGAAGCTAAGAAGTCCTGGGCAGATGAATCTTGCTGTGTGATAACAAGGCAGTCCTGGATACTCATGGATGTGCATCGCACCAGGCAGCTTTTAGGCTTAACTCGAAACGCCCTTCGTTGCACTGTGGGCGTTCTAACGGGCCACTGCCTTATAGGACGGCATGCACAACGTTGGGGCGTAGAGTTTAATGACTTCTGTCGGAGCTGTGGCTCTGAGGATGAGGAGGAGTCTGTTCTTCACCTCATGTGCCAGTGTCCGGCTTTGGCAAGGAGAAGACTGGCGGCACTTGGTGGACCCTTTCTCTCAAAACTGACGAAACTGACCCTGGCAAATCTAAAGGGGATAGTCCGGTTTGTCAAAGGAAGCAAATGGTTTCCTGACTTTAGTGAGTAGAAGAGAGTCACTAAATATTGTGGCATCACAACGGGCCTTTTCTGTGCTTATGTGTGCTGGTCGTCAGGCCTCTGTAGATCGGCAGCCACGTCAACCTAACCTAACCTAACCACATCGACATAGTGGGTCCCCTAACACACTCGCAGGGATACAGTTACGGTCTCACCATAATCGACCGTTTCACACGTTGGCCTGAAGCAATTCCTTTAGCCAGTATTACTGCCAATGACTGTGCTAATGCTTTACTAAGCACCTGCATTGCTAGATTTGGAGTTCGCTAATACATTGTCACCGACCAGGGCAGACAATTCGAGTCAGCTCTCCATGCTGAGCTTGGTCGACTCTTGGGCTTTGAACGCAATCGTACCACAGTACACCACCCTCAGGCCAACGGTTTCTTAGAAAGATGGCATCGTACACTTAAATCGGCTATCATCGCTCACAACGATCTCTTGGACTAGAACCCTCCCCATAATTTTTCTTGGATTACGATCTCCAATCCGAGAAGAATTTACAGCATCACCGGCACAACTCCTATACGGAGAAAACCTTCGTCTTCCTAGTGATTTTTTTCAAGAAAATCCTAGGAAAGTTAGCCAAACCGACTTTGCCTCCGAACTTACGGCTACAATGGCAAACCTTCGGCCGGTTGATGCTAAACATCATACAAGACCGAAGATATTCATCTTCAAGCAACTCGACTCTTGCTCACACGTCTTCGTTGGAGTCGATTCTGTTCGTCCACCACTTATTCCACCGTACAACGGTCATTTCAAAGTCTTAGCCAGACATAAAAATTATTTCACACTTGACATACGAAACAAATCCGTCAATGTTTCCATTAATAGGCTCAAGCCCTGTTACATGTCTTCCTCTACGGAACCTGTCGACAACTCTTCCAAAAACCAAAAATCATCGAAAACCTCGACCGCCTCATTGCTACCTTCAGCTTCCAAAAAGAGACCAGCGAGGAAAGTTACTTTCGCTCCATACGTCTCTCTAGCTGGGCGGACCACAAAGGTGCCACTCTCCTACACCTCGCGATAACGCGTAAAACGCTGGCAGGGGAGTATTGTGGATACACAAACACATACGCACATCATTCACACATTCACTACTCACCACACGAAAATTTGTACAATCAAGTAGGCTAAGTGAAAAATTGTTGAAGTTTTGTGAAAAATAAGTTTAGTCGTCAATTGGATGATATATAGTTTTTTTGTATGGTTCACTTAAAAACTTAGTAGAATCCAATATAAAAGCGTGTTTACATAAGATAAAATATTCTTATTAAAATCAATATGATAAAATTCTTATCATTGTAATTTTAAAGGGTTTTATTTCTTTTATATAAGAAGCTAAATTAACAAAATATGCTTGCACGCATCGACGCATGTGTAAATTACCCTTTACCGTTCATTTAGTTTGTTTAGCTTTTAGCATTTACTTTTGTTCAACGCTATTTGTGAAGATAATGCCCGCGTTCATTTTTTTACTATTTTCAGAGTGAACTCTTGTCATAGTTTCATCTTCGTACCGAATATATGGTGCGCATGCTGACGCCTCTGTAGCTTCATACACCATTTTGAACATCCTGCCAAATTTATACCACTCATTATAATTTACCTTATATGCAGTAATTGCTTATATAATACTTATTACTAACAGATTTAAATGCTGCTTTAAAGTCCACGAAAGAGCATAGAATTTGCAACTTTTATTTAGATATTCGAATAAAAAATAAATTTGCATTGTGTTGAGACTCTTTCTTGATATCCTATCAAATCCAGGTCTTTGTTCTGGCGCTTATTTATTGTATTTTCAATTGCCTACCAATTGCAAGTATGTTAATGCTTCAATTTATTTGGTCTTATATGTTGCACCTCTTTTTATTTCTTTTTTTGTCAACAAACTAGCGGGCTCAATATGACCAAATTTATGTTAACGCCGATCATAAAACTGTTGTTAATATACTCCTTTTTATTTCCACATTCAAAATAGTACATCGGTAATTAGCCACCTATAATCATTTTTAATTTTTGGAGCACTAAATTAAAGAAGTAGTCGAGTTGTGTGAAATGTTTTTAAGTTTGATACAGTTACAAATGTTTAACAATACTTTCAAATAGAAATAGTTTATGGTTCCTGATTTCTATTTTGAGCTTGAAAGCCAAGTAATATATTTCTTTCATGTACTCTTCTGTTTGATATCAAGAAACTAATTGTAATAGCTTGAGTCATCACTAGAGTTTTGGTTTAGTTCTCCCGAACCTAACCTGGCATTAAAGAAGACTATAATATTCGCATAAAGAATGCATTTACAATTAAGTCTAACATCGTTTATACTTCAGATGTATAACTAGTATAGTCGGGTTTAAAATTGAACCCAGTACTAACCCAATATTTATGCATTTTTTTAATTTTTCTTTAAACTTTCTGCAGATTGAGCAAATACAAAAGTAATTTTTTTATAAAAAAATATTAGATGGAATTTTTATGTACATATAATGCATCTAATATATATCACTTAATATATTATGATCAGGCGTATTGAAAACACCTGTATGATCAATAACTATTGGTACTACATAACTAAAAACATTTGTCTATTCGAGGGTTAATGTAAGGTAATGCTGCATTGGTACTGCTTTCAACTCAGGATCTATATTGGCCTTATTGGAAACCCACAGGGATAAATTTATATATAAATTGCACCTGCTGCTGAATTAAGTCTTCAATGGTCGAGGACACCAAATTAATACTTTTGAGAATATGAGTAAAATGACTACTTTCTTCTACTACTTGGTTTTAGAATCAAGGATTATATATTTACTTTATTCCCACTGCGGTGAACATTAATTAAACTTTCTTATTTATTTTTATCCCAACTGAATGAACAACTATCTTGTTCAATTGTTTTTCTGAGGATGGACTCACGATTATTTTGTTTATTGCTGAATAAATTTCAGTCTTCAAGATATCCTATAGTTTTATGTTGTTCCCATTAGACAAACCGATTTTTGGGTTTTATTATTTTTCCTTGGCTAGTCAATTTCACAACTGTTGTTTCAAAGCCTATTAATCTGTCAATATGTATTGTTATTGGAAAGTTTTCGTCTATTAATGTAAACCTGCTTCAATACTTTTTCAATATCACTCTACAGCCAATAGATATTACTGTCTTGAGTTCTTTTGAGCGTTATAGATAGTGATGTGCTCAAAACGACAAACAGTTTGAAAAAAAACGTTTGACTGCAAAACACGAACGAACATTTTTTCTAAAACGAACAACATTTCTAAAACGAACGGTTTTTCTTAAACGAACAATTTTTCTAAAACGAATAGTTTTTCTTTAACCAATCATTTTTTATAACGAACCGTTTTTCTATAACGAATAGTTTTTTTTCTAAAACCAAACGTTTTTCTAAAACAAGCCGTTTTTCTATAGCGGATAGTTTTTTTTTTAAACCAATCGTTTTTCTACAACGAACCGTTTTTTTAAAACGAACAATTTTTCTAAAACGAATAGTTTTTCTAAATCCAATCGTTTTTTTACACCGACCTGTTTTTTCCAAAATGAGCTTTTTTTCTAAAACGAACTGCTTCATAAAACGAATCGTTTTTCGTTTTTCCAAAACGAATCGTTTTCCGGCTTCCTAAAACGAACCATTTTCGGTTTATACGGTTGGTCAAGTAGATAATATATAGGAAAATTGGAAAAATACAAGTATCAATTCAGTTTGGACGCTCTTAGTACTAGCAATGAATGTTTACGATACGATGGTTGAAGTTATAATTCATGAAATATATATAAGAAAAACATAATACGAAAAAGTTCAATGTACTGAATTAATTGAAGATTTTTGAAACTATGAACGATGTTACTTAATTAAATACCTACATTTCAAATATTTATTTTGTCGCATTGTATAAATTTTTTTTCTTGTCGTTGACAAATTGTTTTTTTTTAACAGTTTTGCAAAACAGTTTTAAGAAACAGTTGTCTTTTTTATGTTCCAAAAACCAGTTCGTTTTTGTTTTTTTGAAAACAACAAGAACGATCATCACTAGTTATATATTGGCATTTAAGAATGTCTATTTTGATTAGGCCATCTAATTCAGTTTTATGATTTACGGTATGAATGCTATAGCAAATCATTTTTTCGAAATGCTTTTCTGGTATTTAGCATTTGTAACTATTTCCTGAGGTTTTTGGAAATGAATACCTAATAATTGTGAATTGTATCTCCACAATGAAACAAAAGGGCAAGTCAACAAAAAAAGAAGTGTTTCGGGAGCAGGGTACCCCAGAAATGACCCCTCGTCCGCATTAGCGGAGCAGATCCGACCCCGACGGATGCTCGTGGGCCGCTTTGTTATCTCTACGCGGCTGGGGTGGGTCATTAGAAAAATGGGGAATATTTGCTCCTAGAAAAAAAGAGGCCGCTATGTATAATTCATCCGTCAATGAAATTATAAAACCAGAACTAGCTCTCAGGTATGGGCTGGCAAGCCAGACCCAGCCGAGACATGTCAAAGCACGTATGTTAGCATCTGAAAGCAAATCCAGAAACGGGGATATATGCCTACATTTAGCAGGCCTCATAGGCAGACAGCCTCAGGCCCCTGATGTTATTGGGGCAATGATCCCAGATGTTGGCAGGGTCACTCCGCTTACTGACTTCGGACTAAAAAAGGAGCAATGGCTGAAGTCTCTCGTTTAATAAGGAAAAAAGAAGAAACAGCATACTACTCACTTATAGGCCAGCTAGGCCATCGCGAACCCTGTACAGGAAAGTATTCCTGGGCTTTCGCCCAATAAAAAGGTCGGAGGTTTAACAAAACATTATTATTACTAATTAATACGCTTCAAAGAAAAGAAATTATCAGTATTTTTTTCTTTTTACGGTCAGATTTATCATGGTATTTAATCATTTTGCATGCATTACCAAAATATTATTGGAATAGTATATATTTAGCATAACTGTCTTCTACTATTAGCATTCTTACGTCTTTTGGATTCTCACAAGATACGGTTACGAGTCGGTTAACGAAATTTGTCGCCAAATCCCATACAGAATCAAGTTTAATGAAAGTTTTTATTGCGTACTCCCTTTCGTATTTGCTTTCTTTTTATACCAAGGGAGAGAATTCTATATTGTTCTATAATTAGTTCTATATTCTTTGAATAAACTCATGTGAATGAATGCAGTAAGTAGTGATCAAGAAATCATATGAACCCACATTAATCTTTTAACGCTTTTCGCTATTCTTTTCAATAAAATAATAAATGGCTATTTCACCGCGAAATATTTTTTTTTTAAATAAGTCAAAGTGAAAAAAACTATGCTACGGAATCGAGCATTTTTGCATGCTATGCATAAAAATAGTATTGTATGACATATATTTCATAAATTCTCTCTCCACTCGTGTCCAAAACAAAACAATAAGTCATCTCCTGCAATAACATGCTGCTACTAAATTGATTTCTATACGAAATGCACTAGTAAATACGTACATACATATATGTTTTCTGTTTTCATTTATCTATATTTAGAAACTAAATTTCAGCACGTCTAATTCCTAGTATACATATGTATATCTAACTTAATGGCGACGATATGGCATATTGCTACCATCCATTGCGATCAGCAAAGCTCATACACGAATTCGAACAGGTAAAAGAAATAACATTACTTCCAAACAATTGCAATTTAGTATGCAGGAAATTTAGACGTGAATAAATTACGAGGCCTGATCAAAAAGTTCTGGGACCTTTAAAATAGCTCGCGAGAAGAGAAAAAAAATTAAAATTAGATGTTTAATTGATACTCGGTCAGAAACAAGTCTTATTAGACCCAGTCTTTTAGTTGATTATCCTGTTAAAACTCTCTCTAAACCCCTTTATTTTACTACCTTAAATGGCATCGGCATCAGTAAAGTCCATAGTAAAATTGAAACTGAAATTCCTCAGGAATTTGAAATTTTCGGAACCTTATCATGGAAAGTTAGAGATCTAGGTGAACGCAAATACGATGCTATTATCGGACAAAACTTGCTAATACCTCTCAAAGCGAAAATTGTTCTACAACACGGATTTTTAGAAGTGAACAACATTCAAATTAGTTTCAAGTACAACGATTTCTCCCACGCCATTAATGAAGTCTGCAATATAGAATCAGGAACTATTGACGAACTTGACTTACAACACTTAAATAAACTTGAAAAGCCAAGTATTTTAAATATTCTACTCGAATACGAAGAATTATTCTATAAGGAGGGTGAACAGTTAACCTTTACTCACGACGTTCAACATGAAATTATTACAACTACTCCAAATCCGGTATATTCTAACATTTATAGATATCCCCGATCCCACGAAAACGAGATCGAAAAACAAATTAAGGAAATGCTGGAGCAAAATATTATCACTCCCAGTAGTTCCCCATACAATAGCCTATTGTGGATTGTCCCAAAGTAGCTGGACAATTCGGGCAATCAAAAATGGCGGATAGTCATTGATTATCGACGTCTTAACGAAGTCACTATAAGCGACAGGTTTCCACTACCGAATATAGAAGGTATTTTGGACAAACTTGGCAGGGTGCAGTACTTCACCACATTGGATTTGGCGAAGGATTTTTACCAAATCCTTGTGAGTCCACAAGATCGGAAGAAGACTGCTTTTTCTACCCCTTTTGGTCATTACGAGTACATGCGTATGACGTTCGGGCTGAAAAATGCCCCTGCTACCTACCAGAGGTTAATGAATAATGTTTTGGAAGGGCTTATCAATAAGATGTGCCTCGCTTACCTCGACGACATATTGATTTTCAGTATATCATTGGAAGAGCAAATTGCAAGCGTAAGAAAAGTTTTCAACAGACTTAGGGAATCAAGCCTGAAAATCCAAGTAAATAAATGTAGCTTTCTGAAGAAAGAAACAGAATATTTGGGCCATATCCTGACCCCTGAAGGTGTCAAACCCAACCCTAAGAATATTTCCGTTGTCAAAGAGCTAAAACTACCTATTAATACAAAACAAATTAAACAATTTTTGGGCTCCACTGGATACTATCGAAAATTTATTAAGGATTATGCGAAAATCGCACACCCAATAACAAAATACCTTAGGAAGGGTATGAAGATAAACCCAAATGGTCCTAACTATATTGGAGCCTTTGAAAAACTCAAAGAAATCCTAACTAACCATTCAATTCTTAGATATCCCGATTTCAACAAAAAGTTTAAAATCATAACCGATGCAAGTAATTTCGCTTTGGGAGCAGTCCTTACTCAGGAAAGGCACCCTACTTGCTACGCATCTCGGACTCTGAATAGTCACGAAAAGAACTATTCTACAATCGAGAAAGAGTTGTTCGCAATCGTTTGGGGAACAAAATATTTTAGACTATCTTTATGGAAACGAATTCGACTTACTTACTGATCACCAACCGATTAAATGGCTTCATACGAAATATGCGGGAAAATATATCAATCCACGTTTGGAGAGATGGATAGTATCCTTGGGAGAATATAACATGCAGATTGAATACATTGAGAGAAAGGAAAATATAATTGCCAACTTCCCAAGCAGAATCAATTCGGACACAAATGAGATAAAATTTTTGGAATCTGAAGATCCCGATCTCAACCTGTCTCATATGTTTGAAGATGATTCTCAAACTTTTTCTAATAGTGACGTTCACGCTATCCGCGGATCATTAGAAACAAAAACGATTCATTCCCAAAAGGAAAATTTGGACGACCATATTCCGATTTTGG
Organism: Nemotelus nigrinus; assembly: GCA_947369275.1. Classification (NCBI taxonomy): domain Eukaryota; kingdom Metazoa; phylum Arthropoda; class Insecta; order Diptera; family Stratiomyidae; genus Nemotelus; species Nemotelus nigrinus. The sequence goes on along the minus strand of OX376372.1, from coordinate 100,479,262 downwards.
AAACAGTCGTAAATAGATTCAAATCATATTAGAAAAAATGAAAACCGAAATCGAATACCCGTTTAAATCATCAACGTGGCACAATAGCCCGACGTAGGGCCTTGGTCGCCTGGATCGATCTCCTCCAATTGTCTCGGTCACGTGACCGCGACCTCCAGTCTTGGAACCCCAATAGTTGCTCGGCGTCCGCATACACTGAGCTCTCCCAACGAGCTCTTGGTCTTCCTCTTGGCCTCGCTCCGTCGACTCGTCTTACATTCATGACACGTTTTGGCATGCGATCGTCATTCATGCGGTGATCGTGCCCAGCTCACCGCAACCGTTGTAATTTGACGATTTTGGAGACTTCCAGCTCATCGTTAAGTTCGTACAACTCATTGTTGTACCGGATGCGCCATCGATCTCGGTCGCGGATAGCCCCGAAAATCCGTTCGAATGTTTCGATCATATTTTCGGAGGCTTGGGTCAGGATCCATGTTTCGCAACCATAGCACAGCACAGGTCTTATGATAGTTTTATAAACGCGGAGCTGTCTTTCTGTGCACATATTTCGATTTCATAATGGGGAGGACCGAGAAGAATGTCTTATTTGCTAGTTGTATCCGCCGCTTGATTTCGTCAGTTTCGTTGGCGTCACTCGATAGATTGCTACCCAGGTAAACGAAGTTGTCCACGAATTTGATGCAAAGGTCCCCTACGTGGTGTTCGTGTGCGCTGGCGTCCTTGTCCTAGATTGCATCATAACTTTCGTTTTGTCCTCGTTGATTCGTAGTCCAACTTCCTTTGCTGCGGTGTCAAGTCTAAGCAGAAGTTCTTCTGCATCGGTCAGTTTTCGAGCCATGATGTTCATGTCATCCGCGTACGCTGCCAATTGTGCCGACTTAAAAAGTAGTGCTGGTGTTCAGGTTCATTGCCTGAATAGCGAACTCAAGTGCCAGGTTGAAGAGCGTGGGCGCTATTCCATCGCCCTGCTTCAGGCCACCCAGAGTTTCAAAAGGATCCGTCAATCTGTTCTGGATCCGGACTTGCGAGACGGAGTTGGTCATCGTAATCTTTATAAGTCTCACTAATTTGGCCGGCATACCAAATTGCAGCATGATGCTATATAGAGCGCCTCGGTTGATGCTGTCATATGCTTGTTTAAAGCCGACAAAGATTTGGTATACGTCGACGTCGTATTCCCCGCACTTTTGCAAAATTAGCTTGACCGTGAAGAGCTGGTCGATTATGGAGCGACCAGATCTGAAACCACCTTGATACTCGCCAATGATTTCTTCCGCGAACAGTTTAATCCTATACTCCAGGATTTTTGACTGTAATTCTCACACTTGACTGTAATTCACCACCAGACTTGAGTAGCTCAGCTGGTATCTCATCAGCACCCGGCGCTTTGTTCCTTTTCAGTGAACGCAAGGCGAGATCAACTTCTTCTACTGTCGGGGATTGTGTGGATGGGAGTTGACCAACGGTATCATCATGGAGCTCAGCTTCTGCTGCCAGGATGTTTGATGGCGGATTCAGAAGCTCTTCGAAGTAGGACGCCCATCGTTTGCTAATACTTTCGGTGTCGCTGATAATACTTCCATCTTTGTCCGTACAGAGGCTAGTCCTGGGTTGGTAGCTATTTTTGATAGTGTTTACTAGTCTGTACGCTTGTCTGATGTTCTTACTAACTAGGTTTACATTAATGTTCAGCAACTTCTCGTGAAAGTATTTCCGTTTCTTACGCCTAATTATTCTATTGGATATTCGCCGTTATCTGTAATCCTCGTTCTTTGCGTCAAGTGAGTTTCTGCATTCTTCGTCAAACCATTCATTTCGCGCTCGTCGGGCTTTGTATCCCACAACGTTTTCTGTCACATTCTTGATTGTATTTTTGAGCTCTCCCCAGAACTCGTGGACACCTACGTTGCTGAAATCCTTTCCTCAAGCGCGGTCGTATATACCTGAGCCGTATAATCATTCAGCAAATTCTCGACCGCGAAGATTTTGGAAGGGCTGAATCACCAGGAAATGATCGGAGTCACAGTAAGCTCCGCGGTACGACCGAACATCCATCACACTTGACGCCCATCTCTTGTTAATAAGGACGTGGTCGATTTGGTTGACGGTATGTGCGTCTGGAGAATTCTAGATCTGCTTGTGAATGCGACGGTGTGGAAAGCAAGTTGAGCTTACAACAAGGTTCCTGCTGCAAGCGAAGTCAATTAGACAATGGCCGTTATCATTGCATTCTTCGTGGATTTCCTCCATTCATTGGTCTCCCGATGCAAACTTTCATTCCCTACTTTTGCATTGAAATCTCCGAGTAGCATTTTTACATCATTCGAAGAGAGTTTCAAGGCAGGCATAGAACTCGTCTTTTACAGTCTTCTTGTACTTCAGTGGGAGCGTGCACATTGATGAGCCAGAGGTTGAAAAATCGCGCCTTGATGCGAATCGCACACAGCCTTTCGTTTACGGGTTTGAAGTCGGTAACGCGCGACTTAAGCTGCTTATTCACTATGAATGCTACTCCAAACTCCTTGCGTCTCGATGGTTTGCCGCTTGTTAAAATCGTGTGCGATTTTTTGTCGTTGATCTCGCAGCCTAACCAATTTGTTTCCTTGACTGCAGTAATGCTCAGTTTGTATTGTTCGACCTGATGAAGGAGGGCCTTTTCGGCCCCCGGTTTTGTTAAGGGAGCGTACATTCCAGGTTACGAGAGAATAATCCGTTGTGTGTTTGCGTGGTCGTCGTTGTTGATCCGTCCAATCCGAGGCTTTTGTTCCAGGTTTCTTGACAGAGGAAGTTTTTACAAGGATGAGTTGCCGGCACATCGCTCAACCATTTCGATGGGGGGCCTCGGTGATAGTTGCTTCAGGAGACTTGCCTCGTGCCAAAGTTCACACAACTATATTGCAGGTCTGACAACGTGGCTAATCCTCCCTAATGACCTGAAACGCTTAGGTGTAATTCAGCCATCAGGCTGCAACTATGCAAGTTTTACTGAGGATAGAGTTACATCGTTGCCTCAAACCATCCTCCTTTCTCCGGCCTTGGGACCGGCATATCACAAGTTAGACTTGCGATCGGCGGCAGAAGAATATTTGTAGATTTAAATGACGTTGAATCCGGAATGGCTAATGATATATTGAGAAGATGTATCGAAAAAGGAAAAGTTGGTATTTATTCCGAACTCAATGACCATGGTTGCAACAAATTGCAACAATTAATTATATACCTTTTCCGAAATCACATGTCCTTGAAATTGAAAGAAGAGCTAAATAAACAAAAATCCTTATTTTATAAATATAAAACTGGTCATTCTGGTATTATTGCAACTTATGAAGGAATCAAAGGTAAAATATACAACCCTAAACTCAAAAAATTTTTTATTATTATTGCGATATTTGCACTGGATCAATATATGATAGAAACCCAATTAAAAAAAGTTAAGTCTTACAGAAACACCTACAACTACGAATGAAATTATTCATGTAGATATATTTTTGCTATTTTGAAATTATTCATGTAGATATATTTTTGCATATGTTGCAAACAGTCTTTTATAAATTTTTTGGATAAATTTTCGAAACATGTAAATTTTTATTTGGAAGACAAATACAACCAAACTATTATCGAAAAGATAGCTCAGTATTTATCAGTGAAAGGAAAAATTCAAATTCATATTGAAAAATTTCGAGCATTGATTTCGGAGGAAAAACTTCGCACCAGAATTCAAATGTTAAATGCAACGAAATTTTACAATAATACCTATCACTCTACACTCAAAGCGACACCCATAGAAGTACAATAGCACAAAATTGATCATTAAATCATCAGAGAACGAATGCAAAAATCTAAGGAAAAGCAAATAGATAAAATCAACACAAACAGGGAAGACTATATAGAGAGAAGGAAAGAAAATTTCATTAAGAATAATAAATCTGTTAGGCACAAAGAAGAGCCTAAGTGTAGGAAATATAAACTGAAAAATATTCATGAATGCAATATCAAAAGACCTTTCAAATATTAACAAGTTTCCGATACCGATGAGCAAGATGAAAAATTGATTAACGCTCGTAGTGAAGATAACCCTCCTTTTTCGAAGCGAATGAAGCTAGAGTTTCCGGATTTCAGCGAACACCAAAAATCTATTCTTGATAAGGTTAAGAGTGAAGGGTCTCCAGACGACATTTTGGTTTCAAAATTTAATTTAAATATAACAAGACAGGACATCATTACTTTGGAGGACGAAAAATGGCTTAATGACAAGTTTTTAAACTTTTATTTGAATCTTATAGTAGAACGAAGTAAAAACGAAAACTCTGAAACCAGCAATAAGGTTTATGCCATGAACACCTTTTTTATAAACACACTTCTATCATTAGGATACGATTCAGTTAAGAAATTGACTAAAAAGGTTGACGCATTCTCCTACGATATTATATTAACCCCTGTCCATGTTAATGGTAATCATTGGACCATGGCCATTAAATCAATCAAATATTACGATTCCCTTGGAGGAAAAAAAAATACAGTTTTAGACGCATTGCAAGAGTATCTAAACAAAGAATCACTGGACAAACGAAATATTGCCATTGATACCAGCACATTCATAAAAGAAAATGTAATTAACTCCCCCCAACAAACTAACAGTTACGATTGCGGTGTGTTTTGTTGTACGGCTGCAGAATACATCTCTAGGAACCATGAATTAACATTCTCTCAAAAAATTATCCCATACATTAGGAATAAAATGATTCTGGAAAAACTACAGGGCCAACTCTTTTGACATTAATAAACCCAAAACACTCTTACGTCGCATTATGCATCCTCTCCTTAAAATTTTCAGGCACATTTCATCATCATGGCATTATTTCTGGCGATCATTCCATCTTGTCAAAAAACAACTATCGTTAATAAAATCGAACCCGAAACGGGATACGCCTTAATAAAAACGGATGAAGTCGACATAGTACTAAAATTTGATTTAATTCTCCATATTATTCATCCTAAAGAAATTCTGGACATCGTTTTCAAACTAGAAACTATTGTAAACTCAACTCACGAAAGTTCCAATAAAATTATAGCGCTTCATCAAATCGATGACATCAAAAATATTATCAATACGTTAATACCCAAAAGACAAAGACGACGTCTTATCGACCTTGGTGGCACGGCAATGAAATGGGTTTTCGGGACAATGGACAACAACGATACACTGCAAATACAAAACCACTTAAGTCAAATTGACATAAACAATCGCAATGTGATTGAAAACGTAAACCAACAAATCAAAATTAATAATAACTTCAATAGATAGCAGACAAAAAATACTCGACAACATAAACGAAATTAATAAATCAAACAAGATTCATTTTGTATTTTCTTCTTGGGTGATTACAATTTCATCAAAAGTTAAGATGGAACCAGAGAGAGGTGGGTATTTACTTTCTTCGCTAATGAAGTATACATCATATGACGAAGTTATTCAGTAATTTTGGTCACCGACTGCAAAAATGTCATTTCGAGAAAAACACGTTTATATAATAAGTATAAGTAACAGTTGTATAAGTAACGGTTTCTTCTCTTTCAACGCTCATATCTCGGTCAATTTTTTTCGGATCGACTTGAAATTTTAAAGACGTATTCTCAGATAGTTTTACTTACAAAAATGCTACAAAAAATGCTACAAATTTCAAAGTTTCAAGTAGGGATAACCCCTTAAGGCGCGTACAACGAACAGCCAATGACAGTTTGATCGAATGTTGGTCGTTGGTCTTGGCGTTGGTCCTGCTGTCTACACAGGAACAGATTGGGACCAATGGCTTGGAGCCAAGGCATTGGATGCGGTTCGGGTTGAGTGTCATTGTACCCCTAGTGATTGACAGCGATTAAAATGGGGTTGGAAAGTATAACGCGTTTATGGTAGTAGAACACATTTCGACACCATACACTATATTTGACAATACACCAAAAAAAAACCACAGCCTAGCTCAACATACAACTCGGTATTAATGACAGCCAACTCGATCAACCATCCACACTACAACGGAGTCCCAAGGCCAATACATCGCCAACGCTTTGAAGTTACCGCCAGCAAAGCGAACAGCAACCAAGGCCAAGGCCAAGGCCAAGGTTGGCTCTTCGTACACACTAAGCGAATCCGAGCCAACGAATGGCTTGGCCGTTGGTCTTGGTCCTATGTGTATGCGGCTTTAATTAAGCTTTTTATTGGTGGAACAATTTCCTGCTTTCTTCTTCTGAAATTGCCATACCTGATCTTTAACTTTCTTTAACCGATGTTCGATGTCTTCGATATCATAGGTAAATATGAGTGAACATTGTTTGTCTTGCATGTTGCCACCGTTTTCGAGTCATGACTTGGAACGGACTCACCTCTTAATAACTGCTTAGCAAAACGCATCGGCACCAGTTCAATTACAGTAACAGCTGCTGTCTTTGCAATCAATTGCTGTGAAGGCGGAAAGGGAAATACTTGATGCGTTGTTGGGAGTGGTGACTCGTCCGAAACTGCTAGTCGAAGTTGCGACAGATACGTTTTGCAACAACTTGGAAATTCGCTCGGAGCCCACAATACGAGAAATGGCGGCTCAATGGAAAAAAACCTAGACAGCACCACTTGTGAAGGTGACGACTCAGCTTTGTTCATAACAAAAGGCGAAACTTCTTTTGGCGCTTCGTTTTTATGGTGTTGGCTTGCCACTGGCGAAACAATTCGAGTTCGACGAAAAACGCATGTACTGCACACTTGCGAAATGAGTAGCACGAAAGCCGAGTTTTTATTCGTATAAATTTGACTAAAAAACAGTTTTAGAGCGCACAACGAATTCTTTTCCTTTTTCTAAATGAAAAATTAGATTGACAACGAGCTCACGTAACTTAATGATGCCTTTTTCTTGAGATTCCGACATTCCAAAAGGTGAAAAAATGGAGCGTGCCAGGTGTATTGGCATTTGATGCCGTTAAGGCCACATCCACGAGCAGTCCAAATGGTCTGAGCCCATTTGGCTTGAGTACGTTTGGTTAAGATCCAATTCAGCTCGCCACTCATGATAGAGCCTTCATCCAGTCAGTCCATTTTATTTTCTGTCATCAATTTAGAAAAAAATAAAGAAAAAGTTGAACAAAAAATTATTTTTAATTGATTAATGGATCCGAAGCATTGCAATTGCAGCTTGCATCTACAGAAAGAAACGAGCGCCAAAAAGGAAGTAGCAAAAAGAATAGCTTGCCGAACGGAAACAAATGAGTCACGTAAATTTGGTAAAAGAACTCGCACTTGAGCCGTCTGATTGGCAAAACTACATATAATACGTTGCTACAGTTGGTCACCCCATTAATCAAACTAAAGGATACGAATATAAGGCAAGCCATCACTCCTTACGAAAGATTGACCGCTACTTTGTGGTACTTAGCAAGCGGTTAGCTCAAATTTGCTACAGCTACACCCAAAAAAAAAATTCCAAAACAAAATCATGGCCACCACTATCTATTATGCTGAAAGTTTCGATTAAATAAAATAATCACAGAAACAGTCAATGAGCTTGTCACAGGTCAGTGTATGAAGCAAGACTCCCACGTTGTTTGGACTGAGGCTTCAATATACACGACCAGTCCGTTTTATGGATTGTCAAAACTCGGCCTACTATTTCCCCACACACAGGTCGCGTCGAAAAATGGTCCGATGGCATGAGTCCATGAACTTAGGATTGATTGGAAATCCAATTTGGATCCTTTAGTCCATGAGTCCTTCCGAGTTCTCCCACACACGGTGAAAATTTGGTCTGGCCTCAGACCATTTGGACTGATGGACTGCTCGTGAATGGGGGCCTTTATATCGTTTGAAGTACTGTAATTTGAAGTAACGGTAATGCCTTTCTTTTCCTTCTACGCTCCGTAACACTATTATCAAACAAGAAGTATCGGTACACGAATAACTTCGAATCCACGTTAAACGCATTCGAAACTAGGCGATACATGTCATGCGCACTTTTCTTCTTTTCTTCGAACTGGATTAAAATCGGAATAGATTCTAGGTGACATATTCATATTAATTTGATCACTAAACTCGCTGCACATTGCCAATTAATTCCGCAAACAACAAAAAGCAGGAGCGGGATTATGAAACTCGAACCGAGCCGTCGTTTTCAAGTTCTATCGAACTCGTCTCGAAAACACATTGCGCTTATAGGTCTGTATGTAGGTCAGAGTCCGATTATACAAATGAAAACTCACGATTATGTTCTTGACATTGATTATTATTCGATTTTTATTAACGTGTTTATTTGCGTGTCTTGACTCACGGCCTACTATTTTGTTATTCTTGTCAAAACTAGTTTTTAGTCGCTCTGTTAATGCAGTCGTTTTGTTAGAACTATTTTAGTGCAGTGGAATAAATATTTACAATTTAGAACAATGTACTAATAAGCAAACAATGTACTTATAAGCAGACAATTTAAATAATGGAGTAGAAAAAAAGAATTGATAAATGAATGAGTAAGTAATAAGTAATAAATATTTTATTATTATAATTATTTTTGTTAATACAAGTTCAAATTCAAGTGATACAGACTAGTGTCTTTACAAACTAAATTTATCAAAATCTAGCTCATGCTGTATTTAATTTTTAACAATTTGTAGAGTAATTTCACAAAGAAAATATTCAAAGAATACAAAAACTTTGTATATGAATAAACTTAAATCTACTACTTAAATCTACTTAATACTATTGTTCCTAGAGCCTAAATTGGCATCAGGCAGGAGTGTTTGATGAGACAAATGTAAGGAGAGGGTTGTTTATGCATAACATTTTTCTGTGAAAAGTAATGCATCTTCTTTTAATCAATTCAACTACTGTAATCACGTTGGCGATACGATGAAGCGAGTATGTTGAAAAGTGCCAGGGCTTGTTAAGTATGATTTTCAGGCATTTGTTCTGCATTATCTGAAGCTTCTTAATATGGGACGCGGCGCAACAGCTCCAGACAGGAGACCCATATGAAATAATTGGTTGAATCCCAGCTCTATAAATGAGCAACTTATTACTTTTTGCGAGAAAATAATTTCTATTTATTAGCGGGTATAAGGTTTTGATGGACATGGAAATTTTGTTGCAGATTTAATTAACATGATTTTTAAATGATAGCTTGCTGTCAAGGATCACACTGAGATACTTGATATCTTGGTTCCAGAGAATATCTTGCCCCAAGAAATAAATGAATGAATCTTTCAAGTGAATTATCTTTCAAGTGAATTTATAGTCGCCACATTGCTCCCCGTCCAGTATGATACCTGTCATACGGAATGTTTAGGCCTAGCGATTTCGAAATCTCACAGTTTTTCCGTATCGTGTTTCGTACGGTGATTCGTAATGGTTGTTGTTGCGCTGCTTTGGCTGGTCGTCATCGTTGCGGTGATGCATTGATTTACCGGATTTCGGTGTTTGGTCGTCCTGATCTTGCACAGTAAAGGCGGATTTCAATCGATCGATAGAAATGTTTTGATGCTTTCCATTAAAGATCACTTTAAAATTTTTACAGGCACGCTTAACGACAATGTATGGTCGGTTATATGGCGGCTGGAGTGGAGTACGAATGGTGTCCACTCTGACAAAAACATGCGAACAATCCTTTAAAGCAGGGTGGTCGAAAATTTTACTACCAGTATGATGCGTGCTTTTCGCAGGTTGAAAAATGTTCATTCTTCGTCGCATTTTTTTAATAAATTCTTCATCACTGGGGTGCTCCTCCGATGGCTCGGAAAATTCTCCTGGAATGCGAAGTGTCTGTCCGAAAGTCATTTCTGCTGGTGTAGCTTTCATATCATTTTTCCAGACGCTGCGAAGTCCTAGTGAAACGAGAGCTAGTTCGTTGTACCAATCATTGGATAATTTGGCTTTAAGAGACGATTTTAACGACTTGTGCTATCTTTCGATAATGCCATTTGACTGCGGATGATACCTTGTCGTTTGCAGATGTAATACTCCTAATATCCTGTTTAGCTGGCGAAAAAATTCAGATACGAACTGTCGCCCTTAATCCGTGGTTTTTCTTGCAGGGACGACGTCGAGATATCCAGCCAGATATTAGTGCAGATGCGACACTATCCGCGGTTATATTGCAGACAGGAATTGAATCTGGCCATCTTGAAAAACGGTCTATTACTGTTACGATGTATGAGAAGCCACCTGATAGCGCAAGCGGGCCGAATAAGTCAATATTTATGTGTGCAAATCGCTCTGGAATTTCCTTATAAGCGTGTATTGGTAATTTAGTATGGCGGTGCACCTTGCTTCTTTGGCAAGAGATGCAATTGCGTACGAAGTTTTTGCTATAGCGGTTTAAATTCGGCCAAACAAAGCGCTCCTTTACGAGGCGTGTAGTTGCTCTTACTCCGGGATGAGATAAATCGTGAATCTTGGCTAAGATCTCTGAACGAAAGTTTTTGGTGATGAAAGGTCTAGCTTTCATATTTTTTTAATCGCAGTAGAGTTGAATATCTGTTTATTTATTTATTCATTCACCAAAACAAGGTACAAAATCACATATAAAAAAAAGACATCAAATTAAAATAAAATGGAAAAGTAAAGTAAAGGAAAAATTAAAAACAAACAAGTTAAATAAGTAAAAAACAAATTAAAAAAGTAACAAGTAAATTAATAAATAGCAATCAATAAATAAAACATTGACATAAAAGCTATAGCTTAAGGTTAAGGGTACGGATGGCATGGAAAAGAGAGGACTTGAAGGATGATTTGGAAATCGTAGGGGAATATAAATTGCTTATTCTGTTGAATACTCTGCAGCATCTATTTACTGGCTCATTAGCTCCATATGTGGTCGAATGAGAATATTCTTTTAGGAAACGATTGGACTTGGTGTTCCTCACAGTGATATTTATCAAAATTTTATTATTCAGGAGTTCTACATTAATAGCGCCTTTAACGACGTCGAATGTGAAGCAGGCCGATATCACCATTCTTTTGGAGGCTAGTGTCGATAGGTTTAAATGGCCCAGTCGGCTATTAAAATTATAAGGGTTGTATAGCTCTCGCAAGGCGAAAAGTAAAAATTGCTTTTGTATTGACTCGAGTCTGTCACTGTGGGTTTCAAAAGCAAGATTCCAACTAATGCAATCGTATTCGAGATTAGGACGTACAAGTGAAGTGTATAAAGATCTGGTGACCCACAGGCTACGAAATTTTTTGGCTCGTCTTTTAATGAAACCAAGTGGTTTGTTTCCACGAGAAAGTATTTTATCGTAGTGTAAAGTGAAGCGGAGTTTTTCATCTAAGATAACACCGAGGTCAGCAATGTTATCAACTCGAGTTAGCACATTATTACCGAGGAAGTACGTATTGTGTGTGACCGTGCATTTTCTGGAAAAACTAATAACCTGGCCTTTATTAATGTTCAGAGAGAGCTTGTTTACATTGCACTAATGATCAAGGGAATCAAGTTTGGATTGGAGAAAGAGGGCATTCGATTTCGATTCAATGGTCAGATAAAGTTTGAGGTCGTCTGCATAGAGTAAATGAGGTATGCCTGCTAGGACGTCAGATAGGTCGGGAATAAATATATTAAAGAGAAGTGGACCAAGATGGCTACCTTGGAGTACACTAGAGGTAGCACTAACGTTTTTCGACAAAAATCCTTGAAATTTAACATGTGTTCGATCGCAAAGGTAGGAAGTCGGCCAGCTGAGTAGAGACCCGGTAATACTGAATTTGTGTAGCTTAAGAATTAAGGTAGAATGGTCAACTCTGTCAAATGCGTTACTGAAGTCTGTGTAGACTGCGTCAATTTGGTAACCTTTTTCTATTTTGCATCGAACGTCTGAGATTAGGATTGTCAGATTCGTGGTAGTTGAGCGACCTTTTCTAAAGCCATGTTGTTGCTCGTACAGACGGGAATCAACTAGGGGCGAAAATTTGTCGTATACTACCTTTTCGAAAAGTTTCGTAATCGAAGACAAAATGGCAATGCCCCTATAATTTTCAATACAGCGTCGATCACCATTCTTGAATATGGGTGTGACATACGAAAGCTTCCAACAGGATGGAAAAACTCCTGACGAAAGTGATCTATTAAAGAAAATATGCAAGGGAGTTATGAGCTGCTTCACACACTTGCATAAAAAAATCGGACGAAGAAGATCGGGCCCAGGACCTTTGTTGCAGTTGAGTTCCAAAATAGTTTTACGTATTTCATCGCGGGAGATTTCTAAATGGTTGACAAAAGCCGTTGGAGTTGAATCAGAGGAAGAAAGGTGTGAGTTAGTTGGGTCTGGTGCACTAAAAACTTTTTGGAAACTATCAGCGAATAGGTCACATATCTCTTTAGGGGAAGAAGACGTTATATTATTCAGAAACATCGACGATGGATAGCCAGTAGTTTTGTCGCTTCACATTAACAAAATCGAAAAGGGGGCACGGTAGCTCTGCTCGCTAATGCGTCAGACCGAAAAGCGGCGTGCTACGGGGCCTGCAGGTTCGAGTCCCGCCAGTGCCATGGCTGTAAGTGTGAATGCGTGTGATTGGTGGCAAATGGGCCCAAACTGGTGGCCTAATGCTGGCCGCGTTCCCGGCACCCCTCTTCACTAACCTAACCTAACCTAACAAAATCGAAGAATTTTTTCGGGCCGCGGACTATATTTTCGCCGGTTGACCTAATGTAAGTATCATACGCCTCACGAGACTTTGCTAAAAATTGCTTGGCGACTTGATTATACTCTTCCTGAATAGCAGGACTAACGTCAGTATTTTCTCTAATCCGCTTATATATAATAGTTTGTTTCTACGATTTCGCAAATGCCTAAGGTCTCTATCAAGCCATGGCTCAGACAATTTTTTTTTATTTTTGGTACATATCTTTCAACGGCGTCAAAAGTTTTATTGTAAAAAGAGGAAATGGCTGTCTCAAGATCCTGAGTTGAAAGAATATTCGTCCAATCAATAGTATCAACCACATGTTTAATCATTTCATAATCAGCATTACGGAAGTAAAATACAATTGAATTATTGTAAGTTTTTAAGTAGGTGGAATCAGAAGTGGAAAGTTCTACTGACAGTGCTGTATGGTGTAAACTGTTGCAAAAAAGATGCTCAGCGTCATTAGTTGGACTAACCACTACTTCTTTATAAGCATTCGTGAAGACTAGATCTAACCAATTTCCATTTTGGTTAGGGATGTGGGAAACCTGCTGTAAATCATTACCATAAAAGGCACTCGCAAGATTGAAATCGTAGGTGTCTACCAGGTTTACGGGGACAAGGTAAGAGTCATTTTCATCCGGAACAAAGCAAAGATTCGGACGATTGAGATCACCCAAAACTATTATTTTATCTTTTTTGCTAAGTGATGTCGCTAATGAAGATATTGTGTCACAAAAATTGCTGTAGATGGATTCGTCAGATCTAGGGGGATGTAGACAACAGCGATGTAAATTGAGTTGTTATTAGAGGAGATCCGAACAAATATACATTGGAAAAAAGCATATGGGGTGGTATTTACGAGCTCACTTGAAAATGTGTTGCTAACAGCAAGTAAGACACCACCTCCTCGCGACTGACCTGTAGAATAATAATCACGGTCGCTTCTGTAAATGGCCCAAGTACTATCAAGAATCTCCTCATTTTTATGAGAGGCATTGAGCCTCTGAATTAGGAAGTGCCATGCGCTTAAGCTGCAAAGAAGTTATGTTTGAATGCAAAATGTCTTTCAGTTCATCATCAGTTTCTTGATCTCTAGCAATCGCTTCGAGCTGAATTTCAACGGAGTTGATTGAACTAATTCGTGATAGAAGATCGGGGATGATATTTTGACGGCCGGAAATGTAGCGAATATCAGATGAAAACTGATTTATGTAGTCCAGTTGTCGAGCTTGTCGAGGTGATGTTTTATCACCCTTTTGGCGATATGCAAAAATTAGGGGCTTATGGTCAGTGTATATGGCAAACTCTTTCCCCTCCAACATGTGTCGGAAATATTTAATTGCTTCATAACTGCTAGCAGCTCTCGATCGTACGTGTTATATTTTTTTTGAGCATTATTTAGTTTTCTCGAGAAAAATCTTCGTTTTCAATTTGATGCAGAACGGCACCAACTGCCGAATCTGATGCATCAGTTTTTAATGCAATGGTTGCTGATTTGGATGGATGAGCTAGCGATGTTGCATTGGCTAACATTTTTTTGTATTCTTCGAAAGCATTAGATGCGTCTTTAGTCCAAGCGATAACAGAATTGTCATTCTTAACGTTGCCTTCGATAAGACATTGCAATTTTTCTTGAATGGTTGCGGCATTTGGGATGAAACGCTTGTAGAAGTTTATCATGGCTATCAATCTTCGGAGTTGTTTTGCAACAAGAGGCTTCTCGAATTGGGTTATGGCTTCTACTTTACCAGGTAATGGTTTAATACCTTGGGGTGTAGCTAAGTGACCCAAAAATTCTAGTCCAAAATGTGCGAATTTGAACTTGTTCAGGTTTATTCTTAGCCCATGGTGCGAAAACCGATCCATAACCATTCTAACATGGTCTTCATGTTGCTCTAGATTCTGACTTGCGATTAAAATACCATCTATATACGCTACGACAAAATCGAGCCCACGAAGCACTTCATCAATTAGCCGTTGAAATGTCTGCGCTGCATTTCTGAGACCAAATGTCATATATGCGAACTTATATAGGCCAAAGGTCGTAATGATAGCATTTTTTGGTATATCGCACGGTTCAACCGGAACCTGATTAAAAGCCTTTTGGCCTTTTATCAGGTTCCGGTTGAAACGTGCGATATAAGTCAATTTTGGTGAAAATATTTTTCCCATGTTAAATGCATACAAAATCTTGTATGTGCGGTATCGGGTATTTATCTAGTATTGTAATAGAATTGAGTTTACGATAATCGCCACATGGTCGCCAAGTGCCATCAGATTTTTGGACCATATGAAGAGGTGTTGCTCAATTGCTCTTTGATGGCCGGCACAAGCCCCAACCAGGCATAAGCCCTAACGAGACATAAGTCTGCGAACATAAGTAAATGTCAAAACCGACCGGTTTTAGAGCAAAAACCGAGTCAACATAAGTGCCCATACAGCGCATAAGCGAACGTATGTCAAGTCGTATCTCATCACCACTTTACATACGGACAGCTCATAGCAACAATTGAGCTAAAGGTTGCTTAATGAGCATGCCACTTTTCTGGCTGTTCGGAAAGTTATGTTTGGGTGCAACATATGCTTTGCGTGGTTTACCTCGGCGCATATGTGTACGTGCGTACGCAGACTCATCATTGTTATATTTCCCTGCATATGTTAGGCCCAAACATAACTTTCCGAACAGCCAGAAAAGTGGCATACACATTAAGCAACCTTTTGCTCAATTGTTGCTATGAGCTGTCAGTATGTAAAGTGGTGATGAGATATGTTCGCAGACTCATGTTTGGTTGGGACTTAGGAAATTCGATCGAATTACAAATGATGATGTATTAGAATATTCTTCTACATTACTGTACGAATGATTTAAAATCTGGCATATTTGTCATTAATTTGGAAGTCAGTGGTCAATAAGTATATTTTTTTGTGAAATCAATAACATTTTTGTGATTGATTCGGAGGGAGATCTAAGAAAATATTAGATGAGCGTACAGGAAAAAAACTGTTTGAAGTTAGCCAAAAACAAGTTATCCGAAAACCGCTGCAAATCTAAAGAAAAACTAAACGCCTACATCTTTCGAAAGTCAGTGGTCAATAAGTATATTTTTTTGTGAAAGCAATAACATTTTTGTAATTGATTCGGAGGGAG
>OX376372.1:100396640-100463253 GCA_947369275.1 Nemotelus nigrinus | reverse complement strand
TGCACGACGTCACCGGGAGAGTTCGGTTTATGAATGAATGCATTAAATTGTGTTGCAATACACAATGCATGAAAAATTGTTTGTAGTTTTCTTTTGCAGCATTGTTTGTCAAATTATAAACTATAAATGAGCATACTTAGATAATAGAAGATTTTATTAATGGGAGTATATTTGTGAAAAATGAAAGAAATTGAATGTGACGTGTGCTAATGTTGTACTGAAAATAAAAAGAAAATACTGAGGCGCAAGAAAAATCTATTTAAATCTGTATGTCCATTTAAATCTGTATATCCAAAAGATGCAAATTGTTGTGATGTGTAAACAATATTAGCTTCAAGTTGCCTTGCTAGGCGCTGTTTTAAAGAAATTTCACTGAAAGTAAGTTATCGGAGGAAGGCCGAAAATACGTTTGATATGTTTGACTTTTTAAGTTGTAGGTTTTATGTTCAATATTGAATGCTGTTCATGCTCGATATGCCGACATTGGAAGCAAAGGATGAAAAATAACGGATTATTCACAAGAACGGCTTTTTTAGTTAGTGCAAGTGAATTGTAATTTGGGACATGTGTAGTGTGAATTTTCTAAGTTAAGGTGCAGAAATTTGAAATTTAGATTTTCTTTTGTAAAAGTTGTGAATTTCATTTATAACATATTTGATAATAATGATGTCGAAGATTGACGAAGGTGGAATTATTATATATAAAGGTGGAATTCGCCAGATAAGCCAGATAAAGAGAAATAGCTCAGAAATGAAAAAAAAAAATGTTATTTAGAGATCGGAGTAAATGTAGAAATTTTAATGTTCAATGGTATGAGAAGTACGAATTGATTACGGGTAGTGAAATAATGTGTAAATTATATTGCTGCAATTGTTATCTTCTTAATGACAAGTCAATCACTTCGTGGAATTGAAGCGGCTATATTGATTTAAAGTATCTAAACGAATCTATTCAAAAGCAGAATAAATTAGAGCATCACCCATATGTTTCTCTAAAAGCGAAACTTTTTGGGAAGCAAAATATTGAAACTTCCATCAATTCCGCTTAACGGGAAAATATTATAAGACATAACTAATCGTCACGGCAAATATATCAATGGTATTCCGCCTAATACCCATGACGATTTACTTGGCAACGTAAGACAAAACTTTCAGGGGTCACGCTGAACCACAAAATTCCTTTGATCAAGGACATTTTAAAGAGTGCACACTTACTAACTAAATATGACAGTAAATTTAGACTTTTCCTAAATGAGTCTTCCGTTTTCAGTGGTACTTCTAAAACTATTCAAAACATCTCATCATTAGTATATGTACTATATTAAAAGACTTTATGTTTGTACTATAATGAAAAACTTTATAGTTGCTGAGATTCATAAAGCTCCTTGTTATTCCTGGCAAGTCAATAAGACCACTGACACCAAGTGTCTGTCCCAACTATCAGTGATTTTTCGATACGCCACAGAACAAGGCATTAAAGTAGAGAGATTCATGGGTTTTATTATGTAAGTGAAGGAAAAAAAGCTGGAGATCTCTATAATTAATTCGGTAAAACGTTTAAGCATTTCGATATTGCCAGCAAATTAGTGGCTCAAACCTATGATGATGCTTCTGTGATGTCGAGAGACTTGAATAGCTTGCAGAAAAAAGTAAATACATTGCCCCTCAGGCGTTATTTATAGACTGCTACCCACAAATTGAATTGAATTTTACAAGATGCTGCCTGCAAAATAAAAGAATGCCGCATTTTTTCGTGAATTTGACTGGGTTCGGTAGGCGGCTACCTAATTGCAGCAATACACGATGGAACTATAAATCTCGAACAATTCAAATTCTTTCAAATAGTACAAATGAGATGCAGGAAGTCTTCGAAACATTTTTAGAAGATGAAGTCTTTGGCGAAGATAAAGAAACGATTAAAGAATGTGTGGGCTTCATGCATATTTTATCGGACTTTTCGTTTTTTTTTTTAAAAAAACTTGCAACCTTTTATATCAACAAACTGATGTTCTATTTAATATTTTACAGTCGCGAAGTTCAAATATTAATTATTGTAAAGAGCGCGTCAGTAACTAACTACTAGCATTAATATCATATAGAAGAGACGATACATATATAAACTAATTTTAAAAGACTCCACCCGAAAATTTTATGCTTTATAGCTAATCGAATTGAAAATAGATTTTCGGATATGAAAAAATTAGATTTTGTCAACTTGACTAACAGTAGTAATTTCAAATCATTTGCGAAGGTTTTTCCCGTAAATCTACTAAACTATCTTCTCGACAGCTATCCCAACATTGACAAAAATAAGCTACGAAACGAACTATGTGTATGATACTCTGATCCTAATATATTTGGAATCATGCAGAATTTATCGGACGCTTTAATTTTTATATCTGATAATAAGTTACAAACGGAAGTATTGGAAATTTATAAATTGCTAAGTCTAGTTGCTTCACTGCCAATTTCTTTCACTTCAGTTGAATGAAGTTTCTCAGCTCTTAACAGAATAAAAAATTTTTTACGGAATTCAATTTGTCACATAAAGCTATCCGATTTAAGTACAATAGTAATTGAAAGGGATTTAGTTAAAATCTTGCAAGAATCAAATCATACTTGCTTTAACAAAAAGTAGACGTATCGATTAATTTACTATTTTAATCTTTATTTTTAAATACGTTTGAAAAATGTTAGCTTTGATGTAAAATATTTTGCATTCATATATGTATATTAAACGTCTTGAAATGAATGTTTTAGTTTTTTATATTTAATATTGAGATGTATTGAAATGCATGCAAATTATTTTATTATTATTTTTTGGGAGCTCAAGTCCGCGCCATAGCCCTCCACGTGGGTGCTCATCGGAAACAGGGTCGCGTAAACGGCAGTTGGCTAAGTTGCTTGGCAACATTTGGTGAAGGTATCTCACATCTAAGTTACCGTGCTGACTTTACGTTCAGTGTAATTTTGACCATGACTGTGATGTTGGAGGGAGGGGTCCTACCGAGCTTCCAGTTTAGGGGGCATGAGCCAGGATCTAATATTTCACTTAACTATTTCTCGAAGTCTATCGGCTGCGTAGACGTAGTAGGTAACTAACTGGACCAGGGAGAATGGTTGGATCGATTGAAGGGTGCGCATATAGGTGTTATATAAATAGTGTCTAAAACATTAAATTTTATTTATTTGAAATAACTGTATGTACACTGACCAACATAGAACAAAATCAACAAAAATTTATTCGGATATCAATAAAAAACTGGGCCCACCGAATATCAACAAGCACGAGCCGCCACTACAAGCAAAGGTTTTTTTAAAATTTCTCTACTCAAGAAGACGCAGTGAGCTGAGCAGCGTCCACTTTGCTATTTGTGGAAAATCTTTGTAAGTTTTTATGACAATCACTTGTGTAATGCTTGGTATAAGATGTATGCACACATCATTAAAACGTACATTGAGGTAAGATCACTTCAGTATTCTGTGTAGCATATTTCAATATGCTGCAATAAACTGTACGTTTTGGCTTAGAATGGTAGGAGATGCTTCAGGTTTTGACTAATATGCTTGAGTTTCCATTGCCTAGTACTGCTTACTTTGTGTCTGTGAAAAATAAAATAGCATACAATACATTTACAGCATATTTTAACGAAGCATACTCGCATACTATCGCAAAGTTGTTAACTCTCTTCTCATAATTAAAAACGTTAGTTGGAACCTAACGCTAAATCATTCAAGACGCACAAAATATCATTATTGTTAATCTACCTAGTTCTTTACAATAAACAATTTAATTAAACTTATCGCCGGTGTTATTTATTTGACATTTTGGTGCCGAAACCCGGGAACCTTTAATTAGTGAGAACAGAACATATCGTAAAGAATTCTGGTAGAACCTCGTGTCTCGCAAAAAATGGATACCAGTGAACGTACGGTATATCGCGGACAAATCACAAAATTGGTGAAAAGTGCACATGAGTACTTAAATAGTTCCATCTCTCCTATTCATGACACTGTTGATTCTTCGGTAATCGAAGAAGAATTGGTTTCATTTATCGATCGTTTAACGGCGGCCAAAACTACTCTTGATAAAATTAATTGTGAACTTAGACCTTCAATCAAAGCCGAGAACGCTACAAAAGAATTCGAGTCCATCTGCGAATACGAGGATAAAGCTACGGGTATGTTGGCCCGGCTTAATCATCGCCTCAAGACAGTTCGTGGGTCGTCTGATTGGGTAGTTAGCGGTACTCGCCAGCAACGTATCGAAACTAAACAACATCGTTCAAGTAGCTCTTGTAACTCAAAACTACCAAAACTTTCTTTGAAGGTGTTTAATGGCAATTTCATTGAATGGATTCTTTTTTGGGAACGGTTTAAGACGGCTGTACATGAAAGGCAGGATATATCAGGTGCTGATAAATTTAACTACCTATCAAGCCACCTCGCAGGTAAGGCGGCAGAATGCATTGCCGGGTTCACGCCTAGCAGTGCAAACTATGATGCTGCTCATGCTCTCTTATCAGATCAATTTGGTGATAATGATCGACTGGTTAGCCATATCATGCATAATTTGATGAATATGCCTCGCATTTCTTCCCGAAATGATATAGTTAGCCTTCGCACATTGTATAACAATGTAATTGCAAACACCAGATCTTTAACTGTGCTGAATGTTCCATCCACACAATATTCAATTATGTTAAGAACATTATTGCTACGATGCTTGCCCTGTGAGCTTGTATTGGAGTATCACAGAAAATGTGCTGATAATAAGCTTGAAAAATTATCCTCTGCTATCAGTGATGACGACAATGTTTCAGTATCGGCATGTAGTGGTAAGAGTTCTCTTGGAGGCATACAATGCGCACAACTACGTTCAATACTAGCATTTTTAAAGCGCGAGGTTTTCTCTCTAGAAAGTGTTGAGCTAACAACGGAGAAAGCCCAACGAATGCAAACAAATCGGAGTAAAGCTTTGAAAACTGCAAACTGGGCTCCTAACATCAACCAAAGAAGCTACTATTGTGTGTTATTTTTGTAATTCGCACACCCACACTACGGCTCAATGCAATACGGCTCGTAGCCTGTTAGAGAAGAAAGACATATTAAAGCAAAACGGTTGTTGTTTTAAGTGTACAAAGAAAGGGCATAATTCGAGAAATTGTAATTGTAGGATCAAATGTTCTGTTTGTAGTGGTAGACATGCTTCGTCAATGTGCGATCCTGAATTCAGAGCACGACTTTCGCTTGGTGCTTCGAACTCCACCGTAAACTCTGTAGACACGGAAGTTAATGATAAGCAATCATCAGCCGCTCTATGTTCCTCGTCAATATTAACATTGTCTACAGTTCTATTGCAAACTGCTCTCGTAATCGTTTCGAACGATTCTAATTCTTTTCTAATCAGAATTATTTTGGACGGTGGATCTCAACGAACCTTCATTAAAAGAAGTGTTGTAATGAAGCTGCAACTGCAAGTCTACGACACTATCAAAATGCACATACTACCATTTGGTAGTAGCAAACAGTATGCTCCTAAAAATTTTAAGCGAGTTAAGATTAAATTGCAGAGTCGGTCAACGAATCAATTTGTTGAAGTTCTAGCTGTCGTCGTTCCGGATATATGCCCCGACGTGCTGCAGCCTCCCAACCTTACAGATTCAAACGTTCTGAATGGCTTGGTATTAGCCGATGATTATAATTTGAGAAAAACTGACGACGAGATCGGAGTATTGTTAGGTGCGGATACATACTGGACTATCGTAATAGACGAATTTAAACGCATAACTGATAAATTAGTTGCTGTAAATACCATTTTTGGATGGACGTTGCCGGGGTCTGCTCCTCTCAGTGGCACGGAACTGTTATCGTCAGTTAACCTAGCAATTGATGAACTGGATGATAACGCAAATTCTTCAAGGTATGAGGTAAAACATATTGAAAAACTATGGTGTATTGATGAGATTCCTTCGGCTTTCGATATTCCTTCCAATACTGATGATATTATCAATAAGTATGTACGTGACAATGGAAAGCGTTATCAAGCATGTCTACTGTGGAAAAATGAAAATTGTGCCATTGATAGTAATCGACATGGTGCTCTAATTCGATTTAAGAAGTTGGTAAATAAACTCGAAAGGAATCCAGACAAGCTTAGGCAGTATGATGCGATAATCCAAGAGATGATTTCTTTGGGTATTGCAAAGAAGTGCAACGATGTTTCAAATCTAAGAGAATATTATATGCCTCACCGTCCTGTTTATCACTTGGAAAAGGATACAACAAAAATAAGAATTGTATTCGATGCTTCTTCTTGATCCAGTGAGCATCTTTCTTTGAATAAGTTGTTGTGGTCTGGTCCGAATTTGCTTCCGAAAATACTATCGCTCTTATTGAATTTTCGGCTCGGAAAATATGCTGTTGTGGCGGACATAGAAAAGGCTTTTTTGCAAGTTGAATTAGATCCTAAGGATTACAGTGTTCATCGTTTCTTTTGGCTATCTGAATTAGAAGATTTGAATTCGATCATAGTTTTAAATTTGACACGAATGACTGTTGGTGTTACTTGCAGCCCTTTCTTGCTATGTGCTGTGCTGAAAAAACATTTTTTGAAACTGGAACACAAATGTCCTGAAACGATTAGGCTTCTATTAGCTACTTTTTACGTTGACGACTTGGTCCTAAGTGTCGACGAACTTAATGATGCTGTGCGGTTATACACGGAGTCGTGCGAAATTCTGAAAAACGCGTCAATGAATCTGCGCAAATGGAAAACGAATAATGATCAGCTTCGAAAAATCTTCTCCGAGGAATCCTACAGCTCAATGAACGTGAAAGTCCTAGGTGTAACTTGGGATATTGAAAACGATAAACTTTCTGTGGAATTGGAAAAAGAAAAAATTACTTCTTTTACGCAACACTGTGTAACGAAACGAAAACTGTTGCAATTAATTGCATCTATTTTTGACCCCTTGGGTATTTGCGCACCGTGCGTTATGAAATTGAAGATTTTGTTTCAAGAAACGTGGAGACAGAAACTACCTTGGGATGAAACTCTACCAACGACTTTGATGACCGATATCGTTAAGCTCACTTCTGATTTTCATCTTTTACCTTCTTTAACTTTACCCCGTTGCGTTTTTAATCATCCTCGTCGAATAAAGCAGAAGCTGCATATATTCTCTGACGCTAGTCCTAAGGCCTATGGATCAGTGGCTTTTATACGTTCAATATATATCAACAAAATAACTACCGTGGAGTTTTTATGCTCTAAAAGTCGTCTAGCTCCACTTGGCAGTGATTTATCTAAGGAACTCACGCTTCCTGAAATGGAACTTGCCACTGCAAGTGTATCAGCTAAACTGCTTAACTATCTTAACGAAACTTTAAGACTAAAATTTGATGCTCATCACCTTTGGACTGATTCAAAAATTGCTCTATTTTGGATTGTAAAGGGCAACTTTAGGCGAAATGCATACGTTGATAATCGAGTTCATGAGATTCGCCGTTTAACGGATATTCATAGCTGGCATCACTGCAGCGGGTCTACTAATCCAGCAAATTTGCTTACTCCAGGAGTTTCTGTTAAAACATTGCTTAGTTGAACATGTTGGCGTCATGGTCCAGAGTGGTTGAAAGATGAAAGTGAATGGCCAGTTCAAGATGCGGATTTGAATGACGGTGCAACAGAGTGTAATATGCTAGTGGCGGAAAAGCCTAACGAGCTTCTTAAAAAGCAACCTTTATTACCACTGGAAAATTTTAGCCAATATCGTAGGCTCATGCGAGTCACTTCTTACGTTCTGCGATTTACCAAACGCTTACGTGGAATTAAATCCTGCAACAAGCATATCAATGCAAATGAAATCAAGGATTCTGAATACTATTGGATTAAGTTTGTTCAAGCAAATGCTTACTGCGAGGAGATCACTGCACTTGCAAATAATGGGAACTGAACTAAGAGTTCAAAAATATTATCTTTAAATCCGTTTTTGGATCCCCAAGGAATTCTTCGTGTTGGAAGTCGGTTAAGCGAAGGTGAGCTCAGTTACGAAGAAACATTTCCTATCTTGCTTCCATATAAAACCCATTTTACTAGTCTGCTAATCTATCAAGCACATGAAACAGTACTACACGGTGGCATAAATATGGTTCTCGTACAGTTGCGGCTTCGCGTGTCAGGCTGTGAAGAGCGTTATCAACAAATGTACTGTTTGCAAGCGCTTTAAAGGAAAAGCTGCCAATCAACCGTTCGCACCACTTCCCAAGGAACGATTAGTATCCACACGACCTTTCGAAACAGCCGGAGTTGATTTTGCCGGTCCATTATATATACGAAACTCGCCTCACAAAGACACTACTCGAAAGGTTTACATTCTGCTCATAACTTGTGCTGTCACTCGAGCAGTTCACTTAGAACTTGTTCTAGATCTTAAAGCGGAGTCATGTTTATCGGCGCTTCGACGATTTTTTGCTCGCCGTGGGATCCCGAGTCTCTTAATGCCCGATAACGCAAAAACGTTTCGAAGAACAGCGCTGGAGTTTCGACAGTTACATATGATAATACAATCTGAAGAATTTCCAAATTATATTACCAATAAAGGAATATCCTGGCGGTTCATCGTCGAAAGAGCTGCTTGGTGGGGTGGCTTTTGGGAGCGGTTGGTGAAAATTGTTAAAGACCTTCTCAAGGTATCTATTCAACGCGCCACTCTTAAGTTCGACCAACTGAACACATATCTAACGGAGGTTGAATTTATTATAAACGCGCGGCCTCTAACATATGTTAGCTCTGATTCAGCTGATTTATCACCGCTAACACCTGCTCATTTTCTCCTTGGATGCTTTCCTTCAACTTTAGCTACAAACAAATCAACTTTTCCTGCCGATCAAGAAATACGTTCGAAGTGGCAATCCAGGTTTAGGCTTGCTAATTCGTTTTTCAGGCGCTTTAGAAACGAATATATATGTGCACTTAGAAGCGCTCATCACAATCGCATCCCCTTCTCCCGTGGGGTCAAATCGGGCGATGTAGTTGTTGTTCACGATACTTCATGCTCGTGGCTTTTTTGGAAGCTAGCGAAGATCGAAAAAACTTTTTTGGGACGAGACGGCCGCGTTCGAGCTTGTGAAATTAAACTGCCCAACGGAGTGATCACCAGACGAGCCATTCAGCATCTGTATCCTTTGGAAATCAATTCATTGGCGGCGGGAGGATGTGAAAAATAAAATAGCATACAATACATTTACAGCATATTTTAACGTAGCATACTCGCATACTATCGCAAAGTTGTTAACTCTCTTCTCATAATTAAAAACGTTAGTTGGAACTTAACGCTAAATCATTCAAGACGCACAAAATATCATTATTGTTAATCTACCTAGTTCTTTAATAAACAATTTAATTAAACTTATCGCCGGTGTTATTTATTTGAACGACGAGCCGCCCCTGATACGTATGATTATTGCTCCAGTCGAAGTGGTGTTATGTTTAGAAAAATTAATCGTCACATTAGCGATCATGGTATTCTTTCCCGTAATGATAGCCATGGAATAAAATGATACTCATGGTTATCGCCGAAGAAGAATGCTACGAACGAACTTTATACAGACGCACAGCTCCTGAGTAATCAGTTTCGTTTTTCGAGCTACATGTATATTCATATGTGCATGATCAGAGTTTATTAGCTACGAAAGTAGCACTCAGATGGGATACCGTCAGATCCTTTCTATTCGAGTCTGACTCGCCACTAACGCCATTTCCCTAAAGTTAATGCTGGTTATAAAAATAAAGTTATTGTATTATCATCTGTAAAGCAAGCATTTTAACTCGCCAAAGGGACCATAATTGGCGACGCTGCCGAAAACTAAAAAACGACTACGTTGATCGAGACTCAGCCGAACGATGATAATCCAATGGTAGTGATATAAAGCTGATCCGCGTCACGATGACAGACAACGAACTACCGAACGCAGACCCCATGAACGACGAGTCACCGAGCACTGCTCAAGACGAT
Source organism: Nemotelus nigrinus (assembly GCA_947369275.1). Taxonomy (NCBI): domain Eukaryota; kingdom Metazoa; phylum Arthropoda; class Insecta; order Diptera; family Stratiomyidae; genus Nemotelus; species Nemotelus nigrinus. The sequence continues at coordinate 100,453,235 of OX376372.1, read as the reverse complement.
GAGCAGCGCAAAGATACTGCAGTAGTGGATATCAAACGAATCAAATTCCATGGACACTAAACGGACAGCACCTCGCAGAAGTCTTCAATCGAGTCAAGAAAATCTCGGTCTCACCATAAATACTGGCAAGTGTAAATTTAGTCAACATACAATACCATCGCATGGGTTAAAACCTTTTCCAGAGAAGACAGAAGGTATATCTGCGATTCCATCTCAAGCCTTTTTTCAGATTGATCAATTTCTGTAGGCGGTTCCTACCACATGCCGCACAGAATCAACGCCCAATGCAACAGCTGACGATGAGGAATAGGAAACGAGATATTATATTGCTGAAATGGACATATGAAGTATCAGCAGCCTCCGATAAGTGCAAAACAGATTTGAGCAATACATAATCGCTAGCGCATCCTGATCCACCAGAAATTTGGTCACTACCCGTGGACGCTTCGGACGAAGAACTTGGAGCTGTCCTGCATCGGATAACAAAAATTGTTACATCACCTCGTTGACTCTTTTCGCCTAAGCTAACTAGCACGCAACGACACTATACCACCTACGATAGAGATTACTCGGGACTCACGAAGCCCTGAAGGGAGGGTAGGTTTTGTTCCAGTACAAAAAAGAAAGGATTTGAAATAGATTACCCAAAACTATTTCCTAAAGCGAATATAGAATTATTAGCTGTGCCTTTTTTGGCTTATGGCTCGAAGTTCTAACTTTTGGGGGACTGAATTATATGAGAATTGGTTGCAACTAGTGATGGGCGTTTCTGTTGTTTTCAGAAAATGAAAACGAACTGTTTTTTTCCAAAAACAACTGTTTTTTGAAACTTTTTGAAAACTTTTTTCACTCGACCAGCAGCAGATTGATACTGGGTATTACCATTAGTGATGGGCGTTTCTGTTTTTTTCAGAAAACGAAAGCTATTTGGAAAAAAACAGTTTGAAAAAAACAGTTTGAAAAAAACAGTTTTTTTCAAACTGTTTTTTTCCAAATAGCTTTCGTTTTCTGAAAACAACAGAAACGCCCATCACTAATGGTAACACCCAGTATCAATCTGCTGCTGGTCGAGTGAAAAAAGTTTTCAAAAAGTTTCAAAAAACAGTTGTTTTTGGAAAAAAACAGTTCGTTTTCGTTTTCTGAAAACAACAGAAACGCCCATCACTAGTTGCAACTGAGCTTTAATTTGCTTAGTGTATGTGGTTATTTTAAAGAACGAGAGGAGACGATTGTCGGTTTGTGTTTTAGTGAAACTTTCAAAGTATGTGAAATGTATTGTAAGAAATACAAGAATGGTCGGATTTAATTAATAATACAAACAAGTTCACTAGGAACTTCATGTATGGTGAATAAGTAGCTCACTGCCTATGAGATATTCATGAGGTCAAGGTGTCATCGTTAAGATCCAGGTCTTGGATGAAGCGATTTAAGCCGCGTTTCCAATGCTGGCTTGGAGTGAAATGTGTTTGCGTACACTTTTGCTCTCATGCACTTTCGCATATCTTACTCTCTCTCTAATCAATCTCTAAAATCTGTAGTTGACCTCTAGAGTGGGACCTATTTCAACTCCAGCGTGAAGCTTTTCGAACATTTTCGAATTTCTAAATTCACTACTTTCCAATAGAAGGCGTTGCTGAAAGCTCTGTTTATAATGAAGTGTAAATTATTGTTTTCCGCGTTAAAAAAAATAATGTCATAGAAAATACAGTTGGATGAATAATTTGTGCATCTAAATCAATAATGAAACAAAGTCATAACCCAGCTGTGATAAGAATAGTTATTGAAAATTATTCAAATATGTGTTACGACAGATGTCGTTGTGCCTTCGAAATTCAAATTCGAATAATTTCATGTGTTTAAAGTTGTGAGGTTGGACTAGGCATTGCCGGCAAATGGAGAAACCAAAGGCGTATGCGATTTCAATTTTCCTTTTTTCTCCTGGGGGTCAAGAATAAAATGCGCTATTTAAAAATATTTAAATTTTGCCTCATTCAAATTTCGAGTGAAATGTTATAATTATTACGTTCCATTATCGTTTCCATAGTTTTCGATATTTTATGGTGAAGCAAATAAAGTCCTTGATAAAGACAATGATATTGCTGAAAATTAAATTCACAGAATAAAAAAGAATGTGATGAAAATGTAATAAATTCCTTGGCCATGGTGTCATGTGCATCCCAGCCAAGTAATCTAGGCATGGTTTAATGGCTTTCATCTAAAGTAATTCGCATCATTTAAGCGCCATTGTCAGCTAGGTGTTGAATTCAAAGTGACGTAGTGTGCTTTTTGCTCAGCAAAAAAACTGGAAATTAGTAAATGTGCAAGAGTAATTTTCCATGACATTAATACGCTCAGCTTAGTTACTTCCATCTGCACATTCAACTCCAACCTACTTTTACCTCAATCAATCAAATCCCAAAATCACAAAATCATTGCTTCGAAATAATCAAGAATGGCAGCACCAATTACTGTCCACTCATCATTTTATTCCTACAGAAATTCATTATACAAAATCTCGCAGGATAAGTTCAGTCGACATCGAACGATGAAGTAAAGAAATCTCAAAAGGTAACTTTAGTTCATGACAGCTAATGTGTACGCAGATACATTGCACTCCAAGCCAGCATTGCAAACGCGGGCTAGTTCTGAAAGCGTTCTAGTTCTGAAACTCCAAACGAACATTCAACTTATTTATTTATATGACATCTAAATTTATTCTTTATATAACATATGTATTACAAATTGTTATATATATAATACAAAGTACTAGCTAATTTGATGCTCTTTTACACATAATTTAATCGTTTGTTTTCAGGAAATCTAGAAAAAATTCCGATTATTTTAGTTTTTCATGAAATGCCCCCAAACTAGCAATGAGTACTACAGCTTTGAGTTTTCAAAGCACAAAATGTCATCACCATTTTCGAATTTCGAAAATCTATCATTGGGAACAGTCCAGCTCTACTCTGAGATTTGACGAAAGCTCACTCCAGCATTGGAAACGCAGTCTTAATGATAGGGTTTTGGAGCTCTCAGGGACGACGGATTGCGTTATTTAATTGAAGCAGATGAGAGGAAAGTGGCTTGATTTTTGATTTTTGATATAGGACACTATTCCTGTAATAGTGCCCATTGGGCTTAAAGTGAAGAGAAGTGTCTTAAAACTCGCCATCTTCTCAAGTTGACTTGAGGGTGCTGGAAGCCAGATAGAAGCACGGTAGGTTAGAATTGGTCTAATTAATTGCTTATAGGCAATACTTTTAACTTTAGAAGATATAACGGCGTTTGGCCTGAAGATACAACCAACGAGGTGATATGCTAGGGCAGCTTTGTGAAGACTTGCTTGAATATGACGAGAAGAGCTCCAGCGAGGGTCGAGCTTTATGCCGAGGTATTTCACAGATTGTGAAGCAGTAATTGTCTGGCCATTAATAACGATTTTAAAGTTCTTGATATCTTTGATTCTTTTCTTGAAATCCTTGTGTGGGCCTCTGAAGAATATCAGCTCACTTTTGTTGGCATTTATCTGCAAGCCCCATTTTGCATAATATGCAACAAACTGAATATGAGAAGAGGAGGTCGACTGCGTAAAGATTAATGGAAACACCTGAGAGAGTGTCATTTGGGATTCCTGGGATGTCTGCCGTAAAAACGTTGAATAAAATAGGTCCGAGAATGGAGCCTTGATGTACACCTAAATCGATTGGGAACTCGTCCGAGAAAGCCCCATTGAAGGTGACGAAAGCCTTTCTGCCACTTAGAAAACTATCAACAATTTTGATTAACCATGTTGGGAAACCTAGATTGATCATTTTAAACAGGAGTCCTTCAATCCAAACGGAGTCAAAGGCCATCTGAAGATCAATTAGACATGCACTCAAAACCCTTTTGTTTTGCATACTTTCCTCAACAGCGTATTTGAGAATCATTAGCGCGTCCACTATAGAGTGTTTGGCTTTGAAGCCGAATTGTTGGTATGAATGGTTGTCATCTATGGTGTTATTTATTAGTTTTTGAATAACCCATTCAAGCAGATTCCCATGTTTGAAACAAGAGAAATGGACAGCGCGTTGACATCGCAGGGTCCTGGCGCTTTTGGAATAGGAACTATTTTAACCAATGTTTAAACAGGAATCAAATAAAATGGAGAGGTGCCATACGATATTTTATGATATTTTATCTACTCCTATTTTATGATATTTTATCTACTCCGGACGACTTTTTAGAAGAAAGGGTCGACACCAGGGATAGAAGATTTTCCTTGTCCACGAAGGAATCGTGGCCTTAGGGGTTTGTGGAAGGGTTAGTTGGACTGAGCCTACAGAGAGTTAGCAATTGATTTTCTTCGCGAAAATTAGAGACAGAACTCTTGACGACTGAGGCAAAATTTGAATCGGAGCTATGCTTCTCACTGTGATAGATGAGAGAAAAGGTAGCAGCAACGGCATCTGCAGTGGCTTTATCATCAGGGAGCATATTGCCGTAAGAAGTGAAGTTACTTCTAAGTTTTTTGCGGCCGGTGATTTTGTTTATTTCCTGAAACATTTCTTTGCCAGGTACTAATTTTTGAAGTCTTTCTTCAAATTTCTTGCTGACGTGGGCTTTGGTCTTGACCTTGATGAGGATATTATTGCCTTTAATCAGGACGGAAGTGTACCTATACGTACCTGTGGAAGATTCTGGTAAGACATCGTCTTAAAGATTTCCGCCGATTATGGAGGTGAATTATATCCTGCGGTAAATCATGGAAGGCAAAGTGTGTGGACTTTTGGGGATAGCTAAACTATCAATGACAAAGGACATAATTTGATTAAGCTTTTCAAGAGCCTCATCTATCTCCTGTGAGAAGAGGTTTCGTGAGCTGTCAAGACCTAGGTTTTGAATTCGATTTGCAACATCTGTTGCGAATTGATCCCAGTTGATCTTATTGCAGGGGATGAAAAGTTCGGGGTTTCCAGACAAAAAGTTTAGGCCACGATGTGTTTGGATGCACAATTGGATCAGCTGATGATCCGATTCAGCGTCCTGGACTTGGCATTCGTAAGTGCCGAAATGTGGTAGACAGCTGACCAGGCTCGAAGACAGAAAACCGTCGAAACGTGGGTTCCTGGGGCAAGATAGGTTTGATAAGGCTAGGATTTTGCGTCAGCTATTGCCTTATAGCTACGTCGTAAGGGTTGTCGATACGATCGCTTCAAGATTGTGATCGAGCGTTGCAATCACCCCCGAGAATAACTAACCCGGGTGAAGAAGCTGTTGTAAGTATGCGGCTGAGATCCCGGAACAACACAGAGCCACTGCAACCATGATGAACATACGTGCCCACGAACACTATTTAATCATTACCTAAATGGAAGCTAATGCAAATAATTTCTATAGCAGTTAGTCCTGGGATCAAATGTTTGGGTTTTGATCCGCTTTTTAATAGAGCGGTTCCCAGTTTAGAGGAACTAGGATCCTCAGAAGTGTCCACGTATGATTTTGTAGTCATTCATGGCTACACGGTGTTGGGGCTTCAGTTTAGTTTCTGAGCGGAAAAGAATAGCGGGATTCTCATGATTCAGGAAATACTGAACGAAGTTCCTCTTGTAGATGGGAACTAACGTAGCAATATTTAAGGCTGCAAATTTAGGTGGACGCATTGCTAGCTAAGCGAAGGGCGAGTGAGATGAAAGCATCTCGCTTTTCAGTTTGGGAAGAAACTCTCTTCAAAGTAGGAACAAATTCCTTAATTTGATTAATCAAGGCGAAGAGATTACAGCCAAACAAATTCTGGCATTCACCAAAGACTACTGAGTCTACTGATGGTTAGGATGTGTTGATAGAAGCTTGAGTGGATTTTACTGGAGGTATAGGAGTTTTCTTTGTGCTGGGAGTTTTGTTATTAACTTTGAAATGGTGCCGAATGGTGTTTTTTATTGCCACATCGACTTGTTCGTGTTGGTTAATTCAAGTGTCTTTATTTGAACACGGTTAACTTAAGACTACAATACATGTCACTTCTTTTGTACTAGCTCAATTACAGTTGAAAAGTACTAAAATCAGTTTTAGAAAATGACTATTACAGTGACTCGAAATTCAAAAGTGTATCAACGTAAAAAAATACTAATACTAGATTTCAACACTCCTCTTCCTTGATACAGCTATACGATGTTCAATTTCCTCCGCAACATAGTGTGCTTTGATACACACAATGGTTTCGTGAATATATCAGAGATCATCTCCTCAGTTGGACAATATTCGCACCTCACGATTCCCTTGTCAACGTAGTCCTTGACAAAATGAAATTTCACATCGATATGTTTCGTTCTGTTCGAAAACTTCTCATCTTTGATAATCTTTAAACAACTCTGATTATCCTCATTGATTGTTATTGGTGAATCAATCTCTTGATGCATATCGTTCAGTAACCGTTTCAGCCATATAGCCTCCTGACATGCATCCGATAACGCTATAAATTCCGCTTCTGTTGATGACAACGATACACAGCTTTGTTTGCGGCATGACCAATCAATCAGACCTCCATTGTAGAAAAATGCATATCCACTATTTGATTTTCGCGATGAACGATTCTCGGCCCACTTTGCATCCGCATACCCAACTAGCTTACATTCGTCATCACTCGCACTGCCCAACTTCAGTTTCATACTTGATGTTGCTTTTAAGTACCTCACGACACGCTTCAACTGGTTCTAATCTCTCTGCGTTGGATCAGAAACCTTTTGTGCCAATATCCCAACGCTTGAAGAGATGTCTGGTCTAGTATTCACGGAAATGAACAATAGAGAACCGATTAGTTTCTGGTACTCGTTGTTGTTGATCATCTTGGTTGACGTATCCGGTGACGAATAATATCCAACTTCCATTGGAGAATTTGCACCCTTTGCATCGCGTAAGCCAAACCTCACTGCCACCTGCTCGATATACTTTGATTGACATAGCTCGAAAATACCATCTTTGTCACGACTAACTTTGATGCCGAGGTAATAGTTAATATCTCCGAGATCTTTAATTTCAAAATTCCTTGCCAATGTTTCCTTGGCCAACTTCAGCTGCTTTTCAGACTTCCAAGCAACTATGATATCATCGACGTAGATTTAAACGTAACACCAATTTTCATCAATGTGTTTTGAATATAAACATTGATCAGCTTCACTTCGTGTAAAACCTGCTCTGACCAATACTTGATTAATCGCCTCGTTCCATGCTCGTGCAGCTTGTTTTAATCCATATAAACTTTTCTTCAACAAACATACTCTATTTTCGATTCCTTCGATGAAACCTGGTGGTTGTTTCATATAAATCGTTTCGCTGAGACTTCCGTTCAAAAACGCCGTCTTCGCATCCAAGTGAGTTATTTTCAATTCATCTTTTGATGCCACACACAATGATGCCCGAAATGTGGATTGGCGAACCACCGGCGCAAATATTTCGTTGTAGTCAGTTCCAAATTTCTGTGAAGAGCCCTGTGCCACAAGTCTTGCTTTGTATCGATGCACGCTTCCATCAGCGTTTGCCTTGATTTTGAACACCCATTTGCATCCAATCGCTATTCTGTCTTTTGGTAAGCTCGTCAGTTCCCAAGTGTAATTTTCCTTGAGTGAATTCATTTCTTCCTTCATAGCTTTAATCCACTTGTCTTTTTCTTGGCAAGAAATTGCCTCTTCATAATTTTTCGGTTCCATTATGTCATGTTTCATCACACTCATTTCATCAATTAATTTTCGTGGTGGAATCCTTTTCCGATTCTTTCTGAACGTCTTAGTTGAGGTATTTCATATATTTCGTTTTCAGGTGCGTAATCGAACATCTCTACAGCATCTTCATGTGCTTCAACAACCTCAGCATTCGATTCATCTCGAGTATATATCTCCTCCTGAATCGTGATTCCAGCCTTTCTTTTAGCTACTGAATTTAAGTTGACCTCGATCCCTTCTGTTGTTCTTTTATTCACTTTACACAAATTGCTCGCAATAATTTGCTTATCATGCCAGCTGTCAACAAATTTTACATCACGACTGATAACCAATCTTTTCGTGTCCGAATTATAACATCGATATGCTTTCGATTTGTCGTCGTATCACACGAAAATCATTTCAATCGCTCTTTGGTCGAGTTTCTTCAGTTTCTCTTCAGGAATATGGACAAAACACTTACATCCAAATATCTTTAAATGTTTTACTGACATCTTAGCTCCAAACCATAGTTCGTAAGGGATTGCGCCAGTTGCTCTTGTTACAGTTCGCTTTAAAATGTAAATCGCCGTACTCGCTGCTTCGCCCCAAAATGCATTAGCTAAATTTGATTCAGTGAGCAAACATCGTGCCATTTCGACAATTGTTCTATTTTTTCGCTCAGACACACCGTTTTGTTGTGGTGAGTACGGTGCCGTCAATTGCATTTGTATTCCTTCTCGTTTGAAGAATTCCGCCAGACGTTTACCCGTATACTCGCCGCCACGATCAGACCGAATAATCTTTGGCTTTTTGTCAAATCTAGTTTTCGTCATCTCTACAAAACCCTTAATGACATCTTCTACTTCATTTTTGTGGGCCATCAATTTCGATATTGTAAAACGAGAGTAATCGTCAGTCAAAATTACAATATACCTTTTTCCGCCTAACGATGCCGTTTGCATTGGTCCGCATACATCTGAATGTACCAAATCTAATGGTGCCTTCGATACAGTCTCCGATTTCTTCGAAAATGGACTACGTGTTAATTTTGCTTTACAACACGTTTCGCAGAACTCCTTTATCCCACAATCAACGATTTTTAGTCCATCAACCAGACCTTTTTGCTCCATTTTCCGTATTGCAGCTTGATCTCGATGTCCCATTTTTCGATGCCATGCATGAATACAGTTGTCAATATGGTCGCCAATGGTTACATTCACCGTGTCAGTTTCGCGCACAACATACAAACCAGAATCTCGATATGCAATTCCGATTTGTTTGTCCTTTAGTGACAACACACACTGTTTTTGCTCGAACACAATGTGCCATCCATTGTCGATAAGTTTGGCAACTGCCAAAACATTTCCACTTATTGTCGGACAATACAAAACTTCAGAGATAGACACGTCATTCGTTGATCCGTATGCATTTGTGAGTTTTAACTTTCCACTTCCGATGCCTTTGACGATTTCAATGTCTCTTTTGCCAAGCTCGATATCCCCCTTATATGATTCATCCAAAACTGTGAAGAAAATTTTATTGTTCGTCACGTGCCGACTCGTTCCAGAATCCAATAACCACTGTTTTTTGTTTCGACTGGTCGACAGTCCAGTTATGAATAGATGATCTCGGTTCCGAACTGCATTACACTTGTCTGCATCTTTTGACGAATTATTAATCTTTTCTGTCTTCCATTTCTTATAATCAACACCATTTTTACGTATGTGATTTGGCTTCTTGCAGAAAAAACATTATTTCCTTCTTCGTTTTATTTTTCTGGATGATTTTCATAAGCTTGTTTTCTGTTTCAGTCGAACTGCTCGTACGAACACGTCGTTCATATTCTGATGTCACCTTTTGTTGAACGAAAGCAAACGTCAACTCTTCCACGTTTCGCGCCTTCAGTGCCGTCACCAATACATCGTATTCTCTCGATAGGCTACTCAGCAACACGGCTACTTTCCATCGTTCTGTTATCTGGTCCTCGCCAATTGCATTCCACTTTGTGAATGAATCCAATAAATGTTGAATGTGCTCCGAAACACTGCCATTCTCCGCCATCTTCGTTGAACAAATCACTCGCATTAAGTGAATTTCATTACTCAGTGTCGCATTTTCATGATAGTTTTTCAGTTTGTTCCATGCACCAACCGCTGAACTTTGATCACGAATATGCGATATCTGATCATCTTCAATCGAAAGGCCAATAATTGAAAAAGCTTCCTCGTCCATATGCAGCCATTCACTTTTCGAATTTTCGTAAGTTGCTATGACTGCTGCCGTTGCATCTGACACTGGTGCAGCCGGTATTGAAGTTGAAATAGCCTTCCATAGGTTCTCCTTTTTCAGCAACAATTCCATTTTAAATTTCCAGTTCATATAATTGCTATTGTTCAATTTCGCGAACTTTGCCTTGCAGTCAGCCATACTGAACACGTAACTTGCACTTCAATTATCGAGAACTATTTTACTTGTACAACGTGGCCTGGGCCCATAACCTGTTGGTTAATTCAAGTGTCTTTATTTGAACACGGTTAGCTTAAGACTACAATACATGTCACTTGTTTTGTACTACCTCAATTACAGTTGAAAAGGACTAAACTCAGTTTTAGAAAATGACTATTACAATGACTCGAAATTCAAAAGTGTATCAACGTAAAAAATACTAATACTAGATTTCAACAGTTCGCTCTTGCGGTCTTTTTCCAGTTTGGACTTTTCGTCGCTCTTTGTCTTTTTTGGCTTCAGGACAGCCTCGATTACTGGTCGGATCGCCTGTTGAATTGCAGTTTACGCAGTAAACTGCATCGGACCTTTTTGGAACCACGCAGTCCTTACTGGCGTGAGCCTGGTTGCATTTGACACAACGTGTGCCAAGACCACAATTTATTTATTTATTCACTAAGCAAGGTTTACATGCATAGAAGAATAAAATAGTAAATGCAAAAAATTACGAAACAAAATAAAAAAAAAAACTATATATGAATACAAGACTAATAAATAACGCATAAATAAATTAATTACAAATAGATAACAAATAAAGTAATAAATAAATGAATAACAGTTAAATAGCAAATTTGAAATTAAATTAAATATACAATACACATATATTAGTATGGTGGGAGAAGGGGGAAACTATGGAGAGAGAGCCTTGATAATGTTATTTTTTAGAGTTGCTTTAGATATCGTAGGGGAAAAGTTCTCGCTCATGCCATTGAACAGCCTACAGCACCTATTTATTGGCTCGTTTGCTGCATATGTTGTGTTGTGTTGGTATTCAATAAGCAATCGTCGGGGATCTAGTGACTCCCAAGGGCTGATTGAGCACAAACTTTTCTTTCAAGTAGACGGTATTAACCACGTCTCTGATGACATCGAAGCTGAAGCAGGCAGATAGCATTAATCTTCTGGACACAAGGGGTAACAGGTTAATACATTTGAGGCGATATTTGTATGGTGGTAGATTAGTGAAATCATAAGGGTTGAAAAGATCTCTCAGAGCGTATAGTAAAAACTGCTCTGAACAGACTCAAATCTTTGGCTGGGAATTTCGAAAGCCAGGTTCCAGATAGTGCACGCATATTCCAGATTGGAGGCAGTATGCCTAAAACGTTGAAAGTTATAGCACTGTGTAATGTTGTTCTTCTGCAAACAGTGCCATTGGATCCGCTGGTGCAGAAGATATTTAATGTTGAGTAGAACCTTAGTGTCTACTCCTGGAGCGAGCTGCACTATAAAAATGCCTCAGGTCTTTGCTTTTTTACGAGATTGGGCGGTGGAAAAGCGCCTGATATGGGAGATCTGATCTCCCAATAGTTTTTGCAGCTCAATGAGCACGTCATTTTCATCACACGATGTATAAATGCGATGTATAAAAAAAAACGGACAGTTGTCCTTTTTACACTCTGCGGAGTGTAGGTAAAGCGGGGAATTGACTTTGCTTTGAGAAACTCAAAAAGACGCTGATGCGCTTCAATATTTTTAGGGAAGAGCGTTGTCCTATTGGCGTTGTTCATCTTAATTTGGAGTTCAGGGGATTCGTCTTTTTCCCCTACGGAGGCTGCTGCTACTGAAGCTCTGAAACTCTTCAGATCAAGCTTGTGGCAGACTATTGGTGGAATCCTTCCACTTTTGCTTTGTTTGTTATGGCTTTGTCGGGTCGAAACCTTTTTCTACTTGGTTTCGGAGCCATACGGCGTCCCGCAAGGTTGATGAACTCGCTTTCATCGACTAGAACACTAGTGCAGATTTGTAGTTTGCACTGACCTACCAGTTCCATAATGAACTTTCCCTAGCATCCGCGTTATATTTGCGGCATAACTTACTAAGTTTTGTTTGCATATTTTAGCGAAGGTTTCGCACTCTTTTTGGACCTCTAGCAGTCATCGCGGTTAGTCACTCCACTTGAAAAATCCGATACCGATATAATCAAACTTTTTTTTCTTTAAAATATTCAAAATTGATAAAACAAATCTGCGCACGACTAGTGCTAAAAAAAAACAGCTTGAATTAACGAAAAGAAACAAAATTTATGCTGTACGACAATAAGAGTTGGGTAGTACTATGATTTTCACATACTAGGTATAACTAGTGCGAGTACGAAAAAATACCTGTTTGAAGTAAGTACATATGTGCATACAATGCATACGATTTGCAGTGATGTAATGAAACGGACTGATATGCCCTCCCCCACCCTCCAGACACAACGTTCCCAAGCTAGAATGGTGATGATGCAAGATGACATTCAAAGAATACCGAATCATTAGTCTGTGCAGCTTGTCCGTAACTTTCCAATGGTCGGTCATTTATTTGGCAAGTCTTTCCCCAATCTAGGGGCCATCTAAAGGAAAACGATCAAATTCAATCAATTGAATTTGTTTTTAATTTTATTATATGCAAAAAACACCTCCTGTATTCGTTAATATGACCAAAGTAAAAAAAATACTAAGATAGGACCAACTAATCCTGTTGTCATCTATATGACTTTTCATCGAGCGATCTCTAATACCAAACTTTTCCTGGCTAATCTAAAACAGTCGGATTTCCACTTCGCCTCACTGAAGCATGAAGTTTGCCGAAAATGTTATTAAGAAATGATAAAAAAGTGTTTCGTTTATTAAACATGCACCCACTAGGGGACCAACCTCTTCTGTAAGGCTGGACATGAGTCCAAGGGCACCTTACTTCCCGCGGTCTCCTAAATTTTACAACTCCGGTAGGGTTGGAGACACCCTCGTGGCGACCTGCAGTCACGAGGAGGTCCTTAGCACACCCGGAGATGCCAACTGGTGAACCAAAAAGGATCTCAACCTTTTCCTCCTTGGCACTTTTAGTGCTACTATTAGTTCTTCCGCCGGATTTCATTTTGCCGTATCTTCGAAACTAGGCCGCTTTTTCCCAGAATTGTATGGAAATTTCGCCCGAAACAACTTAGAAAGGTCCAAGAGTTCATGTTCGACCAACAAAAATTTTTGGAAAAATATGGACGTTTTTGCCCAATTTCCCCTATAAAAATTTTTTTCGCTCTTCAAATATCACTATTGCACTCCCCGACCACTTTCAATCATCGAAAGCGCCGTAAAGTTAGTTTTTGCCAAACTATGGCCAAAAACCCCTTACTCCCCTACAAAACCGAAATTTTGGTATCACAGCATGTTAACGACACTCGACGAGAGTGTGCCAGGTCTGCCGAGGAGTGCATACTCTCTTCTATGAAACCCTAGTATAAGTATTCTCGTCAACTTCTATGGATTTTTTTTAGATGTAATTTGTATGTATTTGTAACCAGAATTAAAGCGATCGTCACAACAATCGGACGTGTTTTTCTTTTGATCGAGCGTTTGGTTGCGTTTTATTATACAAGTGGTCCTTCGAACCGGATTAGACGTTCTGTGGAATATTTGTGCGATAGATTTGAAAATGTCTAACATACTTCAAAAATCTAAGTCATATTGAAGAAAAGTTACAAAAGACATCGTCGGAAATTCTAAGCGCGATAAACTTTGTGTTGTACGGCCGGTACGCGAAACCTAGTTTCGTCAAAAGAAATATTCGTAAATTCTCAGGGTTTTCATTTAAAAGTGAAGAGCGTGACAAATATATTAAAACTCTAAGTGAATCGCTTAGCTTAAAACAGCTAAAATCAGTGGCGGTGTTTTTTGATCTGGACTGTGACGCCATTTTGGACGCTCTTGAAATTACAAGTAAAATCCTTGACCGCGTCGAGGAAAAACTAGAACCCGTGAAAGAGACGATGACGGCGCGATCGATTAAGTCGGTGAAATCGTCAACATGTTCGCAAAAAAGTGTGAAAAATTCAATTAGATCACGCTCCAGTGAAACGAAATTAAAAATTGAAATCGGTCAGTTAAGAGAAGACGCGCTGCTTAAAGAAGCAGAGATAATTGATATCGAGAGCGAAATCATTACGATGAAAAGTGCTGGTGAGAGTACCGTGAATGAAAAGGACATATCCTTGAAGGAAAAACTGTTAGAGAAAAAGAGACAGTTGCTTAGAGTATTTGAAGCAAGAATTGAAAACAAAGTGAAGACATAAGTGTTAGTGGCGAAAATACTGAGGTTGAAAGTATCAGTGAAGAAAATGATAGTGACGCGGACACGCAATGCTGCACGAGTGAGTGAGACTGATGAGCAAGTGCGAGACTTAAAACAATCGTTTAATAGTTTTCTATCGAGGCAGACAATTGGAAATAACTTAACAGTTTTTGACGGTTCGTCAAGTTTAAAGTGGCCGGTATTTTTATCTCAATTTGAGATTTCGACCAAACTGTGTGGTTTTAGCGGTCAAGAAAATGTGCGTCTTGATCAATCTTTACGTGGCGAAGCGAAACAAAGTGTGGAATTACTCTTATGTACGGCTCGTAATCCTAACATTATCTTGAATATTTTAAAAACGAAATATGGACAACCCGATGTTATTCTTTCCGAAATAATCAAAAAATTAATGGACTTCCGCGAGAGGTGAATAGTGAGTCACTGTTACAGCTTTGTTGCATGGTTCAAAATATTGCAGCGATCGTGGATGATGCAATATATAACTTCGTCGATCAGCGACATATCATTGCGAAATTCGTGAGCAAACTGCCAGCTTATTTGACCACCCAGTGGGGTAGCTATTTGGTGTCAAATGGAATAGGACCTCGAGAAGAAAATTTGAAAATTCTGGCTCCGTGGGCGGAAATTACGTCTCGAACAACGTTTCATGCTGAGGAAATAAGTACATGTTCTATTTCTACAAAATATTCACCGAACACTTCTAAACAAAAATGTTGTGCTGTTTGCAAGACAACTGATATCTTTATATCCGCCGACACGAAACGTCGATGGAATCTCGCTGAAAATGCCCATGCTTGCTTTTGTTGCTTGAGCTACCATCGAGGAAGCTGTGGTAATAGAAAACCATGTGGTGTTGATAGATGCGAAAACCAGCTACTGCATAAACATGCAGGGCCAACAAACAGTGGAAACGTGACCGCTTGCACTGTTAATGTGAACTGTAATGTTCTTCTTAAGATGATTCCAGTTAAACTACGTGGCCCCCGAGGAACTATTGAACTAAAGGCCATTTTAGATGAAGGCAGTACAACAACACTCCTTGATGCATCAATCGCAAAAACTTTAGGTCTGAAAGGTGTCCATAAGCCTCTTTGTTACCGAGGGGCTGGAGGCATGTACCAATATGACAACGACTCCGAAACCGTCCAGACGAAAAATCAAAGTTTATCTGTCTGAAAGATGTTCCCACAGTGAATAATTTCAAATTACTGAATTAAACATACAATCTCGAACAACTGATAAAACAATATCCATACATTCAACACGTAGATCCATCAGTTGGAAGCGATACACAGCCATTACTTTTGATTGGACAAAACAACGCGAAGTTGATCATTTCCCGACAAATCATTCAGCCTCACGAGGCATCTCCAATTCTATCCAAGACTGCACGCGGATGGACAATCCATGGCGCAGTTTCTTCTTTACGCAGTAAAAATGCTTTCGAAACAACATTCGTATGCTGCGAACGGACGACAAATTTCACGAAGCAATAAAGGAGTATTTTAAGCTAGAAATCTTTTGGCGTAACCGTTCCAAAAGAAGACAAGCGCAGCAGTAAAGAAGAAAAACAAGCAATAGAGATCGCTGAGAACTCCATTAAACATAACAATAATCGGTACGAAATTGCAATACCATGGAAGAAAAACAAAAAACATTTACGTTTCCGAACACAAAGCCAATGGCTTTGCAAAGACTTCGCTGCTTGGAGAAACGACTACGATTCGACGAGGTGAAACGAAATGCATATTGCCAAGAGATACAAAAAATGATAGAAAAAGGATATGCAATACAGGTCACACAACGCGAATTAAAAGCAGCACAAAGTTTATGGTATCTTCCACATTTTCCCGTGATAAATCAAAATAAGCCTGGAAAAGTTCGAGTGGTGTTTGATGCTGCTGCACAAGTAACTGGAAAATCGCTCAATGATTACATACTTGCTGGGCCCGATATGCTAATACCATTATTCACTGATCTCTGCAATTTCCGTATGCATAAAATTGCCTTTACAGCAGATATTCGCGAGATGTTTAATAGAGTGGAGATAACGGATGAAGATAGCTACGCACAATGCTTCCTTTGGCGCAATTCAGCACGCGAAAAAGAGCCAACAACATATCGGATGAAAGCGATGATTTTCGGATCAACATCATCACCCTTTCTGGCGCAGTTTGTAAAAAATTACAATGCCAGGAAATTTTCGAAAACTCACAAAGAAGCAAGCGAAGCAATCCTGAATAACCATTATGTCGACGATTATCTTCATGGTGCCGATAATGCAAAGCATACTGTAGATCTAATAAATGACGTAATATTTATACACGCCAAAGCCGGGTTTGAAATTCGGAACTTCACAACGAATTCAGAATTGGTACGTGATGGTATTTCACCTGAATTACAATCTGGTGCCTCAATATGGGAAGTTGACAAAACTTCACAAGAATACCATCGAGTACTTGGAATGTTGTGGAATTCTAAGAATGATTCATTTACGTACAGCCTCAATTTTAATAAAATCGACAAAAATATTTTATCCGGTGATACAGTTCCGTCAAAACGACAAGTTCTGAAAACTGTGATGTCAGTTTTTGACCCGCTTGGCCTATTATCACCATTTATTATAAAGGCAAAGATTCTACTGCAAGATATTTGGCGTGCAGGCATTGGATGGGATGATTTCATAACAGAAAAAATGATGCTCAAATGGAAATTATGGCTTAAAGAACTTCAAGCAATAAGCCAGCTAACAATTCCACGACACATGCTCGTCAATCCTGACCAAATAGAAATTCATACATTCAACGATGCTAGCGAAAACGCATACGCATCTGTAGTATATGTTCGCGTTAGTCATCAAAGAGAATACAACGTGTATCTTGTGGCTGCAAAAACACGAGTGGCACCACTGAAGACATTAACAGTTCCCAACCTAGAACTTTTGGCAGCTGTAATGGGAGCCAGATTAACACGCCAAGTTGTTAAATCATGCAATTTGACTTCTGCGAAAAGATACTATTGGACAGACTCGCGGACAGTTATTGCTTTGATAAATACCACCAGTAAGCTAACGTCATTCGTAGCTGTTCGCATCGGAGAGATCCTGGAATGCACAGAGGTGAATGAATGGCTTTGGATACCAACAAACCTCAACAATGCAGACAGCTGTACCAGAGAAAACCGACTGCAAAATTTCACAATCGATCATGTGTGGTTCAAGGGTCCCGAATTTCTTTATACACATAAAAACCAATGGCCAAAAACAATATTTTTCTCCTCATAACGATGAAGAAATTATTAAAACGGAGCTAGTGAACATAACATACGAGTCTGAAAATCAAGTCCCGTTGCCCGTTATCAAAACATATTATTCTTGGACTCGATTACTCCGTACTACTAGCTGGATCAAGCGCTTTATTCACAATTCGAGAAACGAAGCTGATAATTGAATTTTCGGTGAAATCACACCTACAGAATTGTTTTGGAGCGAACTTCAATGGCAAAGAAGAGTTCAGCGAGTTTATTTTCCAGTTGACTTGTGCAATATTCAAAGCCAAAAACCAAATCGAAACGGAAGGCTGAAAAAACAGCTACTCATTTTAGACCAAACTGGTGTTATACATATACGTGGAAGAATTTACAATGCCGAGCAGTTCGTAACTGAAAAAGAGCCAGTGGTTTTAGACGGGAAACATACGTATGTCCGTTTATTAATCATGCATTACCACAAAAAAACATAACCACCAAGATATTGCAACAGTGGTAAATGAATTGAAAAGAAAATACTGGATTCCACACGTGAGGTCAATCGTTCAAAATTTAATTCACAA
Source organism: Nemotelus nigrinus (assembly GCA_947369275.1). Lineage (NCBI taxonomy): Eukaryota > Metazoa > Arthropoda > Insecta > Diptera > Stratiomyidae > Nemotelus > Nemotelus nigrinus. Next base: position 100,435,153 of record OX376372.1, on the reverse strand, counting down.
ATGCTGGTAATGTAAAAAAACGCAATTCAAAACCATTGCAGCCAGAGATGGGAGTTCTACCAAAAGAAAGATTGCTGTTTCATGAAAAACCCTTCACAGCTACCGGAGTTGACTATTTTGGACCGTTTTATGTAAAAGTAGACCAAAGGATTGAAAAGCGCTACGGAGTTTTATTTACATGCTTAACGATGCGCGCAATACATGTGGAAATTGCTCACTCTTTAACAACCGATGCATTATGGCAATACGGCGATTTATAGCCAGACGTGGTAAAATCAAAATATTTTGGACTGATAATGGGACCAATTTTCGTGGAGCGAACCGCGAATTAATCGAAGCATATGAAGAAGTCAACGAACAACTACTACAGGCAGAAGCATCGACACGCCAAATTGAATGGAAGTTTATTCCACCAAGCTCTCCACACATGGGTGGCGCTTGGGAACGTCTGATAGGATGTTTTAAAAGAACAATTATGGCAATAATGAATGATCAACATCCTTCGGACGAAGTTCTAGCAACAGTCTTTGCCGAGGCCGAATACATCGTCAATAGTCGGCCACTTACATATGTCTCTCAAGACCCTGCTGACGAATGCAGTATTACTCCAAACGACATCTTGATTGGTCGGTCAGGAAACATTCGAAGTCCAGGCTTGTTTTCCGAAAAGGATCTTTCACTGCGACGACAGTGGCGTGTATCACAAGCACTAACGGGTCTTTTTTGGAAAAGGTGGCTGAAAGAGTATTTACCAACTCTAATCGGCAGAAGCAAGTGGTCAACGAGGGAAGCAAACCTCCAAATAGAGGAATTGGTGGTCATTAACGAAAGTCAACTTCCTAGAGGTGAATGGCCTCTCGGAATCATCGTAAAAATTATGCCAGGGAAAGACGAAACAGTCCGAATAGCTGAGGTAAAAACGAAGTCAGGAATTTATCGTCGACCTGTCGTCAAACTGCACCGCTTGGGTAGCTGTGTTGATGGTGAAATCAACACGGGGGATGGTATGTTAACGACACTCGACGAGAGTGTGCCAGGTCTGCCGAGGAGTACATACTCTCTTCTATGAAACCCTAGTATAAGTATTCTCTTCAACCTCTATGTATTTTTTTAGATGTGATTTGTATGTATTTGTAACCAGAATTAAAGCGATTGTCACACCAATCGGACGTGTTTTTCTTTTGATCGAGCGTTTGGTTGCGTTTTATTATACACAGCAATAGGTCTTGGCCCGTTATGTCCCAAACCACTCTAACCCAAAATTGGCCGATTTTGTCCGATTTCAGCTTCTTTTGTCATAAAAACTTTTTGAATATTTGAATAAAATACTTGCAAGTACGAAAATGCTCGCAAGTACAAAAATACTGCTTTCCGCAGCTAAACAGTTTTCCACTGCCAAACAGTTTGTTTTAACAAACGAAAAACCGTTCGTTTAAAAAAAACGAAAAACGATGAAAAATGATTCGTTTTAAAAAACGAGTCGTTTTAGAAAAACGATTCGTTTTAAAAAAAAAAGTTCATTTTAGAAAAATGGTTCATTTTAGAAAAACGGTTCATTTGAGAAAAACGAAAAACGATTCGTTTAAAAAAAAAACAGTTCGTTTTAAAAAAAACCATACGTTTTAAAAAAAAAAACAGTTCGTTTTAAAAAAACGATTCGTTTGAGAAAAACGAAAAACGATTCGTTAAAAAAAAAAACAGTTAGTTTTAAAACAACGATTCGTTTGAGAAAAACAAAAAAACGATTCGTTTTGAAAAAACAGTTCGTTTAAAAAAAAACGATTTGTTTGAGAAAAACGAAAAATGATTCGTTTAAAAAAAAACAGTTTGTTTTAAAAAACAGTTCGTTTTAAAAAACAGTTCGTTATAAAAAAAAATGATTCGTTTTAGAAAAAGAAAAACGATTCGCTTTGGAAAACCGATTGGCTTTAGAAAAACTATTCGTTGTAGAATAGTTGGAATAATTGGTTTTAGAGATACTATTCGTTGTAGAAAAACGGTTCGTTTTAGAAATGCTGTTCGTTTTCGAAAAAAAAATTTGTTTCAGAAAAACTATTTGCCGCTATTTAGAAAAACTATTCGTTCGTTTTTTGCAGCCAAACGTTTTTTTCAAACTCTTTGGCGTTTTTGAGCCCATCACTATCTTGATCTCGACCACGACAATGGTCTCGAACTCACTATGGATTACAGCTCTGCTCAGCTCGGCACGTCCTGTCCGTTCGAATGCTCGACTTGAATTCCTCGACATCCACAAAGCGATTAAACACTTTCGGCACATGCTGGAAGGTCGAATTTCGCGGTATTTTCGGATCAAGACCCACTTCAGTTTGCGTTCCAACAACGACCGGGAATAACGTCACCAAGGCAACAATGTCAACTGGACTTAATATTCCAGTTCACGGTGGACATCCACTATATCTCGGGCCAAGATAAAAACATGGCTGATAAATTGTCTCGGGTGAGCGCTATTAATACAATGATGAGGTGAGCGCTATTAATATAATTTATTGATAATTTTTCAAGTGACAGAAGGGCTTTCGTCACCTTCAAGGGGGCGGGGCTTTCTCTGACGAATTCTATTCAACGTTTTTCCTGCAGATATCCCAGGAATTTTAAACGATTCTCCCACAGGTGTTTTTAATAATCTATACGCAGATGAACTCCTCCTCTAAAAATCCCAGCATAACTCACGCTTTGTAAAAGAGGTGTTACAAAGGTATGCGAATAAACTTATTACATATTATGCTAAATGGGGTTTCCGGATAAATCCAGCAAAAGTAAGCTAATATTTTTCGGCGGTGACTCAGGAAAAGCATACCGTCTCATAGCATAGCGTCTCATAGCAGAACCGCCTCATAGGTTGGATCTTCAAGCTGAATTCCATAATCTGGACAAGAGCTAAGATTATTACCTATAAGTAATTGATTAGTCCGATCCTCGCTTGCGATGCCCCTATCTGGTCTTCGACCCCTTCAAGTCAACTTGAGAAGCTGGCAAAATTCGAACGCCGTACCATCCGGAAGGGCACCTCCTTTCACTATAATGCAAATCAATTTCCACTATTTTTGGAGTAGTGATATCTAGCAAAAATCCAAAAGTAAGTATCTTTCCTCTTGAATTAAGCAACAATGCTATTCGCCGTGCTACATTATCAACCAACCCCTATCTTTAATTGCTTTATGCAAGGCCTGGATCTTAACGATCATATTTTTTTTTATAAATAGCTCATATGCCATGAGTTTCTCACCACACATGTAGTTTCAAGTGAATACGTTTGTTTTATTCTACTGATCCGAACAGTTTTCATTTCTCTCTAAAAATGTCACTAGAAAACAAACCGACATTTTCTCTTTTCTTGTTTACGTAACAACCATATTAACTAAAAAATTTAGCTAAGTCATAAATCTTTCTTTAAAATAGTTAAAGCCCCGAAAGGCCAGAATTTTGTGTCATTAGCCAGAAAGGCATAGCTCACATGTCCATCATCGCCATAATAAATAGTTTAAGGTAATCTCTTTCAATCCTCTCTTCCACTGTCGCAAAACCTACCTTCCCCAGAATGAATGGACACCACCTGATCTTTTATATTTGAGTTCGACTCCCCCCCTAACGCCATTTTCTTAAAGTCAATCTTTGTTACAAAAGTTATTGCATTATCAAATAGAATTGTTTTTATTTTAACTAAGTGGTTTCGAAATATGCACTGTTTTTCATTAGACATCAGCTCATAGTGACTGATAAGACCACTTTCAGTGGGAGGGATTTTTTATTTACATTAGTTGTGACAAATTTTTTCACCTGCGAGTTTCATCAAGTAATAATATTTTCTCATAGAAATATTAAATTAGGATCGCTTTTTCCGTTCTTGTTTACAATACCAACGAGATCTGCTCAACTTATAGAGCGCATCAGAACGAATGCGGTCCTAAACGGCACAATAGTTTGGGTGATTTCTATGTATAACGACTTGACAGAAGAGACATTGTTGACATGAAGCCTTTTAAATTCCCCAGTCGAATTATAGTATAGAACTTTTCCTTTACTAGAAAATTGTCAAAATTCCATTCACCTTGAAGCAGTTTTATTTATTTGTTAGCTTGGCTTTTGTTACTTATTTCTACTACTACTTATTACTAAAGGGTATTTTTTTTACAGTTGCCGCATTTTGTAACTCTCTACTGTCAAATGAGCTGATGATAGCTGTCAATGTCACTGTAATTTTTACTAAGTAAGGTCTGACGAATCGCCTTGAACAGATTTACACCGCAGCAGCGTCTAAAAATCCACACTGTACTAAAAAAATTAAGTGCTTGTACTATTCACAGCTCAGTGTTTGCACTATACTCAAGTAATTGACTTCAGTAAAATCAAATCTGGTTTTTAAGTAATCAAAATATTTTCATCCCAGAAATAAAAATATTTATAGTGTTTCGATTCATCGGAAGAAGGTTTTTGTGAAATTTAGTGAGCTTTCATCCGAAGGAACTTGAGGTAATTTTTTGCTCTAGCTGCATCTTTACGACATTCATTACATCAAAAACTTATATACACAGTATGCTTGTTTTCTTTAAATACTACACAGCATCATTGAAGATTTTGAGTACTTAAATTTATTCACTTGATTGATAATAATAGATGAAAACATGAACAGAACATTTTTCATCGACCGAACTAAAGTTGGTTTCTAGAGCCGGATAACATTTTGAAAGTGTTTGAATTGCTGGAAACAGAATTTACCTTTGAGCTGGTACAGGCGGAATAAATGTAAAGTCAATTTCTAAGGAATCAACAATATCTTTTAGCTAATGGTTCGCTTCGACTCGCAAAATAGTTGTATCTTTTTTAGCTAGTCCTTCCAAATCGAATTTTAGTTTTCTCGATGCATTCTTTGCGGAGCTATACACAACACATGCAGCTTCCAACATACGTGGATTTTTATTTCTCAATCGTAAAATAAAGAATTAAATTTTCCTAAATTAACGGCAGTCAGCGGAATAAAAAGATTATTAATCGCACGTATTTCTTTCGGGAACATTAACCAGACTGCCCCCCCTAGGTTGGTGGTTGGGAATGGCCAATAGCCCGTTCCCATAAAATTTTACTTATTCAAGAAACTGATACATCGCCTCGGATACTTGGATCGGATCAACGGAAACGACCACGGCCGTGAAATATGGACTACTCTATTGGAACCTGGAACGTGCGAGCCCTGTACAGACCGGGGGCCATTAAGGCCCTTCTGGAGCAGGTCACTCAATACAAAATAAACATTCTGTCCAAGAAATGAAATTGTTTGGTGCCGAGATTATGGATACAATCTTCAAAAGCGGAAAGCCATCTGGAAGTCACGAATTCGGAGTGATCTTAAGGCCCCCACTCACGAGCAATCGATCAGTCCAAATGGCATGAGGCCAGGCTAAAATCTCACCGTATGTGGGAGAACTTGGATGGACATGGGACTGAAACAACCAATTTGGATTTCCAATCAATCCAAAGTCTATGGACTCAGGCCATGGGGCCTTTTTTTGGCTCGACCGTGTGTGGTAAAATAGTAGGGCGAATTTGACAATCGATAAAATTGACTAATCGAGTTTGTTGAGGCCTCAGTCCAAACAACGTGGCAGTCTTGCTTTGCACGCTGACCTGTGACAAACTAATTGACTGTTTCTGTGATTATTTTATTTAATCGAAAAATTCAGCATAATGGATAGTGGTGGCCATGATTTTGTTTTGGAATTTATCGAATAATATAGGTCACATGAATGTATATTATATCACTTGACCCAAAGCCTGCAACCGCTTGCTAAGTACAGCAAAGTAGCAGTCAATCTTTCGTGAGGAGTGATAGTTTGCTTCATATTTGTATCCTTTCGTTTGATAAATGGAGTGACCCAACTATAGCAACGTGTTATATGTCGTATCATTCATTCTTAAATAATTTTGCCAATCAGAAGGCTCAAGTGAGTTCTTTTACCAAATTTTACAATTTTTGCCACTTCCTTTTTGGCAATCGTTGCTTTATGTAGATGTAAGTTGCAATTGCAAAAAACTTCTCCATATGCTTCTGATCCATTATTAGATTAAAAATAGTTTTTTCTTCAAGTTTATCTTTATTTTTTTCTAAATTAATGACAGAAAATGAAATGGACTGACTAGATCGAGGCTCTATCATGAGTGGTGAGCTTAATTGGACTTAAACCAAACGGACTCAAGCCAAATGGACTCAGGCCATTTGGACTGCTCGTGAGTGGCGGCCTTTAATCGTGGACAAAAAAAAATGAAATTGCAAATAATAATTTTAAACCCGTCAACGAAAGATTGTGTAAGATCCGCATTCGAGCAGTTTTTTAACGTATGGCTCTTAAAAGTTAATGCCTCCACTGAAGATAAGAATGAGGCAGTGGAAGATAATTTCCACAACCTTCTGGAAAGGTTATATGATTCTCTGCCATCAAATGATGTAAAAATGTTGCTGGGCCACTTGAATCCAAAGGTTGGGAAGGAGGAAACATCGCGAAACCACCGGCCAATTTAGCCTCGACGATCTCTGTAACGACAATGGACAACGACTTGTCCACTTTGCGAGCAGTGGTAATCTGATCGTAAGTTCTACTTGTTTTCTGCAACGCGACACTCACAAAAAGACATGGGCATCCCCGGACGGCCACACCATCGGATCGATCATATGCTGGCTCAGAAAATGTGGGTCTCCACTATTTTAGATGTGCGATCTAGAGATGAGGCGTATATACTGGAACAGGTATATGGAACAGGTATTTTTTTGGAACAGCCAGTACCTAGTACGAAATTCAAAAATACTAGGTACGAGTATTTTTGTGGACTATACATGTAATCAAGAATTTACACAATAAATTTCGTCCATTTAATTCATTTCAATCAAACAGTGATGTAATAGTATCCTAATATTAATATAAACTCGTATTTCATACTTGCAAGTGCTTTCATGCTCACGAGTATCTCGTACGCGAGACGAAAATACTTGCAAGTACGAAAATACTCGATACGAGTATATACTCATATCGTTCCAAAATACTCGAATACGAAAATAACGTATCGTTCCAAAATATTCGAATACGAAAATAACGTATCGTTCCAAAATACTTGCAAGTATTTTGGAACAGGTATTTTTGGAACAGGTATCGTTCCAAAATATTCGAATACGAAAATAACGTATCGTTCCAAAATACTTGCAAGTATTTTGGAACAGCTATTTTTGGAACAGGTATTTTTCCAAAATATTCGAATACGAAAATAACGTATCGTTCCAAAATACTTGCAAGTATTTTGGAACAGGTATTTTTGGAACAGGTCTTTTTAAATACTTGCAAGTATTTTGGAACTATACGAGTATATACTCGTATCGAGTATTTTAGAACTTGCAAGTATTTTTGTATCGCATATTTTTGTATAGAGTATTTTCGTGCTTGCGAGTATTTTGGGACTTTAGGTTTAGGTTTTTAGGGCAAAAGTAGCTGAAATCGGACAAAATCGGCCAAGTTTGAGTTAGAGTTGTTTGGGACATAACGGGCCAAGACCTATTGCTGTGTTACAAAAATTTACGTTTTGTGGGGGAGTAAGGGTTTTTTTTTTGAAAGTGGTCGGGAAGTATGTTAGTGATATTTTAAGGACGAAAAAATTTTTGATAGGAGAAATTGGGAAAGTATTTTATTCAATTATTCAAAAAGGTTTTAGGGCAAAAGTAGCTGAAATCGGGCAAAATCGGCCAATTTTGGGTTAGAGTGGTTTGGGGCATAACTGGCCAAGACCTATTGCTGTGATACAAAAGTTTAGGTTTTGTAAGGGAGAAACGGGTTTTTTGGCAATAGTTTGGCAAAAACTGCTTTTACAGCGCTTTCGATGATTGAATGTGGTCGGGAAGTATATTAGTGATATTTTAAGGACGAAAAAATTTTTGATAGGAGAAATTGGGAAAGTATTTTATTCAATTATTCAAAAACTTTTTAGGGCAAAAGTAGCTGAAATCGGACAAAATCGGCTAATTTTGGGTTAGTGTGGTTTGGGACATAACGAGCCAACACCTATTGCTGTGATACAAAAATTTCGGTTTTGTAGGGGAGTAAGGGGTTTTTTGGTCATAATTTGGCAAAAACTGCCTTTACACCGCTTTCGATGATTGAAAGTGATCGGGGAGTTCAATAGTGATATTTTAAGGAAGAACAAATTTTTTCATAGGGGAAATTAGGCAAAAACGTCCATTTTTTCCAAAAAAAATTTTTTTTGGTCTAGCATGAATTTGAGGATCTTTCTGAGTTGTTCCCATACAAATATGGGAAAAAGCGGCCTAGTTTCTACGATATGGTAGAATGAAATCAGCCGGGAAAACTGAAAATAACACTAAAAATGTTTAGATCCTTTTTGGTTAGCCAGTTGGCTTCTCCGGCTGTGCTGAAGCTCTCCTCGTGACTGCACCCCAACCCTACCGGGGTTGTGACTCATGTCCAGCTTTACAGAAAAGGTTGACCCCTAGTGGGTTCATGTTTAATAGACATTTTATCATTTCTTAATAAAATTTTCGACAAATTCATGCTTCAGTGAGGCGAAGTGGAAAACCGACTGTTTTAGATTAGCCAGGAAAAGTTTGGTATCAGGCATCGATCGATGAAAAGTCATATAAATGGCAACAGGATTAGTTGGTCCTATCATGGTACATTTTTCGACACTGGTAGTTTGAACGAATACAGGAGGTGTTTTGTGCATATATTAAAATGAAAATCAAATTAAATTGATTGAATTTGCTTGTTTTCCCTTAGATGGCTCCTATATTGGAGAAACACTTGCCAAATAAGTGACCGACCATTGGATAGTTACGGACAAGCTGCACGGACTAATTGCTCGTATCTTTTCACGGTCAACTGCACCATCACCATTCTAGCCTGGGAACTTTGTCTCTGGTGGATGGGGGAGGGCATATCATACCGTTTCATTACATCACTGCAAATCGCATGTACTTGTGTGTATATATGTACATACTTCAAAAAATACTAGCTAGTATTTTTGGAACAGGTATTTGGAACAGGTATTTTTTTGTACTCGTATTCGGAATACCTAGTATGTAAAAATCCGAGTACGACCCAACTCTAGTGCGATCTATCCGTGGGATCAACTGCGACTCCGACCACTATTTAGTTAAGATTCGATATCGATGTCGAAATATCACTCTCGTACGAAGCCAGAGCAATTTCAAGACGCAAGTTCGATGTCGACAAGCTTCAAAACAAGACAGTGGAAGCCGAATATAACTCTGCTCTGGAAATTGAATTATCTTTCACATCTAACACCACGTCTATCAACGAAGTGTGGACTGCCATCAAAGGCGCAGTGAATGCAGCAGCTGAAAAAGTAGTGGGATATACAGCCCGGCAAGGCAGAATTGAATGGTTCGACGAGTGTCAAGCCGCGTTGGATGAAAGAATGCGACCTACATAATCCACATTGAACGACCGATAAGAGCCAAGATAGAAAAATATGACGATCTTCGGAGAGTAGCTAATAGAATTAGACGAATTTTGACAACATGCCGAGTAACATGAATGACAACTTTATAGCCAACATACTTTCACAAGCGTTAAAAGTAGTGAGGCACTTAAAACAAGGCTTTAAACCACACACTAGCCTGTGTAGGGGTGCCGATGGCAGCATCATAAGCGGCTCAGAACAGGTGAAGGAGAGATGGGAGTCGTACTTCCAGCAATTATTGAACAGAAATGTCCTCGCACTCTACGAATCGCCACCACTAATTGACACATACGTTGACAGTGCCTCGTCTCACCCCCTTGTATTAGATGGAGTCCGTGGACCATGGACCGCTTGAAATTTTACAAAGCACGGGCATCGATGGGATTTCCGCGGAGCTCCTGGACAGGCGGAAAATGACCATGACCGACTCGACATTACGAGTGCTGATTCAAAATGGCATGAACAACTCGTTTTCTACGAATACAGGGTTAAAACAAGGGGATTGGGTAGCTCCTGTACTATTTAACTTAGCACTTGAGTATTTCATCAGAAATATTTCCATTGACACTAGAGGAACTTTTTTATTTAAGTCGACACAACTAGTAGCTTACGCTGACGACATCAATATTATGTCAACGACGCCAAGGAAGTATTTATAGCACTAGAAGAAACCACAAAAGAAGTTGGTCTTCAATCAAAAATCATGCCCCAATCAAGGAAAAAGACGCCAGCAAGACATAACGTAACTATATTGGACTATAACCATGAAAACGTAGACAACTTCGAAGGAACGAACCTAGGGACGAACCTCTCGAAGGATGGGAATGAGCATGACGAAACCAAACAACGAATTTAACTAGCCAATAAGACATTCTTTTCTGTGCTTCCGACTCTGGAATCTCGATGCGTACACAAGAAAACGAAGCTTCGCATCTACAAAACAATCATTAGATCTGTGTTATGCTACGGAAGCGAAAGCATTAAGGAGACTTAGGCTCGATTTGGGCTGTATTGCCACGATGATGATTTCTTTTATGTCATTGAAAATATCAAACAGTTTTTCAATCCATCTTTTGGTGTATAACATCTAACAACATCTTCATGTTTCTATGGTCTGCAGCATCCGCATTAAAAATGTTTGGTTTCTTTTAGTGTCTTTAAAGTGTGCTTGATAGATAAAGGCAAATATCGGCCTTGATGCTTTATTTCTTCTAAGGCTCACATCCTTTGCAATTTAAGAATTTAGAAAAATTATCGGCCGTAATTTCAAATTTCAACCAATAGTCCATGCATTACATTGTGGTAAGTAAGTGTACAGAAGACGATAAAAATTAAGATAGATAAAATTTAAGATAGTTAAAGTATTGTAATTGCGTTGCTGCCACTTCATACCTACAATTTATTTTGATGCTCCTTTTGATTATCATTTATCGGACCGTCGGTAATTTTGAAACTAGTTTACAAAAACCTCGCTCTTCATTTTTTTTTGATTGGTTTTAACAAACTAATTATTTTGCCATCAAGCGTGCTATGAGCAATAATGCTATAATTTTGCGTTTTTAATAGGAGAATTGAAATGGACCTATCACTATTGGTTTTTTTTGAAATTGCAAGTAATGTAAACAGTGGCTACAAAATGTAAATAATAAAACTTTAAATTACCTGCCCAATAAACACTGTGTTTTTGTTTTTATTTACCAAACTGTCAGTCAATTTTTTTACTCTTCAGCTCGTTAACATCTGCACAAGCAATGTTAGGTTTCGCACTAAATTATATAAGAACAGCTCTTTCAATTTTCAGTTCTTAATTTCTATAATTACATATCCATACACATACGTATCTAGACATATTATCCATATGCTATCGAATACTCACAATACGTACATAACAAACTACTTACATATCAGTCTTTATCCAGGGGTGGCATTGACGCAAATTATTATAAAATCCACTCCGTACTGAGGTGTAACGGGACATTGCTGCCACTGTGCAATAAAAAAACGGGATGTCTCATAAAATACGGCGACTCTGGTCACTGTAGTAGGTACTATGCAAATTGGCACACAAACATTTTATTCGAAGACTTTTTTTGTTGTTTTAGTGCTGAACCGCATACTAATTGCACGTTGGAAACCAGAGAATGACGAAAAGGCATCATCAATTGCGAGCAGTTGGGAAGACTATAATTATTTGAGTTGGCTCGCAGGCCAGCCAAATATAACAGTCAAAAATGTTTGCAAAGACTGAATCGGCGTACAAAACACAGCCGTGCCGAAGAGGGATCGTGTGGACAAATGCACAAATTTGCTGGATCGAACCTTCTACCCGTGGTAGCCGCATGATATCGGTAGACTCGTTTCACGCATATAAGATTCCATTCGGTTCGGTTCGTTTTCGGTCGCTGCCGACAAGTGTGAAACGATAATTCGGTTGCTATTCTGTGCCTAATAGAAACCCTATAGAACCGAATACTCCCTGAGCATGAATAGGTTTCATCAGGTTTCTATTAGGTGTGAATTCGTGTCCAGGGAACAGAAAGCAATCAAGGCTTTCACACATGCACTAATAACTGATTGGATCATTTGATTTTTTTTTTAAAGGATCTAGCCGGTTAAGCATATGAAAACTGCACTCGCGTCTGATGAAGAGTGTAGCATTTTCCAAAACAAAAATATATTCATTTCTCCCAACAAATATTTTGGTCGAAATGGTCTCGCCCGCGGACTGCCCCGAAATGGCCGAGATGGTTTTGCCCGTAAGCATGAGATTCGCTGCGTGTCGAAGAACATAAAAACCACGCAGAACTTGGTTCAAGTGGGTTGTTGCGAGGAGTTGCATTGTGAAGATTCGGTAGAGCAGTCGTGATTCGAGTGACGGGAGCCAGCGCGCTTGGAAAGAAGTGATTAAAACTATAAACGGAGTTGCATCATAAACGTTTTTAAGATTGTTGTGTCTCGTTTGGTTCAATCCCGATGAAATTGCATTACTGCCGCGGGTTTATTGGCATAAATAGAATCAAATAGAATCAAAACTGCGAGTGATTTTTTTTAGCACTTTAATACGTCGGAAAAAGTATTGTGCTACGAAATCTATAATGCAATTTGAGTTTCTTTGTTTATGTGCAAAGTGATCGGTTTTGATCATTCAATGTCTTTCGTTCTGTGGAAGTTTGTGCCTTGAATTGTGATCTTCGGACCAAATTTTTCTGTGAATCACGAGCACTCGAATCACCACAAGAAACTCAAGTAGTAGTTCTGTTTGTGCAATGCCCATTCACCTTGAATTAGTGACAAATTCCACAGCAACGATCGGCACGGGAAAAACGATTGAACCCGTGAAGCCTTCATGTTGCGGTTGCGAAGGTTGGTGTGGCGAATCTCGCTCCCATTTGTGTTAGGCACTAGCATGGGGAAATGTTCGCTTGAATTGAAATCCTCCAATGAAAATCGAGTTTTTCTGCAGTGTTACGTGCGTTTCCGTAGTTAGGAGGACATAATTTTGTGTTCTGTGTTGCTTTTGGTACGCGGCAAGCGACCGTAAATGGATTTCCTCGAATCTCAGTGTTTTTCGGTATTTGTCAGGGGAGCTGCGTGTAATTTGAAAGTTTCGCAATACTTTATTTGTGCATTGTGTGCACAAGACACACGGTATTTTCGTGTGAGTACCCCCCAACGGCGAACCAAGCGCCAATTAGATGTCCATGCAAGTCATTCGCAATTTTTTTCGTATTGTATAGATGCAACAGTGGGCGGTGTGGACGCATGCAAATCGTTATACACACAAGTCAATAGATTCGTGGAATATGGCTGGCACGGATGCAGATCGTGGGATATGGTTCAGGTCTATCAAAGCCTCTCGCCATCTGAAAGACAGCGAATCGAACGTATCGAAATGCTGGATGAGACTGAACTGCTGACACAACTATTTCAGCACTACTGTCTGGTGATAGCCTGGTTCGGTCAACTGTTTCAGGATATTGAAATAACTGTAGAAAAACGAAGGTCCTCCTTAAACAAAGAATTATTATTCTAGAATGATTTCTACCTTTCATTATTTCTTGTCAGTGTACAACGCCGAAATATTACAATCACACTAAATAAATTTAAATTGACAATATATCTGAAAACTAAAGAATCTATGTATGAATAAATACAGGTTTTCCGCAACTATTAGCTTAAATAGAAACATTTCCTAATTGAATTTAGATGATTATAAGCATTTTTTTTTGACAACCATGCATGAATTGCAGAGCACCATTTTAATTTTTGAAATAAAAATGAAAAGAAAAAATGTAAGCAATTGCACACAAAGAACATACAAAAACGGAATACCTGCATGTACTATACTATTGTGACCGTATGGTTTATTCGATTATATATATATATCGAAATTTATTCTAAGTAGTATTGTTTTGCTTCAAATTTCATTCTTCCAAATTATCAATTATTATGTCTTTACAAGACTAATTAATGTTACAATTTGATCTTTGATTTACATTGGCCTTCATCTTGCTACAGAAACGGTCGGTTTGTAATTCGTCGTATCAGACTGGGTTTTTTTTTATATTTGATAAAAATCAAAAATTTCAAATTGAAACCGGACCGAATATTCCATTTTATCCTTATTCACAAGGTCAGAACTAATTTTGATTAGATTTAAACAATATTTTCGTCTACCCAAAATTGGGCAATTGGTTAAAGCTTCCAAAATCCACTTAAGATGGAACGATTGAAAACAATTAAATATCTAATGTTATTTTTAGTAGCGGCATGCATTTGAATCGTTCACCTTTTTTTTTTGGTACACAGAAAAATTATTACACTACACTTACCATATGTACATGCATCCAAAATTTAATATGGCATACAATTTAATGCAAAAATATTAATTTGCGACGTTTTCCAAATTTTTTTATAAGAACGTATTTGTGATAATCATCATAATTCTTCTACTGCATTGTATTGTTCTTTTATGATTGAAAAAAAAGAGCAGTGAAATGTTATACATATATAAAAATAAAAGAAATATAGTAATGTGTTCGTAAAGTAAAATCATTGGCCTTCTTATTGGGCGAAAGCCCAGGAGGACGTTTCTTTCAGGTTCGCGAGGGCCTGGCTGGCCAATGAATATGTAGGTTTATACATTTCAGAATTTTTTAAAGGGAGGGATACTGGCCAAACAGTTTAGCTTCAGTTTTGATGTAGATTTTCTTGAATTGTTGTATTTGATGGCCAGTATCAGAGGGTGGAGAACCCCAGACCATCGGGGTCAGGGCTCCACTACCATCGGGAGCCCGGAGCAGTCAGCCTCACCCGGGTTCCTCTGAAGAGAGAAGCAGCGTTTCTTCCTTTTTCCCTTTTTAGAATTTTCAATTTTCTGGCTCCGTGCTTTGTCACGAGCACTGGGTCTGCTTATTCAGCCCATGTTGCAGAGCCATGGGTGGTTTCCTTTACGGAATTATGCCCTTTTGTCCTTGAGTATTTTATATACTAGTTTGCGGCTACATTATAATACGGATGATTTATAAGTAGCATCCCCGTTTTCAGAGAGCCAACCGACTCCATTGTTTTAATGAACCCACCCCAGCCGCAGCGAGCTAGCAAAGCGGCACCCCAGCATCCGTCGGCGTTGGTTGAAGGGTACTCCGCTCATGCGGACGAAGGGCCTTCACGGCCATTTCTAGGGTACCCTGCTCTCGGGGCAATTCTTTTTTTTTTTATTGGAATTTGCCTCTTGAATGGCATTAGCCATTCTACTTTTTGAACCTTAGCACTCTTGGTTCTGGACTTCGGTCTGGTTCTGAGTTGTGCTAAGGAGTTCTAAATATACAATTCGCTACAAATGGCGCCCAACGTGGGGCCCGAAAACTTGTTTTTGGGCAACCCACCAAAGTGAGAAAATATTCATGAGTTCCGACTCATACTCCCTTCAAGACTTTACGTCTTCAATCCTAATATTTCCATTCTCACTAGCAGATCTTCGAATCGCCTCCTTTGCGATTCAAAATTACTTCGTTCGAGAGAACCAAAACCCCATTGTTAATACCTGCATTGCTCGCTCTTTCCTTTAGCCGCAAACATCCTTCCCAATCCTATCCCTTTAAAATCATTCCTTTTAGATTACCTCTTGGGCAGCTTCCTGTTGTGTTGTCTATCGAGCTTTTTAGCTCTGGGTGCAACCTGGAGGTTCGCCGCGGATAACAGGTTGTGGTGGTTCACCGCTACTCCTGTCCCGGTCATCCGAAGGGCCCCTGCCCCACTTTATGTTGGGAAGCTGTCCCAAACTTTGTATCCTTGTTGTCTTGACCCAGTCTTGGCTTTTGGCTTGGGTTTGGTTCAGGCTGTAGTGGATTACGTGGGGTTGGCGTGGCGCCGCCTACACGTCCCTGCAGTTTGGCCAGACGAACCATTTGCTGAGGTTGAGTCAAGCAACAACATAATTGTTTGTGATCCTTTGCTGCTCTCTTTTCGAGGAATTTCGGGTGAGTGAACAGTCCCCATACAGGGCGATTCCCTTCAGGAATCGACCTAGTTTCATTTTTTTTCTACATAATCAAATTTCTCACACTTAAACAAATTTTAACTTTCTACAATTTTTTTTTTTTTGCACTTAGAAATGTTTAACACTTCATTAAATTTTTCAATAACTAAAAATTTCAACATTCTTGCGTTTTTTTTAAAGAGTCGAAAAGCCAGCCGGCTTGCGAGCCTGTGAGGGGGTCTTCCTGGGTGAAACTCAATGGGAGGGCCACAAATTTCATTAAACTTTAAACTTTATAATATTCCGACACGTTCTGACGTGAAATCGAACTTTAAACTTTATAATATTTCGACAAGTTCAGACGTGAAATCGAACTTCAAACTTTTGATCTTTAACACGTTTTGACGTGCAAAGAACTTCAGTCTTCAGATTTCGACACGTTTAGCGTGCAACATAAACTTGTTTATCTTTGACACGTTTTGACGTGTAAAGTAATTTAGTTTTGCATTTTTGACACGTTTTTACGTGCAAAATTTCAACTTTTCACTTTTGACACGTTTTGACGTGCAAATTTAAAGTTTTCATATTTCGACACGTTTTGACGTGCAATCGAAATCACTAAACTTTTTTATCTTTCAAACTTTTCACTTTTTGACACGTTTTGACGTGCAAATTTAAAGTTTTCATATTTCGACACGTTTTGACGTGCAATCGAAATCACTAAACTTTTTTATCTTCAAACTTTTCACTTTTTGACACGTTTTGACGTGCAAATTTAAAGTTTTCATATTTCGACACGTTTTGACGTGCAATCGAAATCACTAAACTTTTTTTATCTTTCAAACTTTTCACTTTTTGACACGTTTTGACGTGCAAATTTAAAGTTTTCATATTTCGACACGTTTTGACGTGCAATCGAAATCACTAAATTTTTTTATCTTTCAAACTTTTCACTTTTTGACACGTTTTGACGTGCAAATTTAAAGTTTTCATATTTTGACACGTTTTGACGTGCAAATTTAAAGTTTTCATATTTCGACACGTTTTGACGTGCAATCGAAATCACTAAATCTTTTTTTTTATCTTTCAAACTTTTTGACGTGCAAAGCCATGCCTCTAGCCAGAAGTCTAGAGGATTTGTCCGGCGTCCGGGTGGAGGAGTGCTCCATTTGCCGGCAGGGGTTTGCACGTGACAACCCAGCGGTAACGACGTCGTGTGGGCATCAGTTTCATCGGCATTGCATTGAGCAATGGCTGACTGAGAGCCCAGAATGTCCGTTGTGCCGTAGAGCACTGCGCCTTCCCCTGGTGGCTGGACAAATTCCCCCGACGGGAGAGACGGCGGCGAAGGGAGCTAGGCCCAAGCCCACTAAAGGTGGCGTGAGAACGCGGAGGATGGATCGCCACGAGGAAGTGAGCTGCGAAAGCGTCATTCGAGGCCAAGACGGAGAGGAGGGATTGGGTCAGTCGCCCAATCCAACCGCTAAAACTCTGCCAACAGGCAAAGATTCCGCTACAGCCTTAGGAGTTCGGTCCATAGTGCAGGAGGAGTTGAGCACTTTTCAGCGGCAGCTGATCGAACTCCAACATAGCATGCGGCTGTTGTTGGATCGAGGGGCTGACCGAATCCTTCCTTCGTCAACCACCGATGGCGCATCGCCCCGATTGAATCCGAGGGCGCGCTCCTTCGTGGCAGTCCAGAGGCCTTCAAACCTCAGCCCTCCGCAACGAGACCCCCGTGATGGTGCAGTACCTCACGGAGGCCCTCGAAATGGTCGTGATGACAGAATGTCATCCGACCGCATAACTACCATCATGGCAGGATGGAATCTGACGTTTAGCGGACAGGGTGGAAGCATGCCTGTAGAGACGTTTCTCTACCGGGTTAACGCGCTCACACGCCAACAACTTCAGGGCGATTTCCGGGCGGTCACCAGACACATCGACAGCCTGTTGAAAGGTGTTGCCGAAGAATGGTTCTGGCAGTTCCACCGGGAAGCAGAACCTTTCGATTGGTACTCCCTGAGGGATGCAATGCGGCGGGAATGCAAGGACTTTGCATCCAACAGTGAGGTGATGAGGCAAATCCGCCAGCGCCGACAGAAGGTTGGTGAGTCCTTCGACGATTTCTACCAGGATGTTCGTCATTTGGCCGGCAGCCTCCCTTTCCCCCTGAATTATCACGATCTTTTAGATATCGTGCAGGGGAACATGCTCCCGGAGTTGCAGTGGCAGTTGGTGGATCGGCATTTCGCCAGCACACAGCAACTCCGTGAGCATGTGAAACGGAGGGAGCGTTTGGCGAAGGCTTTAGGACAGCCAGAGAGAGTTTACGGGACTCGTCGCCATCTGTCGGGGCTGACGGATGCGCAGGATGTGAGTGAGTTGGATGAAGGACCGCTGGATCCAGCTGAGACTTGTCCTGGAGCACTCGGAATTTCTGCGGCTGCAGCTCTGCCTATCTGCTGGAACTGCAGAAAGGTGGGGCATAAATTTGATGACTGTCTGGAGGAGCTGACGGTGTTCTGCTACGGCTGTGGTAAACCGGATACATATAAGCCGAGCTGTACCAACTGCCTACAAAAAAACAGAGCACCGGGAGCGCCGAACAAGACCTCGAGCCTCCCTATTCGCAGAACTCCTCCACCACGTTCCGGCAGGTAGGTAGTGAAGCAGCAACAGGCTCTAGCAGGGACATACTTGTCACCTGCCCCGGCAACCTTCGGCCAGCTCACTTTCACCATCCTCAACAAAATATAAATTTCACCACTGGACATCCCAGCCCGCTTGCTTTTCTACCTTACCATCTGCGACTGCGAAAGTACACGGCGGTAAGGGACCGAATTTTTAAAACTGAAACTTTACATTTTTCCCACTGATAATATCAGACACAAACGCTCAACGTTGAGGATGAGACATTATTATTCTCGCCTCCGACGTTGGCGTTGTGAACTTAATTGTGCGACCTTGTTGGACGTGCGCTCAGGTGACGTCCGACCGTATGCACAGGTCTTGCTATTTGATCAATCAACATCAGGCTTAATCGATACGGGAGCTTCTGTGAGCGTGATGGCGGCTGACTTGGCTCGAGCCTTCCTCGAGAGGAATTCTTTTCCCTGGAAAAGAGCTTCCCTCGGGTTGAAGACCGCAGATGGCACTCACCACCAAGCCGTAGGCCGCATGTCAGCCGACATTACGTTCCGGGGGCTCACGAAGACTTTGACGCTCTGGATCATTCCCACTCAGCCAAAATCTCTACCTGGGAGTGGATTTCGTCCGGTTGTTCGCCTTGGCCGCAGACCTGTTCGCGCCGTCCCAGCAAGTTGACACAGTGACCAGCCTCGACGAACTCGACGATCACGCCCATTCTCTAACAACGGAGCAGCGTCGCTGACTTAACTCTGTGATTGCTAGTTTTCCGTCGTTCGCTGTAGAGGGTCTAGGAAAAACCGCGCTAATACAGCATGAGATCGACACTGGCAGTCAGAAACCAATAAAACAGAGACATTTCTCGGTTTCGCCGGCTGTCGAGAAGCTCTTATACAAGGAACTGGACCGCATGCTGGCGCTGGGCGTGATCGAAGAATCGAAGAGCGCCTGGTCATCACCAGTGACATTGGTGGTAAAACCATCAAAAGTACGCCTGTGCCTGGATGCTAGAAAGGTGAACTCGGTCACAGTGAAGGACGCCTACCCTTTGCCTCTTATAGATGGCATATTAAGCAGACTTCCAAAGGCCACTTACATCTCGGGCCTGGATCTAAAAGATGCCTTCTGGCAGATCCCTTTGGAAGAGAAGTCTAGGGAGCGGACGGCTTTCACTGTGCCCGGGCGACCCTTGTACCAATTTGTCGTGATGCCGTTTGGGTTGTGCAATGCGCCCCAAACGATGTCGCGACTTATGGACAAAATAATTCCTCCGCATCTAAAGCATCAAGTATTCGTATATTTGGACGACTTGCTGGAGATTACGGAGACATTTGACGAGCACATGGGGGTGCTCCATCAGGTCGCATTTCACTTGAGACAGGGTGGCCTCACCATCAATGTGGAAAAGAGCAAATTCCTTTTACGAGAAGTGAAGTATCTTGGCCACATTGTTGGTGAGGGCACGATTAGAACAGATCCCGACAAGGTGAAGTCCATCATGGACTTCCCGCTTCCCACAACGACGAAACAGATTCGTAGATTTCTGGGAATCTGTGGCTGGTATCGGCGTTTCGTCAGAGAATATGCGTCTTTGTCGACACCGCTGACAGACATGCTTTCAAAGCGGAGTCAGTTTGTGTGGACCGATGAGAGGCTAAACGCTTTCAAGCAATTGAAACTAAGCCTTGTTTCAGCCCCAGTGTTGCACAGCCCTGATTTCAACAAGCCCTTCTCCATCCAATGTGACGCAAGTCAACATGGAGTAGGTGCTGTGCTGGTGCAACGCACGGAAGACGGAGCTGAAGCCCCCATCGCCTATATGTCACAAAAGCTGAATCCCGCTCAGCGAAATTACACAGTAACTGAGCTAGAGTGTCTGGCGGCGGTGTTGGCAATCAAGAAGTTCCGTGCCTACGTGGAAGGTCATGAATTCGAAATCGTGACCGACCATGCTTCCCTAAAATGGCTAATGCACCAACCAGATCTAAATGGTCGCTTAGCTCGGTGGGCCCTTAAACTGCAAGGGTTTAACTTTACCATCGTCCACCGAAAGGGAAGCCAAAATGTTGTGCCAGACTCCTTGTCGCGCATGTTCTCTGCCGATGCGCTGACGCCAGCGGAGAGCGAGGAGACTCCGGTGGAGCTGGACCTGACTTCGCCGCATTTCAAAAGCTCTTCCTATATGGAACTAGCGGCGAAAGTCAATGCAGAACAACATCAACTGCCAGACCTAAAAGTAATAGATGGGTACGTGTACAAGCGTATGGAGTATGCGACCGGAAACGTACTACAAGAAGAATTGGCCTGGAAGTTGTGAGTGCCATCAGAAATGACGGCAGACGTAGTGAAGCGGGCACACGATCCACCTTTGAGCGCACACGGAGGCGTGGCAAAAACTCTCGGCCGACTACGGCAATGGTTTTTCTGGCCCAAAATGGCAGCTTAAGTGAAAGCTTACGTGGACTCATGCATCATTTGTAAAACAACAAAAGCCCCTTCACACACCCTTCGTCCACCAATGACGACTCAGTGCGTTCCCGAGCGCATATTTCAGCGCTTGTATATCGACATCATTGGCCCCTATCCTAGGTCCAAGTCCGGACACACTGGAGCTTTCATCGTTCTAGACCACCTGTCGCGTTTTCCGTTTATCGAACCTTTGCGAAAATTCACCGCAGGGGCCGTGACGGAGATTTTGAGGAAGCGGAT
The DNA here is from genome assembly GCA_947369275.1 of Nemotelus nigrinus. Taxonomy (NCBI): domain Eukaryota; kingdom Metazoa; phylum Arthropoda; class Insecta; order Diptera; family Stratiomyidae; genus Nemotelus; species Nemotelus nigrinus. Next base: position 100,413,816 of record OX376372.1, on the reverse strand, counting down.
ATTCGCCCTGGTCGGAGTTCCGGAAACTATTGTATCGGACAACGGAGTCCAGTTTCGGTCCAACTTATTTCGTTCCCTGTTGGAAGAATTTGGGATCTCCCATACTTTTACTGCTGTGTACTCTCCGCAGGCCAATGCCTCTGAGCGATTAAATCGCTCGCTTATCGCCGCCATTCGAGCCTACATCGACCCCTCTCAAAACAACTGGGATGCTAAGCTGACGGAGATCACTTCTGCACTGCGCTCCGCTCCTCATGCCACCATTGGCACTTCACCCTACCAGGCTGTTTTTGGGCAACCCATGGTAACCCACGGGAAAATCTATGCCCTCCTTAAGAAACTTCAGCTCCTGGATGAGCCCACTCTCGGTTTGCCGACGGCTGACCACCTTGCACTCATCCGCCAACAAATCCGGCATCTTACCACTCGAGCTCAAGCTCGAAATGCAAAGTCTTACAATCTTCGTTCCAGATTGATCTCCTACCAACCTGGCGAGATAGTATACAGGCGCAACTTCCGGCACAGTGACGCGGCTGCGCACTACAATGCAAAGCTGGACCGGAAGTTCTTACCTAGTAAGATAATTAAGAAGATCGGCGGGGCGTACTACCAGCTGGCCGATCAAAATGGACGATCAGTGGGCGTCTTTCATGCGAAAGACATCACCAAGTGAGTAGCCCACTGGATCACTTGTTCACGATTTGTTCCCAAATTCTATTTGGAGATCGTCCATTTGCGCCTATTTCAGGTGTCACTCCTGCCCCCATGTAGAAGTATCGGAAGGACATTCACCAAGTTCACGATTTCCCTTCCGAAGATACTTCCGCAACCAATATTGCACACGGTGTTCACGATATTCCTTTTAACTATTTTTTTATTCATTTCCCTGTTCACTAGTTCACGTTTCATTTATAAAGGATTTGGATGATAGAAGGCATGATCACTCGTTCACGTCATTGCCATTCAATAACTATATCCATCCTTCAGCTCTTTCCACGCACTTGCTCTTGTGAAAATAGCTGTGTTGTAGCATTTTCCAAAACAAAAATATATTCATTTCTCCCAACAAATATTTTGGTCGAAATGGTCTCGCCCGCGGACTGCCCCGAAATGGCCGAGATGGTTTTGCCCGTAAGCATGAGATTCGCCGCGTGTCGAAGAACATAAAAACCACGCAGAACTTGGTTCGAGTGGGTTGTTGCGAGGAGTTGCATTGTGAAGATTCGGTAGAGCAGTCGTGATTCGAGTGACGGGAGCCAGCGCGCTTGGAAAGAAGTGATTAAAACTATAAACGGAGTTGCACCATAAACGTTTTTAAGATTGTTGTGTCTCGTTTGGTTCAATCCCAGTGAAATTGCATTACTGCCGCGGGTTTATTGGCATAAATAGAATCAAATAGAATCAAAACTGCGAGTGATTTTTTTTTGAGCACTTTAATACGTCGGAAAAAGTATTGTGCTACGAAATCTATAATGCAATTTGAGTTTCTTTGTTTATGTGCAAAGTGATCGGTTTTGATCATTCAATGTCTTTCGTTCTGTGGAAGTTTGTGCCTTGAATTGTGATCTTCGGACCAAATTTTTCTGTGAATCACGAGCACTCGAATCACCACAAGAAACTCAAGTAGTAGTTCTCTTTGTGCAATGCCCATTCACCTTGAATTAGTGACAAATTCCACAGCAACGATCGGCACGGGAAAAACGATTGAACCCGTGAAGCCTTCATGTTGCGGTTGCGAAGGTTGGTGTGGCGAATCTCGCTCCCAATTGTGTTAGGCACTAGCATGGGGAAATGTTCGCTTGAATTGAAATCCTCCAATGAAAATCGAGTTTTTCTGCAGTGTTACGTGCGTTTCCGTAGTTAGGAGGACATAATTTTGTGTTCTGTGTTGCTTTTGGTACGCGGCAAGCGACCGTAAATGGATTTCCTCGAATCTCAGTGTTTTTCGGTATTTGTCAGGGGAGCTGCGTGTAATTTGAAAGTTTCGCAATACTTTATTTGTGCATTGTGTGCACAAGACACACGGTATTTTCGTGTGAGTACCCCCCAACGGCGAACCAAGCGCCAATTAGATGTCCATGCAAGTCATTCGCAATTTTTTTCGTATTGTATAGATGCAACAGTGGGCGGTGTGGACGCATGCAAATCGTTATACACACAAGTCAATAGATTCGTGGAATATGGCTGGCACGGATGCAGATCGTGGGATATGGTTCAGGTCTATCAAAGCCTCTCGCCATCTGAAAGACAGCGAATCGAACGTATCGAAATGCTGGATGAGACTGAACTGCTGACACAACTATTTCAGCACTACTGTCTGGTGATAGCCTGGTTCGGTGAACTGTTTCAGGATATTGAAATAACTGTAGAAAAACGAAGGTCCTCCTTAAACAAAGAATTTGTTTTTTATTGATTCAATAGTGGTTCACTAAGCACTTGGAACTTAGAGAACCTTCTATTGAATGTAATTTCCACCAAGCGATTGCACTTGTTGGAAGTTAAGTTGTTAATTCCACGAGCAGCACGATGTCCCAAAACAGCAGTAGCTATAATATTTTGACTAAAACACTGATATTTACAAATTGACAAATATCACGAACTGCAAAAACTGTATATTGAAATGACGCACAGAATAAACGCTTGATTCTAGTATACGAAACTGAATGAATTTTTATTTCCTGCATATCTATTTTATATGATTACAAAATTCTTAGCCTAAACATAAATTTCTGCTAATATCATTATATTGCACGTGAATCGAGATCGATGACTTTTTGTTTACATATGCAATATGATGTTCTACAAGTTTTGCTGTACAAAAGTGCAAAAAGACAAAAATACTTATGAAGAGAAATATTGCTGACGAGAATTATTGACTGCGTTCAAGAATTTATGTACGTAGAAAGTGCAGTTGCAGAAAAAAAGTCAACGATCTGATGGACTTGATGAAATTTCAATGTTACACAAAAAATGCCAATCAAATTACTTTTAATAGAGTGTTATTGAACTATACTGTTGTGCTAGGCAGGCTATACAGTGATAATGTACAGTGATAATGTGTATTGCTAATAAGAATGAAATTTTCTGTTGTATATATGTAGTATGTATGTATAATAAAGAAATCAAACATCCTCCCCCCGTTGGAAATTCGTTCAGGATTCATCAAGTGCCTTGGATCCTATAGTGAAATCATGAGTCGCTGTTGCAGAGGAAGATGTAGTCCTTCGGGCACGTTTCCCGTAAAACAACTTCCAACAAAGTACCGCAAATACTACTAAGACTACTGTTAATGTGGAGTAGCCTACTATGTAGTGATGCACATGATGCTTGTTGATGTTGGAGTTCTCTTCTTCTATCAATTGATGCTGAGCCTTGGTTTGTAGGTCATCCAATGTATTTGTAGGTATAGTTGGCGGAATACGTGAAGGTATGATTTCAGATGTTGTTTCGAGCTCAGCTGATAACGGAACTGATAGAGAGGCTGCATAAGATTGTCGAATAGTACTGGGGTAAATGTTGTGCGCCTGTATTGTTACTCCAGGTTGTTGTATGATGCAGTTGTCATCTACCGTGAGAATTCCGGATCCTTCAAGAGATAATTGTGTAACTTCGCCGCTACAGACAGCATTGATTATTATCCCTTCATCGAGGGAATAGAGCCATTGGTTAGAAGTGTGGAGTTGAATCCACCGTGGTTGATTTGGAACTTTCTGCACTTCGCATTGATTGGGATTAAACCGCTGGTTTATAAGATTTAGTTCACAAATGCTTGGACCGAAATCTGCCTTATATGTAGGATGGTGCTGATTGCACAGAATGTAATTGTGAACGGTGTATGTGCAGCCAAGTTTCTCCATCTCTCCCAGAGGATAATATTGGTTTCTGTGCAAGTTGACGATAATGTAAGGCGTTGTAGCTTTGATAGCCCATGTTTCTTTATTAATAATAGCAGGAACAGAAACTGTCCGGAAGAGCTCGAACTCGTCATTAGTACTGAGAGGCAGCTTTAACTGAATGATTGTATACTGCAGACTTGGTTTGATCTTTACTGTCATTAGTTTATAATATTCTGCAATCTCATTCATAGGCAGTGGTAAGGTTAGTGTCTTTGGCAAGTATTTTCTTATGTTATTTATCTCCTGCTGAAGTTTTTGCGGAGGTAGAATTCGTGAATTGATTCTCCCGTGATGAGCATCGGTTAGAATGTCCATAAGAGCATTATGAGTTTGTTGAAGGTTGTTTACAGCAACAAGCAGTTGAAGGGCATGAGCCATGTAAAGAGCCGATAGTCTATCTTGATGTACTTCCTTGTCGATTCGGTTTAATTTTTCTGTTTCTCGATTGGCAAGCAAGATCAACTGCTCAAATTGGCTTTCAATATGCTTATAGTTTCCACGGATAACGTTTATTGTTGAATCGAGTAATGAGGTTTGATTTTTAAGCAGTTTCAACAATCGCTCTTGGTTATCGTTAGTGTCTTCAATTATATCCCTCATCTTGTCAGCATATTCTGAATCAAGAATTCCGAAAAGACTGTTTGCGATGTTTCCGACAACGTTGAGTGCGCCTCTTTTCCTTCTGGAAGACACTCGGAGCATCATTGAATCCACTTCGGATAATTCTGTGAGTTGATGTTGGATGTGTTGTATCGTCCCTGAACATATACTAGGGTCTGCTAGGCTGTTGCATAGTGCCGACAGAAGGTTTGTTGCGTTAGTCAAGTATTTATGCTCGCGCCAATAACCAGTCATGTTGTAATAAACAATCATCTGCCATTCTTTGGAAATTACGCTGGCCTTTCCCAAATTCTCGAAGTAAATTGTTGGTTTCGATGTGTTAAAGCTGTGAATATGGATAGGAGACCCTTGAATGAGTGGCACGAATAGGCATGCCATAAGTACTGTTGTAAGCATAGACCCTAATTTTCGTCGTCGCTTAGGGGGTTGAGACAGTACTTCGTCTCTGGCCATCTCTGTGCTACTGGATTGTCTGCTCGTACGTTTGTGCTCAGAGCATTGTGGCTTCAGATGATCAGCATCATCCGTTATGTCTACTGGTAGAGGAGCAATTTTATGTATGGGTCGCTGTATTATTTGGGTTGCCGTTTTAATGTTGACAACTCGCACTCGGTCATCTTTGCCTTTTATCGTTTCGATTATTCTCCCAAGAGGCCATTGAAGAGGATGGGAGTTGTCTTCCTTTATCATAACTAATGTTCCCGGCTGAATATTGAGATGACTAGACTTCCATTTTACACGTTTCTGAAGCTCGTGCAAGTATTCAGTTGTCCATCTCTCCCAGAATTCCTTTTTAAGTCGAAGTACCAGTTGCCATCGAGCTCCGAGTCTGGTGTTTAATGGTTTGGCTTCTGGATCAATATTACTAGTTAGTGGTTCTCCGATGAGGAAATGTCCTGGAGTCAAGGCAGTAAGATCATTTGGATTTGACGACATTGGAGTGATTGGTCTTGAGTTTAGTATCGCCTCAATTTCGATTACCAAAGTCTCCAATTCTTCATACGTTAGAGAACTTGAGCTGATTTGCAATTGCATGAGTCGCTTGGTGGACTTTACAGCCGCCTCCCATAAGCCACCAAAATGTGGAGCACGTGGCGGTATGAAGTGGAACGTTATGCCTTTGTTGCTGCACATAGACGTTATTTTATTTTTGGCATCAGCTGAGTAGATGGCGTCGTGGATCTCATGAAGTTGATTCCTGGCTCCTACAAAGTTAGTTGCGTTGTCAGAGTAAATGTTGGCGCAGTGTCCTCGACGGCTGATGAACCTTCGTAGCGCACCCAAAAAGGCGTCAGTGCTTAAGTCGGTGACCAGTTCCAGGTGTACTGCCTTGGTGGAGAAGCAGCAAAATATTGCCACGTACGATTTAACTGGTTTCTTGCCTCGAATCTTGAAGTGTGTCCAAAATGGTCCACAGTAGTCAACGCCAGTGTTTATGAATGGTCTCGCTGGCTGAATTCGAGCTGGTGGGAGGTTACCCATGAGCTGATTGAGCAATTTTGGTGCGGCTCTCGCGCAGTGAACGCATTTGTGTACAATCGAGCGGGCAATTATTTTTCCCTTGATAGGCCAGAATCTCTGTCGGGTGATGGATAGAAGTGTTTGTGGGGGCGCATGCTTGTGGCTGATATGCAAGTCGGTCATTATCAGCTTTGTGAGCAAATTTGAATATGGGAGCAGCATTGGATGCTTTGCCTCGAATGAGATATTAGCTTCTCGCAATCTGCCTCCAACTCGGACAATGCCATGTTCGTCAATGAATGGTGTCAATTCTTGCAGCGAACTACTGTTCGGAAGTTCTCCGTATTGACTTAAATGATGTATGTCTTATGAAAAGTCTTCCTGTTGAGCGCATCTTACTAATACGCGCAGAGCATCGTTGAGTTCGTCCGCCGTGAGATGTTCATGATGATTGCTGATTTTTCGTGTTCTTTTTGCAAATCGGAGCATGTATCCCATGATTCTCTCAAGCTTTTTGAATGAATTTCCGTGATTGATGCTCTTTACCATATGAATCAACTCATCTGATACTGTTACTGACAGTGCAGTCGATCTTCCAGTGATGAATTCTGCTGGCCATGCTGACTCTGGTGCATGTAAGAACAATGGTCCATAGAACCAGGGTGAAAGAGTTTTGAGCTTTCTCGGACTTGTTCCTCTTGAAAGGATATCTGCTGGATTATCCTTCGAGTCAACATGTCTCCATTGGCGTGCACTTGTTAGCTGCTGTATGGTGGCTACTCTGTTGGCAACGAACGGTTGATTTGACGAAGATGATTTATTCACCCATGCGAGAACGATTTCAGAATCAGTCCAGTAAAAGTCTTGCACATCATTCAAGTTCAGATCAGTCTTTACTCTATGGCACAGTTCAGCCGCAAGTTTAGCTGCACACAATTCTAGTCTTGGAATTGTCTCTTTTTTGTAGGAGCTACCCTTGACTTGGCGCAAAGTAGCCTTACTATCAATAAATTGTCTCTGGTAAATGCTCTGACGTAAATAGCAGCACCGTATGCTTTTTCGGATGCATCCGCAAAGGCATGCAATTGAATGTTTTTTGGCAAATGATGGTCAAACACATGTCTGGCAATGGAGAAGTCTTTCAAATCTTGAAGTCCTTCTCTGAAGTTTATCCATTCATCCTTTAATTGTGACGGTAGCTCGTCGTCCCAATCTGCCTTTAGCAACCACATCTTTTGTAGTATTATCTTCGCAGTGACTACTATTGGTGCTAGTATTCCCAACGGGTCGAAGATGTGTGCTATATCTGAGTATGCTGTCCTCTTTGTTGTCTTGCTTCGAGTTTGTATTGATGGCTGCACAGAAAACAAGTCCCTAGTTGGACACCATCTTAAGCCCAAGGTCTTGATGTGATCGTCAGAATCATTGTTGAAATCTAGAGTTAATTCCATGTCTTGTGGTTGGAATCGCTCTAGTAGTCGAGGATGATTTGCGCACCACTTTCTTAGATGGAAGCCACCTTCTTTAAGAAGTGATATCAGTTCTGTTTGCATGTGGATAGCTTCCGTTATGCTGTCAGACCCTGTCATGACGTCGTCAACGTAGAAATCTCTCTGTAACGTTTCTGATCCCAGTGGGTATTGCCTTGAGCGCTGTTTTGCCAATACTTGCAAACATTTTGTTGCCAGGTATGGTGCCGAGGTAGTGCCATAGGTTACCGTTGCCAACTGATAACACTTCAATTCTGCTTGTGGATCATTCCTCCAAAAGATCAGTTGGAACTTCTGATTTTCTTCTTGTATAGCGACTTGCCGGTACATTTTTTCTATGTCGCCGGTAAATACATACCGAGGCAACCGGAATCGTACTAATATGGAGAAAAGTTCATCCTGTATTACAGATCCTTTGGCAAGAATATCATTTAACGATACATTATTCGACGTTTTCGCTGATGCGTCGAACACAACCCGCAACTTTGTTGTCGTGCTGTCGGGTTTGCACACGAAGTGGTGTGGCAGAAAGTAGTATGGATGATTCAATTCATTGATTTTTATTTCTTTCATGTGTCCAAGGCGAATGTACTCCTCCATGAATTCTATATATTGCCGCCTTATGGTTTCCTTTCCAGCCAGCCGTCGTTCAAGCGCTAGGAACCGATTTAAGGCTATGTCCATAGATTCACCTAGATTAGTTACTGGTTTTTCAAAGGGTAATCTAACGACGAAACGCCCACAAGGGTCACGTGTGGTATCTTGCTTGAATTGCAGCTCACATTTTTCTTCAGCAGCAGTAAATGTCTTTTTTAAATTATTTTCTTCAAGCTTCCAAAAACGCTCTATTTGTTGTGAGATATCGGTGTTTCCGTCATTGCCTGTCCCAATGTTGCAGGATGATATGGTTCTTGTTGATGAATCCATTAATTTTCCTGCAACAATCCACCCAAATACAGAATTTTGAAGAAGTGGTAAATCTGGACCCATTGAATGTTGCTCAGATTCCAATAACTGATAATAATGCTCCGCCCCAATGAGCAAATCGATGCGGCTGGGATGGTTGAAATGGGGGTCAGCTAGTTGGAAGTCTACCGGGATAGGCCACGACTGGATGTCCAAATACTTTGCAGGCTGGGTTCCTGTTATCTTGGGTAGCACAAATGCTTCCATGCGTACTGAAAAGTTGGTGCTCTCAGCACTTGCAAGGATGTTGACTCTGTAGGTGGCATGGCTGGTTGATTGACCAATACCTTCGATTGTCATATTTGATCGTTTGTATTTGAAGCCCAGCTTCTTTGCTGCCCGTTCTGTAATAATATTGATCTGCGAGCCGGAATCTAGCAATGCCTTGCATATAACTTGATTACCATCTGCGGTACTAAGGCGAACAGCAACAGTCCCAAGCAGCACGTAACCTGATTTTTGCTTATCGAGCTGAGCTGTCAATGACGCTGGCTTAATAGTTTTCGATGATGATGCCTGTGTAGAAGATATTGCTTGTGTAGTTGATGACGGTGGTCTACCTGCTGATTCTGCTAAATGAATCAGTGTGTTATGCTTTTTGTCACACTTTAGGCATCCTCGAGAAGAGCATTGATTTGCAAAGTGGCCAGTTTTCATGCAGTTGTAACATCGGGAGTTTTGCAGGAGAAACTGAGCTCTTTTTTCTGGATTCCAAGAAAGAAACTGTTGGCACTTAAACAAATGATGACGTTCCTGAGGGCCACAAGGGCAATCGTAGCGGGTTGCTGCGGACAAACTTTTGGTTTTATTTTGTACAGGTAATGGATTCGGCTTCTTCCATTGTCCTCCCTGAACAGCTTCAAGCGCTTGAAATCTGCCCTCTAGGAATTGCAAAAATTGTTGGATGGACCCAAACTCTTTAGGGTTACTGAGCCCTTGCTCATACAGGGTGTGAGTGGTTTTGTCCAACTTTCTCAGCAAGATATGCAACAAGATCGGGTCCCAATGAATTACTCCGATGCTGAGATTCTTCAAACCAAGAAGACATTCGTTGGTTGTATCATGAAGAGTCTTTAACGATGTCGCAGACTCTGATCATAACGTAGGTTGATTTAAAAGCTTGTTTAGTAGCGCTGCCACTATAAGCCTGGTGTTGCTGTATCGGCTTACGATAATATCCCATGCAGTATCATAATTCTCGTTGGTAGGTGACAGGTGCTTTATCAATGTCTTTGCTTCACCAGTAAGGTTGCTCGTCAAGTAAAACATTTTCTCAGCATTGCTCAATGGCTGAGAATGTATAAGCTGTACATATAAGTCGTGAAACTGATTCCACTGAAGGTAATCGCCATTGAACGTAGGCAACGTAATTTTAGGCAATTTCACTCTGGCATTTGTATATTGGCCGGTTAATGTATGACTGCTTGTTGGGAATAGGTCCAACTGTTGCTGTAATGTAACAATTGCATCTTGAAGTTGATGCTGTAACTTGAAGTACTCGTCAGTGTCGAGTTCTAATGGGGTCGATTCTTCCCATATCAGAGTTTGATTCTGTTTCAACTCCTCTTCATATGCTAGGAGCCTATCGATCTTTAGCTTGTAGTAATGCTGGCTACAATCATGCTGGGTGTCTCTACTGATGCTTTCCAAGAAGTAATCAATTGCTTGACGCAATGTTTTCTGTTTTCTCAATAGCCTGCTCAAGCCATCCGACAATGCTGGTGCCTCACTGATAGGTCGACTTGGTGTGGAGCCTGTTTCAGGTTGACATTGGCTAGGCCCACTGATTTCTGCCAACCATGATTTAAGGCGCTGTTGAATATTTTCAACCTCTCTTTGGTAATTATTGACGAAGTATGGCTCTTCATCACGAGCTGTTACCAATTCCAGCAGTCTATCGTGATTTATTGAAAACTCTGCCCACAAGGCGTTGAGTGACACGATGCGTTTCTGGCAATATTCGCTCGTTTTTCTCGATTGCGAATCTTTTTTGAAATTAATCGCTATGCTCTCGATTAATTTCCCAATCTCCTGCTGTCTTGAGAGTAATTTTGTTGCCTCCATGGCTCACAATATTATATCAACTTCTTTGATATAAACTCCCACAATTTAATATGAATCAATAGTGGTTTACTAAGCACTTGGAACTTAGAATACTTGGAAATGGAAATTGGCACTTGGAAATTAGAAATCCGAAGATTGCAGGTTCGTGTCCTGTCACGGTCGCCAAATGTTTTTTATTGATTCAATAGTGGTTCACTAAGCACTTGGAACTTAGAGAACCTTCTATTGAATGTAATTTCCACCAAGCGATTACACTTGTTGGAAGTTAAGTTGTTAATTCCACGAGCAGCACGATGTCCCAAAACAGCAGTAGCTATAATATTTTGACTAAAACACTGATATTTACAAATTGACAAATATCACGAACTGCAAAAACTGTATATTGAAATGACGCACAGAATAAACGCTTGATTCTAGTATACGAAACTGAACGAATTTTTATTTCCTGCATATCTATTTTATATGATTACAAAATTCTTAGCCTAAACATAAATTTCTGCTAATATCATTATATTGCACGTGAATCGAGATCGATGACTTTTTGTTTACATATGCAATATGATGTTCTACAAGTTTTGCTGTACAAAAGTGCAAAAAGACAAAAAATACTTATGAAGAGAAATATTGCTGACGAGAATTATTGACTGCGTTCAAGAATTTATGTACGTAGAAAGTGCAGTTGTAGAAAAAAAGTCAACGATCTGATGGACTTGATGAAATTTCAATGTTACACAAAAAATGCCAATCAAATTACTTTTAATAGATTGTTATTGAACTATACTGTTGTGCTAGGCAGGCTATACAGTGATAATGTACAGTGATAATGTGTATTGCTAATAAGAATGAAATTTTCTATTGTATATATGTAGTATGTATGTATAATAAAGAAATCAAACAGAATTATTATTCTAGAATGATTTCTACCTTTCATTATTTCTTGTCAGTGTACAACGCCGAAATATTACAATCACACTAAATAAATTTAAATTGACAATATATCTGAAAACTAAAGAATCTATGTATGAATAAATACAGGCTTTCCGCAACTATTAGCTTAAATAGAAACATTTCCTAATTGAATTTAGATGATTATAAGCATTTTTTTTGACAACCATGCATGAATTGCAGAGCACCATGTTAATTTTTGAAATAAAAATGAAAAGAAAAAATGTAAGCAATTGCACACAAAGAACATACAAAAACGGAATACCTGCATGTACTATACTATTGTGACCGTATGGTTTATTCGATTATATATATATCGAAATTTATTCTAAGTAGTATTGTTGTTAAAAGCCACATTAATCATACATTTGTATAAATATCATTTTACTCCATCATTACAATGCATGCCTAGACATATTACACGCAAGCATATTCATAGAACATGTTCCATGCACTTTCGAACATGACACCATGAGTGCCTGCATTATGCTATTCTAATTCATCATGTTATCAAAAGTCACACGCTCATGCTCACACATCTGCTGTGATATTACACCCTATCGTCTCATGGTCAACCATGTGCGTTTCACGGTCAACCATGCAAGTCTCATGGTCAATCTCGTGTCATACTGACACCATTAGACATAAGATAGGTTGTACAGACACTGCGATGTCTTTTCCCACAGAAATGTAAATTATGCATTTTTCGTGGGAATTAGAATAAGTGAGTAAATTTAAGTAAATAGAATTTAAGTGACTATGTAAGCAAAATTTTGCTATAAATTAAGGAACGCAGCAATAAACATTTTAATTCATTTTCGGACAACAAACCAGTTGTTTTATTCATTGGTGACCCCGAGCACATCCAAGCCTAAAATTGATTCCTAGTGTGAGGCTGCATTAGGGTGCTCAAGGAAGAGTTAACGTAACAGTCCTTGCAGTTTTTTTCGATTGTAGCTGCGCCTTCCTACGACGCTGAGGATCAGCACCAGGAAGGTTGCCAACGACTGTATCTGCGTCTTCCTACGACGAGGATCAGCATCAGCAACTGCGCCTTCCTACGACGCTGAGGATCAGCACCAGGAAGGTTGCCAACGACTGTATCTGCGTCTTCCTACGACGAGGATCAGCACCAGCAACTGCGCCTTCCTACGACGCTGAGGATCAGCACCAGGAAGGTTGCCAAGGACTGTACCTGCGTCTTCCTACGACGAGGATCAGCATCAGCAACTGCGCCTTCCTACGACGCTGAGGATCAGCACCAGGAAGGTTGCCAACAACTGTATCTGCGTCTTCCTACGACGAGGATCAGCACCAGGAAGGTTGCCAACGACTGTATCTGCGTCTTCCTACGACGAGGATCAGCACCAGGAAGGTTGCCAACGACTGTATCTGCGTCTTCCTACGACGAGGATCAGCACCAGCAACTGCGCCTTCCTACGACGCTGAGGATCAGCACCAGGAAGGTTGCCAACGACTGTATCTGCGTCTTCCTACGACGAGGATCAGCACCAGCAACTGCGCCTTCCTACGACGCTGAGGATCAGCACCAGGAAGGTTGCCAACGACTGTATCTGCGTCTTCCTACGACGAGGATCAGCAACAGCAACTGCGCCTTCCTACGACGCTGAGGATCAGCACCAGGAAGGTTGCCAACGACTGTATCTGCGTCTTCCTACGACGAGGATCAGCAACAGCAACTGCGCCTTCCTACGACGCTGAGGATCAGCACCAGGAAGGTTGCCAACGACTGTACCTGCGTCTTCCTACGACGAGGATCAGCATCAGCAACTGCGCCTTCCTACGACGCTGAGGATCAGCACCAGGAAGGTTGCCAAGGACTGTACCTGCGTCTTCCTACGACGAGGATCAGCATCAGCAACTGCGCCTTCCTACGACGCTGAGGATCAGCACCAGGAAGGTTGCCAACGACTGTATCTGCGTCTTCCTACGACGAGGATCAGCACCAGGAAGGTTGCCAACGACTGTATCTGCGTCTTCCTACGACGAGGATCAGCACCAGCAACTGCGCCTTCCTACGACGCTGAGGATCAGCACCAGGAAGGTTGCCAACGACTGTATCTGCGTCTTCCTACGACGAGGATCAGCACCAGCAACTGCGCCTTCCTACGACGCTGAGGATCAGCACCAGGAAGGTTGCCAACGACTGTATCTGCGTCTTCCTACGACGAGGATCAGCAACAGCAACTGCGCCTTCCTACGACGCTGAGGATCAGCACCAGGAAGGTTGCCAACGACTGTATCTGCGTCTTCCTACGACGAGGATCAGCAACAGCAACTGCGCCTTCCTACGACGCTGAGGATCAGCACCAGGAAGGTTGCCAACGACTGTACCTGCGTCTTCCTACGACGAGGATCAGCATCAGCAACTGCGCCTTCCTACGACGCTGAGGATCAGCACCAGGAAGGTTGCCAACGACTGTATCTGCGTCTTCCTACGACGAGGATCAGCATCAGCAACTGCGCCTTCCTACGACGCTGAGGATCAGCACCAGGAAGGTTGCCAACGACTGTATCTGCGTCTTCCTACGACGAGGATCAGCACCAGCAACTGCGCCTTCCTACGACGCTGAGGATCAGCACCAGGAAGGTTGCCAACGACTGTACCCGCGTCTTCCTACGACGAGGATCAGCATCAGCAACTGCGCCTTCCTACGACGCTGAGGATCAGCACCAGGAAGGTTGCCAACGACTGTATCTGCGTCTTCCCACGACGAGGATCAGCACCAGGAAGGTTGCCAACGACTGTATCTGCGTCTTCCTACGACGAGGATCAGCACCAGCAACTGCACCTTCCTACGACGCTGAGGATCAGCACCAGGAAGGTTGCCAACGTCTGTATCTACGTCTTCCTACGACGAGGATCAGCACCAGCAACTGCGCCTTCCTACGACGCTGAGGATCAGCACCAGGAAGGTTGCCAACGACTGTACCTGCGTCTTCCTACGACGAGGATCAGCACCAGCAACTGCGCCTTCCTACGACGCTGAGGATCAGCACCAGGAAGGTTGCCAACGACTGTATCTGCGTCTTCCTACGACGAGGATCAGCAACAGCAACTGCGCCTTCCTACGACGCTGAGGATCAGCACCAGGAAGGTTGCCAACGACTGTACCTGCGTCTTCCTACGACGAGGATCAGCATCAGCAACTGCGCTTTCCTACGACGCTGAGGATCAGCACCAGGAAGGTTGCCAACGACTATATCTGCGTCTTACCACGACGAGGATCAGCACCAGTATCTGCGCCTTCCTACGACGCTGAGGATCAGCACCAGGAAGGTTGCCAACGACTGTATCTGCGTCTTCCTACGACGAGGATCAGCACCAGCAACTGCGCCTTCCTACGACGCTGAGGACCAGCACCAGGAAGGTTGCCAACGACTGTATCTGCGTCTTCCTACGACGAGGATCAGCAGCAGCAACTGCGCCTTCCTACGACGCTGAGGATCAGCACCAGGAAGGTTGCCAACGACTGTACCTGCGTCTTCCTACGACGAGGATCAGCACCAGCAACTGCGCCTTCCTACGACGCTGAGGATCAGCACCAGGAAGGCTACAGCGAATTTCATCGGTTAAAGTAACGCTTTCGCAAGTACCACTATATTTAGACATATTTGAATTAGTAGTAAGAACACTAGAATAAGCATAAACACCTTCATCAACTTAGGTCGCCAAATTGCTAGACTCCGATTTATTAAAACACTCCCTTTAAAGCCACCAGTTAGTTATACTGGTTTCACTGTAAAGAATAAGGTAGAATGGATAAGCTAGCAAAGCTACAGTCCAGGTTAGGTAAAGCCATTGAAAAAAGGCAAGAAAACTTCTTCAAGACCCCTAACTCGAGAAAAGTCTACGTTATCTCACGACCCAACTTGAATTATTAGATCAAGATTGGAGTGAATTTCAAGCTCAGCACTTGGAGCTTTGCGAATTCGAAGACGAAAATCCGTCTCATCCTCACTTCGAAGAGAATTTCCACAAAGAAGTAAAAGATCTTGTTCAGATGGTACGCTTCAGGTAACAAGCACTTTTTATCACGGTCATACGCCAGACGCATCGTCAGCAAATTCCTGTGAACCTGAGCGCTAAGCAATATATGCAGGTATACTTCATGAACATGCCTGTCGTATATGCTGGATACTGCATACACGTGACCAACAAATCAAACGGAGAATTTATGCTGACATATACATGCTTCGATTAGTACTTAAGTAGGATAAGAATAATATTAAGTTCAGTTGTTTGTTTAACGTGGCGGAGTAAAGAAGGCGATTCAATATAATTAACATTTTGTTTTATATTTGTTCTTAATATCTTTGTCCACAGCAACTTCATTTGGTGTATCACCAAGTGAATTTTCCTTGCAGGTTCACCATCTCTGTCAAATCTCAGGTTCAACAACTCTACGAAAGTGTCCATTGGTGTTCCACCAAGGGGACTTGTAAAAAAAGGGCGACAGACCGGATATTGAATTCGGTCGACAGTCAAAACAGCGAGTAATTTCTCTATACAAACATTTTGGTGACCCCGACGTGATCTTCGTGATCTACGTCAATACGCGAACAATCATCTGCGGAGCAGCGTTGATATTGGTGCTACCCATCGACTTCGATACACGAAATGGCGGAGTTGAAAAGCAGTCTGGAGGAATTAACAGCACGTCAAAGTACAACTGGGCAAGAGATACAACAGTTGCTATCCAATTATCGGAAGGACTCGAGTAGCCGCAAGACGAACGAGTATCCAAATGCTCGACTTGAACTGCTCGAGAAACTATGGTCCAATTTTGCATCTGTAGATCTGAAGCTCCAGCCCTTAGCTGAACATTTCCCAGAAAACCCATATTTCACCAAGAATTATTTCGATGTGCTCAAACGAGAGTACGAAAAAGTAAAAGATGATATCGAAAGGAGACTTTTCCCATCGGTAGGCCTGCCACAGACCGATGCATCAACTACTGAAGAAGCCAAGCGACTGCATGCGTTAGTGCGTCAACAAAAAGCTAAAATTCGAGCGGTACAACGAATGATAGAAGGCATCGATGCAAGCAAGATACAATCAAGGCAATTTTATGATTGCAAGATAGAAGCAGTCTCCAAGTATTGGGATGAGATCCGCCAGGGACATCATGAATTGTGGCGTTCATCCACAGACCCAGCACAATATGAATACAAGGAGAGCGAATACTTCGATATTGAAGAAAGCATTCAATTTAGCCTCATATACATGAGAGATTGTCTGGCGAAACTAACGGGCAGCAGCACCGAAGCATCGAGGGTGCAATCACATGTGAATTTACCACACATCGTAGCTCCCGTCTTTAGTGGTGATTATGCAGAATGGCAGTCGTTTTATGATCTATTTCGCCAGATGATCCACGAACAGCCTTTGGGCAATGCACAAAAATTATGGTACTTAAAATCTAACTTGAGGGGCGAAGCTGACCGCCTAATACGTCATCTAGCGATTACGGATGACAACTACAATACTGCCTGGGAGATTTTAAAGCATCGATACCAAAATCAGCGACTTATGGTTTTTACGCTATTGGAAAAATTACTATCCCAACCGGTCATCACAACCGAAACAGCGGGATCACTGAAGAAGTTGTACGACGCAACTAGAGGATGCTTGTTGGGTCTCCAGAATCTACAGGTCGATACCTCAACATGGGACCCTATTCTGCTTTTCATACTGCTCAAGAAACTAGA
>OX376372.1:100375006-100396440 GCA_947369275.1 Nemotelus nigrinus | reverse complement strand
GCTACAGCTTGAACGAATTGCTACACACTGGTCCTACTATTCAACCAGAGCTTTTCACAATACTTTTACGCTTCCGGCTTCCGTGTTACGTCTTTACAGCGGACATTGAGAAAATGTACCGTCAGGTAACAATCGCCGAATCGGATACATGGTACCAGCTTATCGTTTGGCGTAATCATCCCAGCGAATCGCTAAAGTATTATAAATTAAACACTGTGACATATGGTACAACTATCGCTCCCTACTTGGCAACTAAAGCATTAAACCAATTAGCCGATCAGACGTCACTCGAATACCCCTTGAGTGCAGGGGCCTTGAAGCACGATTTTTACATGGACGATGTCATGACAGGATCCGATAGCTTATCATTAGCGATCGAGAAACAAAAGCAACTTCTGTCTGTATTGAGCTCAGCGGGCTTTAAGCTCAGGAAGTGGTGTTCCAATAACAAAGCTCTACTGGAAAACATCCCGGTGGAACACCGAGAATTACAACTCAATCTGGCGGGTGAGATTGAAGGACAAGTAAAGACGTTGGGTTTGCTCTGGTTACCTAACAAAGACGAATTTCAAATCAGCACATCTCGTAGCGAGCCAGGTAAGATCACCAAAAGATCAGTTTTATCCGACATAGCCAGAGTATTTGACCCACTCGGGCTTATGAGCCCAGTAACCGTCAAGGCGAAAATATTTCTGCAGCAACTCTGGAGCTTGAACCTCAATTGGGATGATACCCTGCCGCCAGTCTTACATACGGGATGGCTCAACTTTCGCACTGGACTACAAGAATTAGACCAAATACGCATACCGAGACATGTTTTTGGTGGAAACAAATCCAAGGTGAAGGAGCTGCACGTTTTCGCCGACGCATCCGAAAAGGCTTACGGAGCTGCAGTTTATGCACGTGCTGAACAAGCCCATGGTATTCGAACAGTACAGCTGCTCTGCGCGAAATCAAGAGTAGCTCCATTAAAACTGGTCACCTTGCCAAGACTGGAGCTATGTGCGGCGAAGTTGGCAGCAGAACTTGCACATCGAGTCAAACAAGACCTATGCATATCAACTTTGGTTTGTTTTTACTGGACTGATTCCGAGATTGTTTTAAACTGGATCTACAGTGACGCCTCATCTTTCCACACGTTTGTGGCGAATCGCGTAGCAACTATCCAAAAACTATCGGAACCATCTCAATGGAGACATGTAGACTCAAAGCAAAATCCAGCCGACATTATCTCTAGAGGGATAGCGCCAGAGAAACTACGAAATTACACATTGTGGTTCTACGGTCCAATATTTCTTCACGGCCCCCAAATCTGCTGGCCTGGACCATTCTCGAAGAAGGATTCTGATTTGGAGAAAAAACGGCAAAAAGTAGTGTTGGCAGCGATTAAGGACTCAACCCATTTCATCTACCAAATCGATCACCGAAATTCAATGAGACGGCTTCAAACAATAGTTGCCTATGTGGCAAGATTTGTTAAAAAACTTCGCACACCGGGCTCCAGAGATCGGTCAAGTGACGCTATTGGGGAGAGTTCTTCAGTGACCTCGTGTCCAGGTCCCAGTTTGAGGCGCACAAGAAACACGAACACACACTACTGCCATGCTGAGCTATCTGTTGAGGAGCTCGATAACGCTTTGCACATCATTGTAAGAGAAGCCCAATCGAATGAGTTCTACAATACAATTCGTCAACTGAAAGCAACGAGACAAACAGACGAGCGGGATCCATTAGGCAGTCTACGCCCAATCATTGATCCATTTGGGTTGCTTAGAGTTGGTGGCCGGATAGAGGATGCAGCTCTTCCGTATGACACACGTCACCCAATCATCTTACTGTACAGTCACTATGTCACAAAATTAATTGTCCATGAATACCATATTAAACATTTGCATGCTGGAGGTACTGCCTTATTAGCGATCTTACGACAGAGATTTTGGCCAATCAAGGGCAAGACAACAGTTCGAGCAGTAGTGAACAACTGTATTCGATGTGCCAAGGCAAAACCTAAACTGCTTACTCAGCTGATGGGCAACTTACCCGTCGAGAAAGTTCAACCAAACCGACCATTCATAAACGCAGGAGTAGATTTTGCTGGACCATTATGGACGCACTTCAAGACCAGAGGTAAGCGACCACAGAAGACATATATCGCCATATTTTGTTGCTTTAGTACCAAGGCCATCCATATCGAAGTGGTATCCGATCTAACCACAGAAGCCTTCATTGGTGCCTTGAAACGATTCACTGGTCGAAGGGGACACTGTCGCAAACTTTTTTGTGATAATGCAACGAATTTCGTTGGTGCCAGAAACCAACTGGCACCATTGTCAGAGGTAATCCACACCGCAAGGGCTACGAAGCAAATTACACGCTTCTGCACTACTAAGGGTATTGATTTCAAATTTATCCCTCCCAGATCGCCCCACTTTGGTGGCCTCTGGGAGGCAGCAGTGAAGTCAGCCAAATACTTCATAGTAAGGAATATCGCTCCCGCCTCACTTACTTATGAAGAGTTGGAAACCGTGATGATCGAGATAGAAGCCATTCTCAACTCGACACCCCTGACTTCGCTATCTGCAGATGCCAATGACCTCAACGCGCTAACGGCAGGGCATTTCTTAATCGGTGAACCACTTACCAATACCGTAGATGCAAGATGTCCAGCAAGTAGTACGACTCTCTCTAAGCGATGGAAGGAGTTATACGAACTCAAAGAAAGGTTCTGGCAGCGATGGTCATCTGAATACTTAACGGAACTTCAACAGCGGGTTAAGTGGACAAAAGTATGCAAAAACATTCAACCAGGAATGCTAGTAGTCATTAAAGAAGACAATCTACCGGCTTTGAAATGGCGTCTGGGTCGAATACTACGAGGCATTCCAGGTGCAGACGGGTTGATTCGAGTCGCAGACGTCAAAACTTCCTCAGGTGTGCTGCAAAGAGCCATCCACTCGCTGGCTCCGTTACCAGTTCAAGCAGAAGGAGATCAAGACCAGGTCAATACACAATCTGATTTGGCACCAAGAGCAATCAAGCATAAAATAACTGAACCGGAGACTAGCTTAGAACCAAGATCAAAACAATCTAGCAGGGGTGGTGGTAGCAGGCGATGGCAAATGATGTCAGCACCAATCAATCTTCTACTATGGGCAAGTCTGGTTTTACCCGTTTTTACCAGCTTGGCTCATATATCTTCGTTTCCTCGAGCACCAGGGCTATATTTTGAGAGCCTGGGTCCAGCAAATTTGGTATTAAGCGAATGGGACATAGTCGTGTACTATAATTTAACTTCATATTGGCAAGAAGCAATAAATCTGCGACAGGCAGTATCGGAACTAAAGGACGAAATCTGTAGACAACCCCAATGACAATGACAAATTTTGCACAACATTCGTAAATCAGTTTAACGTGCTATTAGCAAACATCGAACAAAGCAATGAACTCTTGCAGCCGTCCACAAGGAAAAAGATGAGAAGAAATAAAAGAGGAGCTCTAAATGTAGTCGGCAGTATTGCGAACTCATTATTTGGCTTACTAGATGATGACTACGCTAAAAGGATGGAATCTGTGATCACGAGTGTGAAGAATAATGACGAACATGTACTACAACTAATCAAAAATCAGACTTCCATAATAGATTCGACCGTGAATATAATGATGGGCATAGATAAATCAACAAACCATGCTCTCAGTCAGTTAAACTCAACATTGAATAGCACAATATTGCGCCTAAATCAAATAGCAAGGTTATCCAACGAACACGAAGCCTATAAGGCATTGTACTCGATGACGATGCAATTAATGGTGTCGATAAACAATTATCAAAATACCCAGACCCTGGATGTTCTCACAGATACACACCATGGTAAGATCAACCCTAGGCTGATAACTCCCGGACAACTATCGCAAGAACTTTCATCAATTAAGGAAGAATTGTCATCACACTTGCGACTACCAACCAAACCAAGCAACCTGTTGGGATTATACAGCATCATGACGGTTGAAGGTCGCGTGACCGACAAAAACCTTATTTTTCGACTAAAACTACCACTATTCTCGGAAGAAGCCTTTGAATTGTTACATTTAGTATCAATACCAGCGGTAATCAATGACACTGCCATGGCTATCCAAACAAATTTACAGTACCTAATCACAAGTCTAAACCGAGATCAATATTACCCGATGAATGAGCAGGAACTGTCGACTTGTCGCACAGGCATCAACTTTAATTTCATATGTAATCAGCTACATCCTCTCTATCGAATCGGTTCAGCGACAAACGCCTGCGAGATGAGTTTTATTAGTCATATTTCGTCGGATAGCAAATGTATGACGACGGAAGCAGTAAACACACCAAGATGGACTCAACTAATAACCCCTAATCATTGGATTTATTTCATGAAACAACCTACTAGCATAAACGTTATATGTGGGGGATCGCTAGGATGGCTCAGGAATTATTCAGATTGGAGAAAACTGCGCCATTAAGGAAAAATTTGTGACCATCCAAGCCCACAAACTATTTCCGAGCTCGTTTAACACATCGTTTGTACCAACCCGGAATATCACCGACTTCAAGCTAGCACCACCTGAGCCTGAACTAAAAAACAACGTCACTTCAAGCTATTCCTTCATGAAGAACCTTGAAGAGCTAAAAGGCGAGATCTACAAATTACAACGACAGGAAGTTCAATCTAACAGCCTGGCGCCGAAGGATGTTCACCACTTTACCATTGGGTATGTTGGATTATTTGGATCGCTTATGATAATCCTTTACCTGCTGTGGAGGCACAACCGAATCAAGGGACGAGACGGGCAGCCCGAAGTGCCCATTGCACGTCCTAGGACTCATCTTAATCCAACTATAGCAGAACCCTTCAGTGTTTCCATAGATGGTTGAGCTATCGCTCAACGGCGGGGAGAATGTTCAGATGGTACGCTTCAGGTAACAAGCACTTTTTATCACGGTCATACGCCAGACGCATCGTCAGCAAATTCCTGTGAACCTGAGCGCTAAGCAATATATGCAGGTATACTTCATGAACATGCCTGTCGTATATGCTGCATACTGCATACACGTGACCAACAAATCAAACGGAGAATTTATGCTGACATATACATGCTCCGATTAGTACTAAAGTAGGATAAGAATAATATTAAGTTCAGTTGTTTGTTTAACGTGGCGGAGTAAAGAAGGCGATTCAATATAATTAACATTTTGTTTTATATTTGTTCTTAATATCTTTGTCCACAGCAACTTCATTTGGTATATCACCAAGTGAAATTTCCTTGCAGGTTCACCATCTCTGTCAAATCTCAGGTTCAACAACTCTACGAAAGTGTCCATTAGTGTTCCACCAAGGGGACTTGTAAAAAAAGGGCGACAGACCGGATATTGAATTCGGTCGACAGTCAAAACAGCGAGTAATTTCGCTATACAAACATCTTTATAGTGATTTCAAGGCCGAGCTAGACAATCGCATCAGAACTTTAGAAATAGAATCAATAACAACAGATTCTTCCCAAGTTTCAACAAAAGGTGATATACACAAAAAAATAAGAGCACAAGACGCAATGATGGATACACTTCATTGTTCTCTTCAAGCTCTACGAACGGCATTACAAAACCCGCAATCAAAGGCATTTTATATGCAACATTCCTCTAATGTGTGTAACAGTTGGCAATCAATAACCAACACTAACTATGAGATTCTTGCTGAAGGAGCTTCAGCACAATACGATGCCAACAAATACGCGCAACTAGAGTCCCAATACAATGACATGTGCATTAAGTTATTGGAGCTGAGTAACTTTTCCTCTCCCCAAGAGTCAGCATCCAGCTCTGGACAAAGATCTATATTACCCTCATCGGTCAGACTCCCTAAAGTTTCGATCCCCACATTTACGGGAGATTACTCAAATTGGCAACAATTTAGTGACTTGTTCTTAAATCTTATCCATCAGCAGCATATGTCTGATGCTCAAAAGATGTTCTATTTAAAATCAAATCTTCATGGTGAACCCAGCCGGCTCATACAGCATTTAAATATCTCTGATACTAATTATGGAACGGCTTGGGACATACTGCAAAGAAGATATGCAAATAAACGACTAATAATTTCGGCGCTCATAAACAACATGCTTTCAATAAATAGCATGACTTGTGAACATCCCGGCGGCCTCAAGCGGCTACATGACGTAGTCATTGAATCTACCCTTGGCATTCAAACCCAAGGTGTTGATATAAAGTCTTGGGACCCACTGTTACTGCAGCTGCTACTACGAAAAGTTGACCGCGAAACACATCAACTTTTCGAAGAGAGTTTAGATACTCCGAAGGAAATCCCAACGTTAACAGTTTTTCTAAACTTCATAGAATCCAGGTTTCAGCTTCTTGAAAACCTTGGAGAAAAGAGAGAAAAAACAAATCAAAAGGACAAAGAGTTAAAAAAGACTAGTACATTTCTATCGACCAACCACCCATCTTCATGTCCATTATGTAAAAACCAATCACACGGTCTCAAATTTTGCCCTTCATTCTTGAAACTATCACCATCAGCACGGATAAAGTCAGCAAAACAGTACCAGCTTTGCATAAATTGTTTGAAACCCAATCATAAAACCTCATCGTGTCTGTCACGAAACTGCCTCAAATGCAATAAGCGTCATAACACTCTGCTACATCTTGAAACCCAAGAAAAAACAGCAAAATCCACCCCATCTTCAAAAAAAATCGATCCTAAGAACACGGTTCATACAGCGGCTGATCGCACCAAGTTATTACCTGCTTACACGTTCCTAGCAACTGCTATTGTCAACGTGGAAAACTGTTTAGGTAATAATGTAACATGTAGAGCTCTGTTGGACTCGGGATCTCAACTAAATTTCATTTCCGATGGCATGGTCAACAGACTAGGGTTTGCCACTGTACGGAAAAAGATAGACATCAATGGGATAGGGGAGTTCAAATTACAAGCCAGAGGCCGAATTAATATTATTGTTAAATCAAAACTTAATCAATTCGAGTCTCGAATCGAGTCATTTATTTTGCCTCATTTTCACACACAAGCATTTTTTTAAATGTTGAAGGCTGGCCAATTCCAAGTAACATCAAATTGGCAGATCCTGAGTTTAACAATCCGAGAAAAATAGATATTTTGCTGGGCGCTGACCTTTACGCCAAATTAATGTCAGTTGGACAAATTAAACTAGCTCAAAACTTGCCAACTCTACAAAACACTCTATTAGGGTGGATTGTTCTTGGGACAGCCCATAAGCAAAGCTCCAAAATGGCACAATTTGCTGGGGTAGCCTGCACGTCTTCGGACTTACAGCTTCAAAAATTTTGGGAGCTTGAGCACTATGACTCAGAAAAAAAGGCAATGACTGATAAGGAACAAATATGTGAACATCATTTCACTTCAAACACAAAAAGAACTGAAAATGGGCGCTTCATCGTACGGCTTCCATTTTCAAAACCACCATATTTACTGGGAAGGTCCCAAGATATAGCAGAAAAAAGGTTTCTCAGCCTCGAAAAAAATCTAGATAAGAGCCCTGAGCTAAAGAAGCAATATGTTGATTTCATACATGAGCTAATCAGATTAAATCACATGGAAGCAATTGACGATATACCAAAGACCAATTATTTCCTACCACACCACTGTGTGTTAAAACCAGAAAGCACAAGCACTAAGCTAAGAGTTGTATTCGACGGGTCATGCAAGACATCGACGAATCTATCGCTTAATGACATACTTATGATCGGTCCAACTATACAAGACGAACTATTCGTCATTTTACTACGTTTTAGACTACATCGTTACGTGTTTGTAGCTGACATATGCAAGATGTATAGGCAAATCTTGATCGACGATAGAGATAGAGATTTCCAACTTATAATATGGCGGGACTCAGCTAACGAACACCTAAAATATTTCCGTCTTCGTACTGTCACATATGGCATATTTTCAGCTCCATATTTGGCTACCAAATGTCTTCAGCGGTTGGCCGAAGACGACGGGAAAAGGTTTTCTCGTGGATCTCAAATTCTAAAACGGGACTTCTACGTCGACGATCTAATAACGGGATGCAATAACCTAGAAGAGGCA
The DNA here is from genome assembly GCA_947369275.1 of Nemotelus nigrinus. Classification (NCBI taxonomy): domain Eukaryota; kingdom Metazoa; phylum Arthropoda; class Insecta; order Diptera; family Stratiomyidae; genus Nemotelus; species Nemotelus nigrinus. The sequence continues at coordinate 100,388,326 of OX376372.1, read as the reverse complement.
TATCAAACTCAGCAAGAGCTTATTAGTCTCCTGCGCGGGGGAGGATTTCAATTAAGAAAATGGAGTGCGAACCATGTTAGGCTCTTAGAAACAATCTCTAATGAGGACATAGAAGTTATGATTGATATTGGCGACACAAATAATACGCAAGTCAAAACACTAGGGTTAGTGTGGTGCCCCAGTACCGATCAATTCTCCATAAAAACGAATTTACCTCCCACAAAGCGTTTTACCAAAAGGACAATCTTGGCAGATGTAGCCCGAATTTACGATCCTCTGGGACTTATAAATCCCGTCGTAACGCAAGGTAAATTATTTATGCAACGATTATGGAAACTAGGACTAGAGTGGGATGAAGCATTACCCCAAAGTCTCCACAGTGAGTGGACAATTTTCCGGCAAGACTTGAAAAACATAAAAGAATTGTCCATTTCACGTCATACTCTTGAAGCAGATGGTGCGAATTCAATTCAAATTCATGGGTTTGCGGATGCCAGCGAAAAGGCCTACGGAGCTGTCATCTATCTACGGAGCGTTAACCAAATTGGTCAACCTCTTGTCAGATTATACTGTGCAAAATCCAAGGTAGCACCTATCAAGGAGACTACTCTACCTCGTCTTGAACTCTCCGCTGCATATCTCTTGGCTAAGCTAGTACGACGAGTTTCAACCATTATCAATCCATCTGCAGGCTCAGTTTATCTTTGGAGTGACTCGACTATAGCACTTTCGTGGATAAGAGCGGAAGCTTCTGCTCAAAGCAAGTTTATCGCAAATCGAGTATCGTACATTCAACAGCATACAACTAAAAATCACTGGTTGCATGTGCCATCTAAGCAAAACCCCGCGGACCTTATTTCGAGAGGCCTAAGTGCATCACAACTGCTTAATGCAGACATGTGGTTCAACGGTCCTCACTTCTTACAACTTCAACCTGACAGATGGCCAAACTATAAAGGGGAGAGAATGATGACGATAAACGACCTCAGTGAGTTGCCAACATCCCTCTCCACGACCACTACAACGCCTAGCATCCTAGCTAGTATAAACCATCGCAATTCATTCAAAACATTTCTACACATATTAAGTTTTGTAAAACGAGTCGCTAGTTGGCGTTTACCAAAAGAACAACGCTTCCGAGGCGAAGTTCAAAGTCCCGCTGAAATCCAAGAAGCATTATTCTTCTTGCTAAAGATTATCCAAAGAAAGCACTTTTCAGATGAGATAAAGGATTTAGCGAAGCAACGTCCTGTATCTTCTAAGAGCAAACTAGCGTCATTAGGGGCATTCCTGGATGACCGAGGTTTAATTCGTGTTGGCGGTAGACTAAACGAAGCAAACCTTTCTTACGATGCGAAGCACCAATTCGTTCTTCCCGAAAAGGATGAATACGTATTGTTGTTGATGACTGAATTACACTTAACAAACCTCCATGCTGGTTCTCAAGCTCTTCTTGCCGCCGCACGGCAACGTTTCTGGCCACTAATCGGGAGAAAGCTGGCAAGGTCGATTGTCCACAAATGTGTTCGATGTGCACGCTTTCGGCCTAGAATAATGAACCAAATGATGGGGAATCTGCCATCATCACGAATACAGCCTGCACGTCCTTTTATGAATGTTGGTATCGATTATTGTGGACCTATACACATTCATTACAAAATAAGAGGAAAAAGGCCCACGAAGTCATATATATGCGTATTTGTTGTCTGTTTCACAACCAAGGCAGTTGACTTAGAATTAGCCTCTGACCTAACCAAGAACGCTTTTATCGGGGCCCTAAAACGCTTCATTGTCAGGCGTGGAAAACCATTAAAAATCCACTGTGACAATGCTACAAACTTTGTATGAGCTAAGAATGAATTGGAAGAGATTCATAATCTACTATTCACAACAGACTTCCAAAATGAAGTAGTGCAGCACTGTGCGGATCAGCTTATAGAATGGTGTTTTATTCCTCCCAAAACTCCCCACTTTGGTGGCCTTTGGGAGGCTGCGGTCAAATCAGCCAAACACCACCTGAAGCGCACTATTGGCAGCACTTCCCTCACTTTCGAAGAGTTGAATACGCTCCTCGCCGAAATTGAGGCAATTTTGAATTCCCGTCCGCTTACAGCTCTCTCCAGTGATCCGAACGATTTCCAGGCTCTAACCCCAGCACATTTTTTGATTGGCGAACCCTTAACAGCTCTACCAAACCCCTTTGCAAAGGAATCAATTAAACTCAGCCTCGCTCAACGATGGGAAATGGTAGCATAGAAGCAAGTTGAGTTTTGGAAAAGATGGAGTATGGAGTTTCTGCATGAGTTGCAGCAAAGAAACAAATGGAAAAAACCTACTGTTGGATTAACACCTGGTCATCTTGTACTCTTAAAAGATGACTCAATTTCACCCTTGAAATGGCGTCTAGGTAGGATTATCAGCACACAAATGGGTCGAGACGGAATGATAAGGGTATTAAAGGTAAAAACTGAAAGGGGTATTTCTGACCAAGCAATCCATAATCTGGCTCCATTACCTATTCACTCAGAGACCTCAACTGCCACAGATCTCATCACCAAGCCAGATGAGCCTGAAGTGAACCAAAGCGCCGTTTCACTGGCCCTCATTTGCAGTCTACCGTTCACTAGCCTCAATGCAGAAACTTTAAATACAATTAAAGAACCGTCAAAGGTCCCTAACGTATCCACTCTTCCAAAGCTCAGCATACCAAGGACATTTGGTGAAGGAAATTTATCGGCTCCAAACCCAAAGAAACGAAAGAGAAGTCGTTTTCTTCCAATAAGTCCAATATGGAATACTATTCCATTTAAGCCGTGCACGGAAGCGCAAGAGTATAGCCGAAGGTTTGAAGAGAGATTAAAAAATATAGAAAGACTACAAAATATAGAGCAAACACGTCCAAAACGCCCTCGAAGCGTTTGTGCAGGGAATATTATGCTCCACACCTTATTAGTCATATGCATTACCTTCTGCCCTCCTACCGCTGCCATCAACCACAGCAATAATATTGAAATAATTCCCTGGAACACTCGGCCTTTGCTCTACTTCGAAGAAATAGGGCAGATGTCTGTTGCTGCTGACAAATGGATCATGATGATATATTACAATCTTTCCAATTACTGGGATGAAATGAATATATTTTCATCTCAACTAGATGAAATAAAAGAACTATGTAACAGGAGTATACCAACTTACAAAATCAATCTCTGTAATCCAATTCTTCATCAGTTTAAAAAACGGTTGACATCAATACGTATTAACAACGAAATTCTGTGCGACAGAAATGAGTACACAAGACGACACCGCCGTTCCCCGTTTGACTTCGTTGGCACGATCTACAATAAACTATTTGGGATACTTGATCAAAATTATGCTGATCATATGACCGCAACCATAAATCAAGTGAGGGAAAACGAAAACCACTTACTTCACCTACTCAAGAGTCAAACGTCTCTGATAGATTCAACGTTAAATATTATTAAACATGATCGTATCCGCTCTGAGGGCCAATTCTCCCTTCTAAATAGCAGCTTGACTTCATTTAGAGAGGCAATCAAAGCCACGAACAAAATTGTGAGCGAGCAGGAAATAACCCAATTATTCAACATGATGTCTTTACACTTTGCTCTCATGCTAACAAACTATCAAGAAGTTCAATCAGACATCATGCACGTGCGCACCGACTGCCATAATAAGAGAATAAGCCCTTTGGTACTTTCACCCTCTCAGCTACGTTCAGAACTAGCCATCATAAGAGAAAACGTTGACTCGACGCTGGTAATCCCTGGTGGAAGTCATCACGCGGATCTCCTACAATTGTATAACCTCATGACAGTCAACGCACGAGTAACTTCGGAATACGTGCTATTTAACATTCATCTACCACTTCTAAGTAAGGAAAAACTCCAAATCTTCAACATAGTGCCCATGTCAATCCCCATCAAACACACAATCGTAAAGATAAGTGTTACTTCGGCCTTGCTTTCCGTTGACCTTCATCGGGACTATTATCTCCCACTTACTGAAACCGAACTACAAGCCTGCATAAAAACTCACAGCAGAAATTATATATGTGACAAAAATCACAAAATGTATCACAGAACAATTGGACCTTCAACGTGTGAGCTTGGTATCATTAATCAGCCAGGAATTTTACCTCCTTCTTGCACGCTCGAACCAGTAAAATCACCAACACCTTGGCTATCGCTACATAATCCTAGCACATGGCTGTACCAGTTTGATAGCGACACTACTATAATTATAGTATGTAATTCTCAAACACATCAGGACATTTTAAGGGGAGCAGGCCTAATAAGATTCACCTCGAATTGCATTATTAAACAAAATTCCATGCTTATTTCAGGATATACTCACCAGTCAAGTTTGTCAAACATTTCTTTTGCCGCCTCAGCCACAATAGACATAAACAGTGCAGAACAAAGACTTCGTAGTAGTCAATTTATTCAAGCAAAGCAGAACCTAGTAACTAGGCAAAATCTGGATGATATAAACATGCTTAATAAATCGCTACACGAGCTAAAAGCACAAGAAAGGTTTCCCCCTGACAGAAACCAAAACATTCAGCATTCTATAATAAGTTCTGTTGCTCTAGTTTTGGCAATAATCGTCATATTAGCTTATCTAGCAAGGTCATTAATAAAACGAAGGAACAAACCACCACAGCCCGCTCCGAGACGATCCAATTTTAAGCTCAAGGGAGCACCTGACATTGAATCTCTATAAGAGTTCAAGGCGCGGGAGTGTTAAAAGCCACATTAATCATACATTTGTATAAATATCATTTTACTCCATCATTACAATGCATGCCTAGACATATTACACGCAAGCATATTCATAGAACATGTTCCATGCACTTTCGAACATGACACCATGAGTGCCTGCATTATGCTATTCTAATTCATCATGTTATCAAAAGTCACACGCTCATGCTCACACATCTGCTGTGATATTACACCCTATCGTCTCATGGTCAACCATGTGCGTTTCACGGTCAACCATGCAAGTCTCATGGTCAATCTCGTGTCATACTGACACCATTAGACATAAGATAGGTTGTACAGACACTGCGATGTCTTTCTCCACAGAAATGTAAATTATGCATTTTTCGTGGGAATTAGAATAAGTGAGTAAATTTAAGTAAATAGAATTTAAGTGACTATGTAAGCAAAATTTTGCTATAAATTAAGGAACGCAGCAATAAACATTTCAATTCATTTTCGGACAACAAACCAGTTGTTTTATTCAATTGTTTTGCTTCAAATTTCATTCTTCCAAATTATCAATTCTTATGTCTTTACAAGACTAATTAATGTTACAATTTGATCTTTGATTTACATTGGCCTTCATCTTGCTACAGAAACGGTCGGTTTGTAATTCGTCGTATCAGACTGGGTTTTTTTTTATATTTGATAAAAATCAAAAATTTCAAATTGAAACCGGACCGAATATTCCATTTTATCCTTATTCACAAGGTCAGAACTAATTTTGATTAGATTTAAACAATATTTTCGCCTACCCGAAATTGAGCAGTTGGATAAAGCTTCCAAAATCCACTTAAGATGGAACGATTGAAAACAATTAAATATCTAATGTTATTGTTAGTAGCGGCATGCATTTGAATCGTTCACCTGAACTGTAAATTTTTTTTTTGGTACACAGAAAAATTATTACACTACACTTACCATATGTACATGCATCCAAAATTTAATATGGCATACAATTTAATGCAAAAATATTAATTTGCGACGTTTTCCAAATTTTTTTATAAGAACGTATTTGTGATAATGATCATAATTCTTCTACTGCATTGTATTGTTCTTTTATGATTGAAAAAAAAAGAGCAGTGAAATGTTATACATATATAAAAATAAAAGAAATATAGTAATGTGTTCGTAAAGTAAAATCATTGGCCTTCTTATTGGGCGAAAGCCCAGGAGGACGTTTCTTTCAGGTTCGCGAGGGCCTGGCTGGCCAATGAATATGTAGGTTTATACATTTCAGAATTTTTTAAAGGGAGGGATACTGGCCAAACAGTTTAGCTTCAGTTTTGATGTAGATTTTCTTGAATTGTTGTATTTGATGGCCAGTATCAGAGGGTGGAGAACCCCAGACCATCGGGGTCAGAGCTCCACTACCATCGGGAGCCCGGGGCAGTCAGCCTCACCCGGGTTCCTCTGAAGAGAGAAGCAGCGTTTCTTCCTTTTTCCCTTTTTAGAATTTTCAATTTTCTGGCTCCGTGCTTTGTCACGAGCACTGGGTCTGCTTAGTCAGCCCATGTTGCAGAGCCATGGGTGGTTTCCTTTACGGAATTATGCCCTTTTGTCCTTGAGTATTTTATATACTAGTTTGCGGCTACATTATAATACGGATGATTTATAAGTAGCATCCCCGTTTTCAGAGAGCCAACCGACTCCATTGTTTTAATGAACCCACCCCAGCCGCAGCGAGCTAGCAAAGCGGCACCCCAGCATCCGTCGGGGTTGGTTGAAGGGTACTCCGCTCATGCGAACGAAGGGCCTTCACGGCCATTTCTAGGGTACCCTGCTCTCGTGGCAATTCTTTTTTTTTATTGGAATTTGCCTCTTGAATGGCATTAGCCATTCTACTTTTTGAACCTTAGCACTCTTGGTTCTGGACTTCGGTCTGGTTCTGAGTTGTGCTAAGGAGTTCTAAATATACAATTCGCTACAAGAGCTCTTACCTCGTTTTTATTGTTTTGCATCTAAAATAGCCATACATTTAATCTCACACCCCTAAGCCCCATAGTAAGGGAATAATGGGGGTGACAACCCTGAACGTAAATTTTTTTTTTCTCAGTGCCTATTGAAGATATCTTCATGAAATTGAAACTATACATGACTATCGATAAACTAATTATAATATATTTTTTTTTAGATTTTTTGCAATATTAGAAACTGTAAACACCGAGAAGTATATTTTTTGGGGGTGGTTTTTTATACCAACCTCCAAAGTGACACCTAGCAAAAAAATATATCTTATTTGTCAATTAGTTGGCTATTACATGTTAAAGTTACAAAACGGTCCAATTGGTGGAACATAGCTTAAAAAATAAAAATCAATTAAGATGTGTAATTATATGAAATAGTGTATTATAATTAATTCAATCATACAAAATATAAACATAATTACGGATAACGTTATTATACTGAACATTCAGTCATCGTCACTATTTTCTTCAACAGTAGTTATTATATCAGTCGCATCAAACATGGAGGTCGATATTGCTGCTGGTTTTATAATTTTTGATTTATAACGAGCATGTGCTAAGTAGTAAATAACAGTCGCTACATGAGCACAACAGCCCACTGTTCTGTTTCCATTTGCGCAGTCACAAACATATCTTCGAATTCCTTTATAGCTGTTCGAGCTATCGCGACAAAACACTTGAAAATCTGGATCATCCAAATCACTGCTGTAACTGTTATTTTCAACACTATCACCACAGCCAGTAGACATAGTCGGTTGCTATATATTATCAGTCTACATTTATGACAAAGCAGGGATCCAATATGTAAAGCATTTTTACAATAAGGCTGATATCTATTTAAATCTTCATTTGTAATGATACGTTTCAACTTTCCATTGATTTTTCTGACACTTATTTTACAATTAGCACATTTATTATCTTTATAACGTTCAATTGTTTTTTTCATTGTTTCTGATCGCAAATAAAAAACTGGAAAAACTGAACCGCACTGAATACACAATTAAAATTCACAATTAATACTCTCGCGAAATTCTTAGTAAAACGATTTAACTTTCATAACCTGACAAAACAAGCATGAAAATGAACAGGTCACTACATGCTCATTGTAGCGCACTATAAGACAATATTGTACCGAGTCTACAACACGCTGTTCAAAATTCGTGCAGTCGAATATCATCAAATCGCATATTGTTTATAGTTGATTGTTCATAGTTAATTTTTAGGTAAACTTATTTTGTTGCCATTTACAAGTTATAAGAACGTATTTATGATGATAGATATAGAGATAGTGCACAGGTGTTAATATAATTTTTGGGAAAAATTGATATACATGCAGGTATCCGTAACTGATTTTTATTTTTTTAAGCTATGTTCCACCAATTGGACCCTTTTGTAACTTTAACATGTATTGGAAAAATAATTGACAAATAAGATATATTTTTTGCTAGGTGTCACTTTGGGGGTTGGTATAAAAAACCACCCCCAAAAAATATACTTCTCGGTTTTTACAGTTTCTAATATTGCAAAAAATTTAAAAAAAATACATTATAATTAGTTTATCGATAGTCATGTATAGTTTCAATTTCATGAAGATATCTTCAATAGGTACTGAGAAAAAAAAATTTACGTTAAGGGTTGTCACCCCCATTATTCCCTTACTATAGGGCTTAGCGGTGTGAGATTAAGTGTATGGCTATTTTAGATGAAAAACAATAAATACAAGGTAAGAACCCTTCATCAGACGCGAGTGCAGTTTTCATATGCTTAACCGGCTAGATCCTTTATAAATTATCAGTTTGGATCTCTTAATTTGAAGTATTTAGACGTTTTATCTAGTTAGTTTAGTCAGTTTTAATTAGTTTTATAATTACCTCCATTTTTTCGAAATTATCAGTCGCAGTTTTTCTGATAAAATGAGCGATTTATAAGATGTTGATGTGGGTCCGCTGATTTGTGCTGTGCAATCTAAAGTAGCGCTGTGGGACAAGACTTGTGCAAAATATGAAGATAAATTTAAGACGCAAGAGGCATGGAAAAACGATTGTGTGGAAATTTTACGCAAAGTTGAGGAAGAAAACACGAAACTTAATATGAACCATGTGAGAACCGTGTATGTGTGCAGGGGTTTTGTTCGGTTCGGTTTGTTTTCGGTTACAGCCGAAAACGAATCGAACCGAATGGAACCTCGTACGTGTGAAACAAGCCTTACGCAGCTTAGAGTTAAATAAAGAGTATCAATTAGGATTTTCGATTGTGTTCGGCACAAATTTCAAACAATCACGATACATAACAGAATATTCAGTTAACCTCCGCATCCAGATAAGGGAGTACATCTTGAAAATATAAATTCAATTAAATATCTAGATGATAAAAGAACATGGACGAAGCTCCAGCAACATAAGATGCAAATTAGCATCTATGATAGGAGTAATAAAACGGTTTCAATTTATTCCTTTGGAAACCGAGCTATGGAGCATTTTTTTGGGGCCAGACTTTCAAACACAACTTCGACCTTATGGGAAGACTAATGACCAAGCCATGAAAATATTTCATAAAATGCCCACATTTACCCCAAATTCAGTGGTATATGCTAGAGCTGGTCTCGAGAACATCCAACAAATTATACTACTTGAACGAGGCAAATCGATTTATAAATTGTAGCCAAACAACTCAAATGGCCAGATATTCAAACTGAACAATATTCCAACAAGAACTTAGGGTTATTTATCAACACAAACTCCAAAACGAGAAGAATGAATTCTGTTCAGGAAGCAATACATTTTTTTAACTACTTGTCTGATTCGTTTTAACATTCGAAAAACTTCGTTAAGTTCAAGAACATATAAAGCTTTACATCGATAGAATAAACTCATAATGATATCCAGTGTTTTTTTGCTCTGGACACATGTCTTGATATCAAATAATATACACGCACCATTACATAATATGTAACTATATAGATCATCGTAATAATATCTCTTACACCAATACGCCAGTTGTCTGGGAAGTACTAGGACGATTTATTTAATTATGATTTTTGTGCATATTGATTGATGAAAAGAATGGAGTGAAGGACGTAAAAAATATAGTGCTGGCTACCAAAGAAAGACGTTCTTGTTCATTACCCATTTTAGTTGAAAAGTTTTTCTTTGATGGCAGAAACTTCTTTTGGCAGGTTTATCATCCATGTATACTATATTTTAGCATACATGGAAGATAAACCTGATATAGTTAGTTGTTTTTCAATGTAATAAACAACAGTTTGTTGTCAAATAAAAACTTACGTTCTCGTGCACAAAGCACTCACCTTTGCATTGGGTGGAATGGGTTCCAGTCTGCTATGTTCGTTCTTCAAACCTAACGCACCGTATGCAAATCGGGAATCAACAGAAACTTCAGCTATTTCCCCTACTTTCATCAAAGGAATGGCCATATCTAGTCCTTGGACAACCTACGATGGAAAAAGTAATAAGTACATATCATGAAGGCAATTGCATCTTTTTCACCTCAACGTCCCCAACATTTATTTCAAAGTCGACTTCGTTTTCCACAATTCCACCATTTTCCAACTTGCCCACAAAATTAATGCGTACGGCTTCGCCTCGTTGGGGCTGGATCTCTGATTCGCCAGCTTTTATAATTTTCTTTAACAACTGCCCATTTCCAATTATATCCAAGACATCGCTTTCCCCAGTCGATTTTTTTTCGCCATCTGGCGAACCAGTTTTATCTGGCTTGAGTTCCTTTTCATCAGACACTTCATTTAAGTTACATAAATCCTCGAAGGAGCTATTGCTTGACTTCTCCAGATCCATTGCTCCCTTTGCCTTCTATATTACATACACTGAAAATCATAGGAGAAAGTCTGTGTAAATCGGCTTTGATCGACACCCAGATCGTATGCATAATTCAGCACAGTTACACGCAAGCCTTCACCTCCACTTCCTTTTCAAATGACCATTGTCTGCATTTTTGCTTATAATTAAAGAAAGAGTGATGGAGGTAAGTTTGCTAAAAAGACCCCGGCTAATTCTTTTCGAACAAATTGAAGTCAAAATATATTATCGCTTTCTGTTGAATGTGTGAATAAAGTATTCTCGCTTCAAAAACTTATTTATGCTTTGGAGAATTAGTTCCTAGCAGTAAATTCACCTGAATGTCCTCTGCTTACTTAAAATTTTCCTACTAAATAACATGCAATTGTAAAAACTCAAAGAAACAAAAATATTTGACAAATCACTTCGTGGCCAACTTCTGACTGCGTACAGCTGTTTACCAGCGACCGATCTATTCCTACAAAGAGGATTTCGCGTTTCAGCGCAGCGTTATGGCAATCAAGTTGCGAATTGTATTTTTTGTTGTTTGTTGCACCGATTCTTTCACCGATTCAAGTAAAGTGTTGACATGGTTGCATTGAGATATATGAGGCTCGAGAGTATCGAAGACAGATATAGACCTACACATGAAACTTTCAATTTATATTTTGGAATGTAAAAAAAACTATTTGTTCAGCTAAATATGAGGTCTGTTCGCGTACTTTCAGTCACTGAATTTTACTGTATTTTCCTGAATCATGTGGTGGGGGAAAATCATGAAAAGTACGAAAACGCTCTCCTTACGCAATGCCTCCTAGAAGTACGGGCCGTAATCAATGCCTTCTAGAAGTACGGGCCGTAATGCAGAAAGATGACGTCAGAGCATCGGGAAAAATGTCGCGAAAAACAAACGTAGTCTTATGGGACGTCCGCGGGAAAATGTTGAATGTACGGGTTGTGTTAAAGTGAGTGAAATGAAAACAAAGTGGTATATGCGGAACAGTGCTAGTAGACAGCTAAAATACAAATTAATGCGGTGCCTGCGGTATAATGTGGAAAATTCGCTACGAAATGTTTATGGGTTGGTGTTAGGTTATGTGATGTTTCGTGTCGATTTACTGTCGCGATACAATTAATTGGTACAAAATGTACGTTATGACTAAATATTATTATTATAACGCGTCCACGCACAAAAAACTAACGTTTTATTCATATTTTAACCAAAAAACCGCAAGTGAAATCTCCGTGTACATCGGCACTGCCTCATGGAAATGTCAAAATTTCCTAAACTCATTACGTCACAGTGACAACGATTACGTAGCCCTTTGAGTATAATGCCTGAATTACACTCGACGCAGCGAGGCGCAGCCATCAGTGACGAAGCGCAGCCAACGAAATCGCCTGGTTACACTGCAACGTGACTAAGTGTCAGTGATGTAGAAGAATTTTCAGTTGATGTTAGCGACATCTCTGTATCCGCCTGTAGCCTTATCATGAATAATCGGACGCTCCTTCACTTGGGCTATCAGCATCTTTATTGTCACCTCGTTATCCAACACTGCATCTTTAATTGACTGCATTTTGAAATAATTCTTTACAATTTTTTCAATCAATGTGAATACGAGTGTGGAATTCGACGACTCACTTTACCCCTGATATTAACCACGTACCTAATTAGAGCTAGGTGAACTCAAAGCTTGGTTCGCGGGCCTTCGTCCGAACTTGGATTCGAATCAGGGATCCCACAAGCAAGAAGTCAGTAATCTACCAACTAGACTAATAAAGTATTTTAAATTACTATATTCAATTTGCTATTAATTATCTTTCTAATTTGCTATTAACTATCTTTTTATTTTACTTTTAACTATCTAAGCTATTACCAATAAAAATTGTTTTCGAATTCCTCAAAAATTTAGTAATATAAAATCAACTCTATTTACATTTTCGCATACATTTCAAATCCCGCGCGTTTCTCAAGTAATTACAGCTGATTGCAATTCTTCGCCACGACAAAAGTTGAATCTATTTCGACCTGAGCTGCGCCTGGCTGCGCCTGGCTGCGCATAGCTGCGACTTGGTGTGCTCGCTGCTATGGAAAACCCATATAGTCAACTCAACTGACAGCTTGGTTGCGCCTGGCTGCGCCTGGCTGCGTCGCAGTGTGCTTCAGCGGTAAAGATATTAAGAGTAGCAGAAACACTGTAAACGCCTGTAGGTGTGTGTCGCGAGTTTGTGCCTTCGCCCTTGCCTATCACTCTATCACTACATGGGAGCGAAAAATCCGGTTGCTGTCAAATTTTGCTAGCCACGTAAAGCAAACGTAAACAAAATACCGACACCCAATAGAAATCGATAAGAAACAACTATTAAAAAGAGGCTTTTTATAAAACGAACTATTATACGTGACTAACAAAAGTATGCAAAAGCATCAGAGCATTAGAAATAGACGCGACATTGATTAAAGCTATTAAAAAAAGGCAAAGATAACTGAGCAGCAGGACATCGCTCAAAAAACTAGCGTTTTCCCGCTTTTGAAAAGTTAATTCACAAAAAACTTTCCACCATAGCACTTGCTGTAAAGTTCTTAACGAGATCCGAGAAGTTTCAAGTATAACTAACACGCTTAGTAAAGAATTATTAGGCGCGTTTTTTTGCTCCTCTATCCAGCGGAGAGTAGAGTAGACGCATTGAAAACAACAACACTCCTACACCAGTGAATTCACTAGTACAGAAATTCTATGCGTCATTTGTAGTTCA
>OX376372.1:100332621-100374806 GCA_947369275.1 Nemotelus nigrinus | reverse complement strand
AATTTTATTTATTTAAAATGATATTTCTTTACACAACGAATTGCCTGTAATGTCTTTTGATTTGCAAGGATAAAGCTATAGAATTCTTTGCATGTGTAATTAAAATTTGTGCATACCTGAATTTATGATTTTACATGTGTTTCATTAAGCCGATTACGATTTTTTCACCACAGTAGACATATAATACCAGTTCTGGCGCACTTAAGAGGAACGAAAGAAGAGTGAATAAGAGGAGCAATAAGGACATGGTGCCTGCATTGTCGGCACGCGCATCCCACGCATCACGGAAGCGATGATCTCGAACTGATAAATAGCTCAGTTGAGCTGATAAACAGCCTAACTGAAATGAGAAACAACCCTGTTGAGTTAATAAAGAACCTTGTTGGGCCGATAAATAGGGTAGTTGAACTGATAAACAACCCTGTTAAATAAGCTTAAAGCCCAGTTGAGCTGTTTATTAGTTCAAAGGTCATCACTTACGTCATGCGCGGGCCGATAATCGAAGGCACCATTTCCTTATTGCTCCTCTTATTTGCACCCCTTTTGCTCCTCTTAAGTGCGTCAGAACTGGTATTATATATCTACTGACCACAGTTCGTTTACTACGCTGAAAGCACGATCAGCGGCAACATTTGCAGATAGGGATCGATAGAGCGAATGTAACAAGTTTTTTTATTTCTTTGCCCGATTCTTCTTTACATTTTTCAAAAAAATTAACCCATCGCAAGTCTTCCCTCTTTGTTTTACTTGCGACAAGGTCCTGCACTTCTCGCAGCAAACAGTAATCGTCGTACAATTTATCCTCATTTATTGGCTCATATAAAGAAGCACTCAGATCTTTTATTTAATCAATTGTACAAATCTAGTGCAATTTACGAATTTTAATCATTAATATTCTATTATTTATAAGCATATAAAAGCGAGCATAAAATATAATAATTCTGTGAAGGCAATTTTTGTTAAATTTCCGGGAGAAATTAACTGCATTCCGGGAGCCGGGAGATTTTTTAAATGAACTGTATTTTTCCGGGAGAATCCCGGAATTCCGGGAGAGTTGGCAACCCTACTGACGGCCCGTACTTCTAGAATGCATTAGCCCTAACCAAAGATGAGTCTGCGACCGTAATCGTCTGTCAAAGCCGACTGGTTTTAGAGCAATAGAGCAATGCCTCCTAGAAGTACGGGCCGGAATGCAGAATGATGACGTCAGAGCAGTAGGCCAAAATGTCGCGAAAAACACACATAGTCTTATGGGACGTCAGCGGGAAAATGTTAATTGTACGGGTTGTGTTAAAGTGAGTAAAATGAAAACAAAGTGAGATCCGGGGAACAGTGCTAGTGAACAGCTAAAACACAAATTAATGCGGTGCGCGCCTTATAATTCGAAAAATTCGCCACGAAATGTTTATCAGATGTTCTCAAGTTATGTGGTGTTTTGTGTCGATTCACTTTCGATACAATTGATTGACACAAAATGCAAGTTATAACTAAATATTAACACTACAACGCATCCACGCACAAAAAACTAACGTTTTATTCATATTTTAGCTAAAAAACCGCAAGTGAAATCTCGGTGTGTGTCGGCACTGCCTCGTGGAAATGTCAAATTCCCTACCGCCATGACGTCACAGCGAGAACGATTACGTACCCTGACGGCCCGTACTTCTAGGAGGCATTGAGGGCCTTTCCGAATTCGTGTCTTCGACTTGGTCTTGATCTCCGTATAACAGCTTATGACGTCAGCGTTTTAGCTAACCTATTATAACACTTATAGGAGATCAAGATGATCAAGATAGAATGTCCGGATTCTCTGGCTTGTCTTGTTTTGAAATATCGGAAAAATGGTGACTGATGGTGTAAATAGGGTGACTGGTCCGCGTTAAAATCTAAATTGTGCGGGCTGCGCGTGCTTTATTCGAGTAAAATGAACATGAGACCCGCGAAACATTTTGAATCAATCGCGACAGTAAAAGTTAGTGCGGTTCGCGATGTAAATATTTAATAAATTGTGAAAACCGATTAAATTGTTGATTCAATGTCTACTGCGGCTTTGAGCTACGGGTGGTCCTAAGAGCAATTGCTGCCTCTGAGGGTTTCCCTCAAGTGAAGTTACAAAACGGCATAGATTTCCGGTAGGAATTATACTTTTATTGTGCTGTTTCAATATGAAAACTCTTAATTTCTTACAGAGAATTGTATTTATGGTTAGCTGAAGTAATGTCTGGAAATGCTCCACCCGAACATAATGCTCAATCGAAGCTGTTTCTTATTGAGAACTTCAAGGTAAATAATTTTAAACTGGGTTTTAGATTAATGCTACGGAATTTGATTGATTTGAAATTTCTTGCAGAATTTAGTCGAAGCAACTTAAATACCTGAGTCTCAAAAGGACCTGCTCCAGATTGTGGCGGAAAAGTATATGAAAAAGAGATGCAAAAAAGTACTGCTGGTGAAGGCGTAAGCAGTTTGAATCAAGAACGACTCCCTGGTGGTGAAGATATTCATTAGGATGATTATAAAGGCGAATCTGTGCAGTAATTAATGATGCATTTTATATATAATTGTTACATTTCTGTAGTTTATTTGACTGATTTTTGGTTGGAAATAAATGCATTTTCATTAAAACTGATTGATCTGCGGTTTTTGTGAGAAATGACGGGAATTAAATATCGTATTCTGCCGAATAAGGATAGATTTATAGATTAATATGAGCGTATCTAGGTTCTCGTAGTGGTATAGGTTCACCATGAGTCTTGTTTTCAAACATAAATTCCCTTTTTTACCCATCAGCCTTTATATCAAAAAGCGAAATCAAGAGAGCTTATAACTCATACCACCTCGTCTACAGCATTGTAAAGTAGCTGATCTTTAATACTTTTTGATAAGATAATCCAACAGCATCAAATCGGTTCAATCCACTGTTTAATTATTCAAACAGCAGAAAAGATCATATTTACCAAATCAAACGGCCATCTTACTTATATAGGTTTATAATTTCATATTCCTTAATGCAACTAATAGTCTACAGAATTTTGTACATCGTACATCGGCACTGCCTCATGGAAATGTCAAAAATACCCGAATAACTGACGTCATAGCTAAAATGATTACGTGGCATGACGGCCCGTACTTCTAGGAGACATTGTCTCAGCAATGCCTCCTAGAAGTTCGGGCCGTCAGGCTATTTAATTGTTTTAGCTATGACGTCAATTTAGCCGTGCATTTTGACATTTCCATTTGGCAGTGCCGATGTACACGGATATTTTCATCTATAATATAAATAAAACGTTAGTTTTTTTTACGTGGACGCGTTATAATAATAATATTTAGTCATAACTTGCGTTTTGTGTCAATCAATTGTACCGACAGTGAATCGACACAAAACGTCACATAACCTAACACCAAATGATAAACATTTCGTAGCGAATTTTCCCAATCATACCGCACGCATCGCGTTATTTGTGTTTTAGCTGTTCACTAGCACTTGCCCGCGGATCTCACGTTGTTTTCACTTCACTCACTTCAACACAACCTGTAGAATTTACGATTTCCCAATTGACGTCCTTTAAGACTACGTGTGTTTTTTCACGACACTTTGACAGTCTAGTGTGACGTCATTATTTTGCATTACGGCCCGTACTTCTAGGAGGCATTAGGTCTGTTCGCGTACCTGAATCTATTATAATATATTAAAATAGATTCGCAGAAAGTCGATTTTGTACTTTTGCTGCAAGCCAAATTTTGCAGCAAAAAAAGCAGCTGCCAAATTCTGTTACTGCTGCAGTTTTCTGAAGTACGCGAACAGACCTATTTCTTTCAGTCACTGAATTTTCCTCAATCATGTGGTGGGGGAAATTCAAGAAAGTACGGGAACGCTCTCATTGCATTTCGTGCAAATTTCCAACGGGCGACGTGTACACTCGATCAATGTTGTTGAACATCCAACAGATTATTAACCTTGAAAGAGGCAAAATAATTTACCAAATTATCAACAAGGGGCTAAAATGGCCAGATATTCCTCGAACTGTTGGAGAGCTAACTAGCAAGGAAACAAGATCAGCCGGCAACCTTTCAGTTCGTAGACCAAGAACGGATAGATTAAAGCTAGATCCAATGCAAGAGGCTTTAGCTCTCTCCAATACATTGCCAGATCCGTTAAAGAACTCAAGCAATATCGTGACATCCAAAGAAAACTTGAAATTTCACATAAAGCATAGTACTGAGTTCGATTTCACGTGAAATCTGTTTCGGCGAAAATTTAGCTTGGAAATAAGCAAGAGTTGTACTCTGTCCTTAGCATGAAAAGTTGCTTCGAAGTTGCTTTCGCTTTGAAAATATAGATGGCATTGACACATGTACCACTCTTGCTTATTTTCAAGCTAAATTTTCGCCAAAATAGATTTCACGTGAAATTTTGTATGAAAATTTCAGGTGAATTCGAACTTAGTACTATGCTTAAATACTATGTTCAGTACTATGCTTAAACTGAGTTCGATTTCACGTGAAATTTTCATACAAAATTTCACGTGAAATCCGTTTCGGCGAAAATTTAACTTGAAAATAAGCAAGAGTAGTACTCTGTTCTTAGCCCTGAACCCGCCTTGGGTGTGTGTGTGTGTGTGTGTGTTTGTGTGTGTGTGTGTGTTTGTGTGTGTGTGTGTGTGTGTGTGTGTGTGAGAGTTGGGGGAGAGGCGCACTGGCGCCTCTAAGCACTCAGGCCAAAGGACCCATTGTACTCATTTCCCCCTGCCTACCATAGTTTCCCAGACCTCTTGATAAAGTCTAGGATCACTGATAGGGGAAAAGAGGCTATCGTCTGCATGCGTGCAACATCCCAGCCAAAGCATTGATATCTGAGACGCGCAAACGCTGGGCATTCACAGAGGAAATGCTCCGCAGAGTCAGCCTCTTCTAGACAGGATGAACAGAGGTCATCCTGTGCAACACCTATTCGGTACATATGTCCTCCTAGGCAGTTGTGTCCAGTCAGAATACCTACCATGGCCCTACAAACTTTCCTGCTCTTATTGAGCAAGAATCCCGCAGTCACATGGTTGGGTTCTGAAAGGAATACCTTCGTGTGCCTGGCCACACCGGCAGCCGTCCATCTATCTTTGTGAGCATCATCTACCCACTTTCGAATAATGGCACGTGCAGATGCGGTCGGCACACCCAAGGCGGGTTCAGGGCCCCGTAGCGGAAGTTCCGAACCTTGCTTCGCAATGACGTCAGCAATTTCATTCCCCTCAACACCACAGTGCCCCGGTACCCAGAGCAGATGCACCCTATTGAATCTGGCGACAGAGTTCAATCGTGCTCTGCACTCTTGGACAATTTTCGAGTTTGTCAGGGGTCTACGCAGCGCCATCAGTGCAGCTTGACTGTCACTGCAAATAGCAATGCTCTTTCCCCTCCATCTTTCCTCAATTGCCCAACAGGCAGCTCTCAGGATAGCAAACATTTCTGCTTGAAAAACCGAAGCGTGCTCTCCAAGAGAGAAAGCCCATCTGCCAGTCGATGAATGTAGATAGACACCAGCTCCAGATCTACTATCTGACCTCGAGCCGTCCGTGAAGAAGATCTCCGAATATCCCCTCGTACACAGATCCGGATCATCCCAGTTACTTCTGCTTAAGAGGATTACTTCGTACCTTCTTCTGAAGTCGAGGAAGGGCACCCGAGCGTCCGAAGGCATCGCGAGAATCGGAGAGATCTCACACATCGACCTCCTAATAGAGCAGTGCCCCACATCGTCTTCACCTACCCATAAGCCAAGCTGAGCTAGTCTATGGGCAGAGCTCATCGCCACACTCTGAACTTGAATGTCGAGAGGAGGCAGATTGAGAAGCGCATCAAGGGCCGCACCCGGAGTAGTGCTCATGGCACCACAGATACCCAGGGACACCGTCCTTTGTAGCGTGGCTAACTTTTTCCGAGCATACAATAGCCTCACGATAGTCCACCACACCACCGATGCGTACGTGAACATCGGCCTAATTATTGCTGTGTAGATCCACATCACTACACGAGGCTTTAGACCCCATGTGGTAGCAAAAGCTCTCCTGCACTGCCCGAAAGCTTTTATAGCACGAATAAGCTTCACTTCCACATGTTTCTTCCAGAGAAGTTTTTTGTCCAAGATTACTCCAAGATATTTGACTTCATCTGAAAGTTGAAGTGTTACACCCTTCATGATTGGAAGCACTAGTCCTCTCAGTTTTCTTTTCCTGGCAAACAAAACAAGTTTCGTCTTACCAGGATTCACTGTTAAGCCGTGCCTCGAACACCAGCTGCCAATCAGATCCAATGCACGCTGTGTATTTCTACATACCACATTCAGATCTTTACCGACAGCCAGTGCGGCCACGTCATCAGCATAAGCTTGTGCGTGCAGCCTTTCTTGTTGCAGTTCGTTAAGCAGGGAGTCGACTAGCATACTCCACAGGAGCGGTGATAGGACGCCCCCTTGAGGGCATCCATTTGTCGCCTCTGTTCTTAAGTAGCAATCGGATCCAGCTTCCGCCAGCAACCATCTCTGCGTCAGCATGGCATGAATCCACCTAACTAAGACATCATCCACGCCATGCACTTTCGCAGCATCACATAGTTCCACGAAGGGCGCGCAATCAAAGGCCCCTTCAATGTCCACAAACACCCCCAGCGCATACTCACCATTGGAGATCGCTCCCTCAACTCTGGCCACCAAAGAATGAAGGGCTGACTCGCATGATTTTCCTCGCTGGTACGCATGTTGCTCATCATTCAAAGGGTTAAACCTAAGCGCCGTAGTACGTATGTGTTGTTCGACAAGTCTCTCTAGGCATTTCAACATAAACGAAGTTAAGCTGATTGGTCTAAAGTTCCTTGGATCGGAATAGTCATCTCTCCCCGGTTTAGGTATAAAAACTACCTTAACCTCTCGCCAAGGTGACGGAACATACCCCAAGGAAAGGCATGCCCAGAAGATTTCTCTCAGGTCTGCCCCCAAGTGGTCAATTCCCTCCCTAAGCATAACCGGATAGATACCATCCAGGCCCGGCGATTTGAAATTTTCAAAAGACATGATTGCATCCCTGACCTTTTCACTAGTGACCACAGAGCTAGTTGTGTACCAGCACTTCCTACTGCTACGAAGAGCAGGGATTTCGGTCACAGGCGCATTTGCCTTCTGCGACTCAATCACCGGGGCTCCCGGGAAGTGAGTCCCAAGTAAAGTCTGCAAAGACTCCTTTTTGGACTTGGTAAAATCACCATCCGAGCGTTTTAGAGAGTCTAGCTTAGCTGATTGATCCTTCTCTAGGACTTTGCAAAGCCTAGACGTCTCCCGTGCGCCTTCCAGTCTTTCACAGTAAGATCTAAATGATTCCCTCTTAGAGGTCCTCACCAACTTCTTATACGTTCTCTGCAAAGTTCTGTAGGCGATCCAGTCATCCTCATTGTTGCTCTTACAAGCTCTGTTGAGACTTTTCCTGGTACTTTTCCTTAGCTTCTGTAGTTCCCGATTCCCCCAGGGAACCGTCTTGCCACATCTGCTCTTACTGATCGGGCAGGCCTCTTCATAGCTACTCATTAGGTCTCTATTCAGAGTGCTCAACCGGGATTCTATTGACTTTGGCGATTTTATCCTACCACTAGGACGCGCTTTGTCTGCAAGAAGCCGATTGAACGTAGGCCAATCAGTGTTTCTTGGGTTTCTTCTTTCCACCACGGGTGTTAGATCCGTGGCTAAAGAGAACACCAAGTAGCGATGATCAGAGAGTGAATCCTCATCTGATACATTCCATCCAGTCATTTATCCAACTATTCCAGCTGAACATAGCGATACATCAATGACCGCCCTTCTGTTTGGGGTGACAAATGTGGGAGTAGTCCCAGTGTTTAAAATCATCAGCCCGGCAGAAGTCATGAAATCAAAAGACTTTTACCCCTGGCGTTACATTTGTTGCTACCCCAGCTGGTATGCTGGGAGTTGGCATCGCAGCCCACCACAAGTTCAAGTCTCTCCGATTCAGCGTACAGAACCAAGTCCTTTAACTCCTGTATCGGCGGCGGGAGTAAGGAGTCAAAGGGAAAGTAAGCTGAGGCAACTATCGTGCGCTTAAGCCTACCATTTTCTCGGTGTTGTACGACGACCGCTGACAGGTCCGGGCTTGAAATCTGTCTGAGCATGGTGGCATCAAGCAGATTGGAAGCCAGAACACAGGTCCTCGGCCGTAATGACCTTTCATCATAAAAGATCTTGGCCCCCGTGGTTGGACTAAGTCCGTAGATCCTACCGCCTCGAACCCACGGTTCCTGTACAAGTGCAATGTAGGGGAGGCTTGCAGTTTTGTCAATTTTTCGCTCAAAAGATAGGACGAAGCCTTGGCACGCCGCAAGTTGATCTGGACAAATCTTATACCTTCAGGCACAGAAACGTCCGGAGTTTAAATCTTTGGATCCCTTTGCAGGGACCCTTAGATAATGTCCGCGTGACCAGTGAAAGAAACTCTATGGGAGAGAATTTCCACTGGATCTCTGCGTTTTGCTCTGGCGATCTGTCCATAGACAGTCACAAAAGCTCGTGCCTCACCACTTCCTAATTTGGTTAAATTTAACCGCATACAAGAAGTAGCTCAGCACCATCCGGTACCTGTCTCTTAGCATCGAGAAACTTCTCTGGTCAAGTACGATTACCACGTTGAAACCATCTTCACCTGTGGTGGGATTCTTCCTGGGATTCATGTACTTGATGATCCAGTGTTTCGCATCGATACCCGGATTCAGTTTGCCGAACATGCCAGTGATGTCACCTGCACTCTTGCGAGGACCAGGGATCCAACAACTGACATAATAGGGTTTGGCCAGGTCGGAGTCCAAAATGGTAAATTTGGGCCGACTGCCAGTACCCAGTTTAAGAACGATCTGTGTGCGCCACTCCTTAGATGTTTGATTGGAGCAGGCGACTTGGAGGTGACCATCCACAAACTTCGCTTGCGTGAAGTTGTAAACTGGTCCCGACTCCGCTATCTCTCGCCACAGTTCGTTCTTAAGGATAGCGCACTGACCTTCGGTCAGTTTGCCACCCTTGCCAGACACACCTATCACAACAACCAGCGAAGAAGACGCAGTTTCTGCATACGTTCTCCTCCCTACCCTTGTGGAAGGTGTGTTTGTGCCAGAAGGGCCAGCCTCTGCAAGATCTCTCTCGCAGATTTTGACACCTTTCGGCACCTTGCGCTCAGAGATGCCTCAACCTTGCGTCTCTTTCGTGCGCCGCCGCTGGCAGATTTGGCCTCTGTGCTGGCCGGCTGGGAGTTCTTCGGTGTGACCGGTCCCTCCTTACCTTTCAGCATCGTCGCTGAATCCCGATTTGCATCAGGAATCATCGATTTCTTGAACAGAGTCCTCTTCTGTCGACGGCTAAGAGCTTTCCCTGGTTCACGAAGTCCAGTCGGCGTAGCTTTGCATCCAGCTGCCGGTCCAGAACATTTCTCCTCCGAACATGCGATCTTAGCATCACCAGCCAACCTTTCTTTCGCTACCCCGGGTCGGCTCAGAGGTTTCGCTGCCTGACGTCCAGTCTCCAGGGAAACACCTGCAGTTAATACTGCATTTGTCTCTCCGTCAGCCTTCGGCGGCAGCTTGCCCCTTTTGCGCAGTCTCCTACGTTGTCTGCGACTGAGAGCCTCCACAGGTTTCCAGAGTTCAGAAGAATGAGCACTCTTACTATCTGTACTTCCCGCGGGCGTCTCATTTGCACTAGTCGGAGTTACCTCCTCTAATGCATCCCTTCTCCTCTTATGTGAGGATTCGGGAAGAAACATCTTTACCCCTGGTACGGCCGTAGTCGGACTTCCAGCTGGTGCTGTACTCGCCTTTCCGGAGCCTGTGATCAGGGGGGATGCTATCAGCAAGTCCGAAAACTTGCTGGCCATGGAGTCTTCCACGATGGTAACCTGTGAGCTTCCACTGCAACCAGGGTCCTCCATTGCAGTCATACATGAGGTTGGGGCCTGCAGAATCCGAGCCCCTGCCGTGCTGAGCACGGGTGGATTTCCAGACTCAGTCTGGCTGTCACCTGCAGAGATAAAATCCTTGGGATTCATCCTCATGCTTACTACAGCCATCAGGCTGCAAATATACACATTTTACTGAGGATAGAGTTACCTCGTTACCTCAAACCCTCCTCCTTTCTCCGGGCTTGGGACCGGCATATCACAAGTTAGACTTAAGAGCGGCGGCATATCACAAGTTAGACTTTTGAGCGGCGCCTTGGGTGTGCCGACCGCATCTGCACGTGCCATTATTCGAAAGTGGGTAGATGATGCTCACAAAGATAGATGGACGGCTGCCGGTGTGGCCAGGCACACGAAGGTATTCCTTCCAGAACCCAACCATGTGACTGCGGGATTCTTGCTCAATAAGAGCAGGAAAGTTTGCAGGGCCATGGTAGGTATTCTGACTGGACACAACTGCCTAGGAGGACATATGTACCGAATAGGTGTTGCGCAGGATGACCTCTGTTTATCCTGTATAGAAGAGGCTGACTCTGCGGAGCATTTGCTTTGTGAGCACCCAGCGTTTGCGCGTCTCAGATATCAATGCTTTGGCTGGGATGTTGCACGCATGCAGACGATAGCCTCTTTTCCCCTATCAGTGATCCTAGACTTTATCAAGAAGTCTGGGAAACTATGGTAGGCAGGGGGAAATGAGTACAATGGGTCCTTTGGCCTGAGTGCTTAGAGGTGCCAATGCGCCTCTCCCCCAACTCACACACACACACACACACACACACACACACACACAAATTAAATACTTCGTTTCCAGAGTTACCAAAAAAATATCGAAGTTTTAAACGGACCTTCCGCGGTCCCTTCGACAATTAATTATAACAAGATCGTCGTATTAATATTATAATTTATTTAGCAACGGCTTATGGAGAACTAACTCGAGTAAACTCTTACAATCGCTTATATGTGATTTTGCGTGCGAAAAATCAGATAACGATCTATATGAAATCTGCTGATTCGATTTGCATCTCTGCGAGTTCTTATCTCGCAGAGTAAACATTTGACATGAAGTTTGCTCGCTTATCTGATTCGTCGACGTGGGTGTTCTTATCTGAGGATGTGACTCTTCCCTCCTTATGTTTAAATTCGTCCTCGAATTTACCTCTAATATTATTGATTTTAATTTTCATTGTTTTTCTTTTTAAATACAAATATGCAAATAAGACAATGAGGACGATTACAATAATTAATGTTATTGAAATGTTTATTGCAAAATGGGTCTGTTTTGTATATTTAATTTCTTGAATTTCTTTTAAGTTTTCTAGATGAAAATCATTTAATTCGTTCCAAATATGTTGTTTTACAAAATCGGAACAGTTTAATTGAACTTTTGGTATTATTATACGAGCTTTATATTCTGGTAATCTATTTGAAAATGTTATGTTGTTTAAGTTTAAGGAACAATTGTTGAATGTAAAAAGGTAATTTCCAATTAAGTCTTGATTTCTTTCATCGCATGTGCTATGCCATATAATTTTTGAATTGATAACAAGGACAGTACCCAGTTCTATTTCTACAATTGAAGCTTTTTCTCTTTTAATTGTTGTACATGTTTCGTTTGTATAAAAACATAATCGGCTTTGTTTCAAATCTTTGAAATTGTTTTCGTTATTGTATTTGTACATAATATTATTGATTTTTACAATGTATTCTTGTTCGAATTTGATTTCGTAATTATTTTGATTCGGAACGGGTATGACAATGTATTTATATGTACTGATAATCTGATGTGGTATTTTAACGACAAAAAGTAGTTCCAAGGGATTCTTATTGTTGATGGCTACTGCTATTTCTAAATGTTTCAGTTTAGCTATATCTATGTCATGTTCTATAATTTCTGTTGTTGTTAACATATTCCTACTCATTAATCCTAATCTAGCTGACATTAAATTGTCTTGTAGAATTTCTAATTCATTTTGTAATATTTGAATGTTAACTATAGTTGCTAAATAAGATATTTCTATTTTCCATCTTTCTGCTGTCTGATTCAAGGATTGTTCGATGATTTTTCTATCTATTTGAATGGTTGATATAACTCTCTTAATTTGTTCTTCTAATCTATTATTTATAGTCATCTGCTTATTCATTCTATTTATTAGTTCATGATTATTTTGATCCACTGCTTTAAAATGTTCTTCAATGTCTTGTCTATCGGTTGCGTCCATGATTCCAAATAACCAGTTATAAATGTTACCTACGGGGTCAATTAATCCTCTTCGTTTTCTAAATTTCAAGTTCAGATTTTTCTTTCTATTCTCACAAATTTCCTTGTATCCTGATTTATTTGCTAAAGATGAATAATTACAAGTGTCAAATAATTTATCTGTGGTAAATAAAGTTCTTGCGGTTGTTATAGTAAGTTTGTTTTGAACGATAGTGTCAAGTATGTTCTGGGATAATTTAGTTTTGTAGGATTGACCTAGTTTTAATTTTGGTCTATATTCTTTTGGTAGTAATGTATGTAATTGATGTTCCATGTCATCTAATTCTTGATCTAATGTCCATTGTCTGTGGTCATGAATACCTAGCATGTTTGTTTGTCTGATTTCGTCAATTTCTGTTTTAATATGTTCCAAGTTCACTTTGTGTAAAATCATATGTCTTCCGGTCACTAGTTCTATTTGGTCTGTTTTAATTTCAATATAACCTGTATCAGAATTGATCCTGTCGATCACTAACGTCGCCGACGTCAGGTGTAATAGAAATATTTGATAAGTTATCATTATTTTCAATGTTGTCAACATCTTGTACTTCCTGTTGGTTGTTGGGTAGTTCTCGACCTGTAATTATAATGTTCTTTTTGGGTCTTTTTATATTAACTTTTGCTATTCTATCATTATATGTTTGTATTTTAAATTTAGGTTCTAATTTATTTCTTCCCGCTTTCGGGTTCTTAACTAAAATTTCGTTTCTTGTTTCTGTATATTCTTTTCTCGTTTTATTTTCACGCGTTAACATAGCTTGCTTGGCTTTGTTGATTCTTTCAAAAACTGTGTCTTTATCTATTCTTCCTGAATGTACATCTATTGGCCTTTCATTTGTTGTAGAATGTATTTGTCTATTATAAAATTCAAGGGCTTCCAAGAATTTCTCCTTCGTCGTTTGGTTCAGTATGCTTTTATATCCTGCTCTCATTTTTTCCTGAATTGTCTCATGGAACCTTTCGATGTCTGCATTTCCAGTATGTGAAAGCGGCTTCGTTATATGAAGTTTGATATCCTTAATTTGGTACACCTCTTTTAGAAATACTGAGTCAAAATCGCCATCTCCAATGATTTGTTTAGGTCTGCCCATTGTCGTTAAAATTGATAACAGTCCTTCTCTCATGTCTGCCATGTTTTTCGATTGAATCACTATCCCCACTGCAAACTTTGAAAACTGATCTATGCTTGTCATGATAGTCAAGCCATCTATAAAGAATAAGTCCATATGTACTATTTCTCCAGAGTCTTTTGGTGTTTCTGATAAATTTAGTAAAGGTTTAATAGGGTTTCTATCAACTTTCATTTCGTTACATGTATTACAAACGTTAATAAATCGATTTATGTATAATTTTAAATTTGGAAAATAAATCTGCCTTTTCAACCCTTCGTAATTTTCTGTTACTCCTGCATGACCTGTTTCTCTTTCGTGATAATCTTTTATACGAGCCATAAGCTCATCTTCATTTTCTACTTCTTTCAGAATGTTCGAAACTTTTATGAATTTGATTTTGCTTCTGTTAAAACCGTTAATTAGTATTTGTTGCAAAACATTAAATTGAGAATCATTTAGTTCACTGTAAATTGCTACTTGTCCTCCACGTAATCTCTTTTTTAAAAAGTCGATGGTTAGGTTTTCGTAAGTAGTGTATTCCCAGGGTAAAATAGTTCTTCTTCTATTATTTGATTTAAGTTTATGTTCTGGTTTTTCTATTTCGACAAATAATATCTGTTGTTTATATTTATTAACATAATCGTCTTTTATGGATATGTGATCATTAAAATTTTCACTTTGGGAATGTACTGTATCTCCGCTTGGGCTATTGTTGTACTTCTGTGATGATGATGGTTCTTTTCTGACCCTTCTAATATCTGGAAAAAATTGTAAATTGTAATCTGCATTTGATGATCTACTTGATGCTCGATCTCCTTGAACTCGGTAAGGTAAAGTTTTTACTGATGTTATGTTAATTTTATTTTCCTTATTTGGAACATCGTCTATCATATTAATTTCTCCTGATTCACGTAGTCTCGATAAGAAATCTGCAGGTATATTTTCTTTTCCCTTTATGTATTCCAATTTGATATTATATTCTCCTAGTTTCAATATCCAACGTTGTAGTCTTGGTGTAATATCCTTTCCTTTGAATTTCTGATAAAGCCATTTAATTGGTTGGTAATCAGTTTGTAAATCGAATTCTCTTCCATACAGAAATGGTCTTAGATAATTCACTGCCCAAACTATGGCTAGCATTTCTTTTTCTATTGTAGCGTATTTCTTTTCATGTTCGTTCAAGGTTCTGCTTATGTAGCAAATGGGATGTTCCTTTTGACTTAACACTGCTCCGATAGCATAATTGCTAGCATCCGTAGTTACTTTAAATCTTTGGATAAAGTCAGGATGTCTGAGGACTGGTGCTGATGTTAACAAATTTTTTAACTTTTCGAAGGCACCGACATATTCGTTGTCTTCCAGATTTACTTTCTGATCCTTCTTTAAGTACTTTGTCATCGGCTGTGCTACTTTGGCATAGTCCTTTATAAACTTCCTATAATATCCCGTTAAGCCCAAGAATGACTTAATTTCTTTAGAGTTTTTGGGAATTTGTACTTTGAGTATTTTTTCAATTTTATCCATGTTCGGTGTTGTGCCTTCTGATCCGATAGTATGACCTAGAAATTGTGTTTCTTTTTTGAAAAAGACACACTTGTCAACTTGTAGTTTTAAATTTGCTTCTTTTAATTTATTAAACACTTTTTTAATGTTTTGTATGTGTTCCTGTAAGGATGTTCCGAAATTTAAAATGTCATCTAAGTAAACTAAACACACTTTATCGATATAATCTTTTAAAACATGGTTAATTAAACGCTGAAAAGTGGCGGGTGCGTTCTTGAGTCCAAATGGCATTCTTGTATATTCATAGTGTCCAGTTGCTGTTGAAAATGCTGTTTTCTTAATATCTGCTTCCTTCATTCGGATTTGATGAAATCCTTTCGCTAGGTCCAACGTTGTAAAGTATTGTGCTCGTCCTAACTTTTCTAATATTCCATATATATTTGGTATTGGGAATTTATCATCTACAGTAACTGCATTTAGTTTCCTGTAGTCTATAGCCAATCTCCATTTCTTTTGTCCTGAATTATGTAGTTTTTTAGCAACAATTACTACTGGTGAGTTATACGGCGAATTACTTTCCCTGATGATACCTTGTTCCAGCATTTCAT
Organism: Nemotelus nigrinus; assembly: GCA_947369275.1. Classification (NCBI taxonomy): domain Eukaryota; kingdom Metazoa; phylum Arthropoda; class Insecta; order Diptera; family Stratiomyidae; genus Nemotelus; species Nemotelus nigrinus. The sequence goes on along the minus strand of OX376372.1, from coordinate 100,359,328 downwards.
TTATTTGCCTTTCTATCTCTTTATCGTGAATTTGTGGATTGCGATACATCTTCGAATATATTGTAACTTCTGTTGTTGTCTTTATTTCGTGTTCTATTTGATTCGTTGCAGAGAGACTATCTCCTTCCAGATAGAATATTCCTCTATAATCTCGAATTAATTTACCCAATTCTCTTTTTTCTTCATCGTTTAAATTGTGCATATTTATGTCTATTTTGTCCTGAGGCTCCATCGGATGAATTTCTTCATATTTTATTTTATTTAAATCACTTGCACTAATTTCACTCTCACTTTCTAAAAATGACACTGAATTTTCACCAAACGTTACAATTTTATTGTTAAAATCTATTTTTGCACTTGTATGCGACAATATGTTTGTACCGATTACTGCGTCAAACTTTCTTCCAGTTAAATCTGCTAATTTCCACCTCGTGAATTCGCGTACTCCAATTTCTGGAGGAGTTTTTGTAATTGTTTCGTAATCGATCCCTAGATTCCCGGATATAGTACGATAAGCTTGATTTGTTGCTATTGTTTTGGGATGATTACCTAATTTCTTTATATTTAAAATTGATATGGTAGATCCTGAGTCAACTAATGCTTTCACAGGATAATTGTTGATATGAATTGTTATTATGGGAAGATCTGTGTTTCCGAGGCTGGTGCAGGAAAATTTTCCTGAGTTTGAATCACGTTTGTTTCCATCAGTTCGACTCTATCTCGATTGTTAAAATTTTGGTTATTGTAATGATGATTGTTATAGTTATTGTGGTCGTATCTATGACTGTGTCTGTCTCTGTTATAATTATTGTTTTCGTTCTGATGTCGGTTTTGTCGGAATTGATGAGAATTGTCATAAAACCTACGTCTATGATAATTATTCCTATGATTAGAAAACCTACCGCTCTCATTATTATTTTGATTGGAATTATTAATATTTTCAGGATTATTAGGCTCATTTTTTCTCTCTTCTGTGGATCTGTTATTAAAATGTTTATTGTTCTTGTGTTTCTTCTTACTATAATTTTCGTAATTATCAATATAACCTGTCTGTATCAGTTCATGATACGCTTCATCCAAAGTACTCACATTTTTGGTACGCAAGTACATTGCATCCGTTCTATTAATTTTACAAAGGAACTTTTCGAGAATACTTATCTCATTAAGTTCAGGTTTAAATTCTAATGGTCTACTTGTATCTAATATATATTTTAAATTCAATTTGTCCAAAATTCTTATCAAATAATTATATAAATCTTTTACATTTTTAGAATAGAAACGATCAGCTTGCTCCTTCAATTTAAGAAATGACTCCTGTACTCCAAATGCTTTTATTAGTGCTCCTTTCACGTTTTCCCATGTTTTGTTGGTAATCCTTCGTATAACGATTGCGGCCTTCCCTTGAATTTTTGAATTTAATATTTCTGAGATGTATTTTGCTTCATTTTCGTCTGTTATTAGTGACATCAAGCCTTCTACTTCAAGTATGTAGCTATGTAGTTGAAATCCATCGTCTCCAGTATTTGGTTGCATCGCCCTTGCCTCTCGCAATAGCTCCGTAAGTGTTATCGGCATTTTTGAAATATATAAGAAAAAATTGTTTACTAGGCCTTAATTTCTAATTACCTCCTTCAGCAATCTTTTATTTAAATCTTACGGGGGCGATTCTTCTCGTAGATTAGTTTTTATTTTTATTGACCTTGTCAGTAATAAATTACAGCAAGGAGGCGAATTCTTCTAAAATTCTGCCTTCGGGACAATGCAAGTCCTTGTTTAATTATTTATTCACTTTTTATTTTGAATTGTTATTTTTCACTTCACACACTTCGTAGATTCTTTAAAAAAAAGGATACCGGTAAGTGATTATCACTATGAGTCCGATCACTGTACTGAGTTACTTTATAACACGCGTTATTTACTTTACGTTTATAAGTTAACTTTTTGCGACGGACACTTCGGTATCCTACCGACTGCGCCAATTAATTACTTCGTTTCCAGAGTTACCAAAAAAATATCGAAGTTTTAAACGGACCTTCCGCGGTCCCTTCGACAATTAATTACAACAAGATCGTCGTATTAATATTATAATTTATTTAGCAACGGCTTATGGAGAGTAAACTCTTACAATCGCTTATATGTGATTTTGCGTGCAAAAAATCAGATAACGATCTATATCATTGCAATTAATCGCAATTAGTTGTAGTACGGGAACAGACCTATTATTAAGTCATGCTTAGCGGTGATAAATTATCGCCACAAAAATATTCGACATTCATAGCAACAGTACGCAAAAAATAAGTTGCTTGCCGCGCACATTTGAAATTATTTACTCGCGCCACACTGTTTGACGCTTTTCAGTATTAGGTCTGTTCCCGTACCACGATTAATTGCGATTAATTGCAATGAAGCCGTTCCCATACTCCGTTTTACTGAAAACTGAAAATTTGCCCTCTTTCAGTAAGTACGATGAATTTTCAGTAGGAACTGAGCTACTGAAAAGTGTCAAACCATGGCCTTCATATAAAAGGCCTATCGCGACTTGCAATCTGACAGGTACTAAGCTACTTTTTAAAATGGTGTAGTCCTCTCGCTATTAAGATTTATTGGGAATTGCACAATGACAATTGTTTGACATTTCTCTGACAATAAGTAAATATTAGCAATGTGAATGGTGCTGCTCGGTTGAATCCGCGAATAGAGTCTATTTTCCTATTATCCGGAGACTGGTTTCGAAGTTTTTGTCGCGTAAAAGATATTTCGGATAAGTGTCGTGAAAGTGATGTGTTTATTGTGCTGTTTACGCGAGAACTTTGCAATTTGGAATACCTGCCACCTACTCTCGGCAATGTGAATTGTAAACAATTGCCGTTTGTGGTTGGTAGGATTTATTCCACTTTAAAAATCATCAAATTTTGATAATCTGCAAATTCTTCTACACAAACAATATTTCGGATAAGTGTCCCGATGAATTGAGGTCTGATGCTAAAGACTTTTTATATCTAAATTGCTTGTGAAAGATCCCAAAACAACATTGATTGACATGACATATGAGTTTCCTCATATCTCCTGTAGGTGGATCTCGTGAAATTCTTTATAACCATAAAAAAACATCACTGTGTGGACTGGTTGGGAAAAGTAGCTTAGGTCCGCCATTTTGTAGGTTAATTGCTTTTGCGATAGGCCTTTTATATGAAGGCCATGGTCAAACGGTGTGGCGCAAGTAAATATTTTCAAATGTGCGCGGCAAGTAACATATTTTTTGGGTAATATTGCTATGAAGGTCGAATATTTTTGTGGCGATAATTTATCGCCGCTTAGGATGACTTTGAAATCGCTATTGATCTCCCAAAAACCGAAAACTGACACTTTCGGTTATCAATTTTCAGGAAATACAATGAGAGCGTTCCCGTACTTTTCATGAAATTCCCCCACCACACGATTCAGGAAAATTCAGTAAAATTCAGTAACTGAAAGTACGGAAACAGACCTATTAAGTCTGTTCGCTTACTTCAGCAAACTGCAGCAGTAAGAGAATTTGGCAACTGGCTTCTTTTTGCTGCAAAATTTGGTTTGCAGCAAGAGTACAAAAACAACTTTCTGCGAATCTATTTTAATATATTATAATAGATTCAGGTACGTGAACAGACCTATTTTTAAGTAGCTCAGATCAGTGCCTTCTAGAAAAACGGACCGTCATGCAGAATGATGACGTCATGGTTTGAGGGAAAATGTCGCGAAAAACCCACGCAGTCTAATGGGACGTCAGCGGGAAAATATTAATTGTTCAGGTTGTGGTAAAACAATTTCTTCTAGAAGTACGGGCCACCAAGCTACGTAATCGTTGTCGCTGTGACATCATGTTGAAAGGCAATTTCGACATTTCCACGAGGCATTGCCGATATTGCTGAGGCATTGCCGAGATTTCACCTGCGGTTTTTTAGGTAAAATATGAATAAAACGTTAGTTTTTTGTGCGTGGATGCGTTGTAATAATAATATTTAGACATAACTTTCATTTTGTATCAATCAATTGTATCGCCCAAGTAAATCAATACGAAACATCACATAACCTAACAGCAACTGATAAACATTTCGTAGCGAATTTATCACATTATACCGCACGCGCCGCATTAATTTTTGATATAGCTGTACACTACTACTGTTTCAAAGATCTCACTTTATTTTCACATCACTCACTTTAACACAACCTGCACAATTAACATTTTCCCGCGGACGGCCCATAAGACTGTGTGTGCTTTTCGCGACATTTTGTCCTACTACTGTGACGTCATCATTCTGAATGCCGGCCCGTACTTCTAGAAAATAAAGTGAGATCTGCAGAACAGTGCTAGTGAACTGCTAAAACACAAATTAATGCGGTGCGTGCGGTATAATTGGAAAAATTCGCTACGAAATGTTTATCAGTTGTTGCTAGGTTATGTGAAGTCTTGTGTCGATTTACTTTCGATACAATTGATTGATATAATATGCAAGTTATAACTAAATATTATTATTACAACGCAGCCACGCACAAAAAACTAATATTTTATTTATATTATAGCTAAATATGCGCCCGTGAAATCTCTCTGTTTATCGACACCGCCTGGGGGATATGCTTAAATTCCCCGAATAATTGAGGTCATAGCTAAAACGATTACGTAGCATGACGGCCCGTACTTCTGGAAGCCCAAAAAACAGTCTAACTTTCAAAGCGAGTAGACGTTGTGTCCAGTCAGCTCTTGTTTTCTGATTGAAAAACAGACAAAAAAAAATTTTCGTTCGATTTTAAATTTCGCGTGTGTGATCTGGAAGTGGTTCTTTTATTCCTGTTCATATTGGACCTTGGTGATATCTTTCATTTCAGCTTTAATTTGTTCTTTGAAAAAATTTCGTGAACTGTAGGTCTGTTCGCGTAACTGAATCTATTATAATGGGCCTTTCCGAATTGTCGTCTTCGCCTTGGTCTTCAGCTTGTTATAACAGAATGTGACGTCACATCAAGTTTAGCCTGCCCGAATAGTTTACCTGCGGCTTGACATTTCTCCACTGTATAGCAGTTAATGATAGTCTGATCTCGCCTTTGTTTAGACGTCAGTGAGGTAGTAGATAGACACCGGCATCAAAAAAGTTAACAATGGCAGAGCGCAGGTGAGGTTTTTGTTAGATTTGCAATGTAAATGAGTTAAATTGATATGTATTATTTCAGAGATCCCCAAGGATATTCAATTATTGTCCTGGCTACTGGAAGCAGCAGGAAAATAAGGAAACGACGAACTGAATCAACAAGTACATCGTTTAAAAGGCCACTAATTAAGCTATGACGGTAAAAGGGGAAAAACATTCCGTTTGTAACAGCAAAAACGAGAATCAGAGTGGTATTGAAAATGATCAGTCTGCTTTTCGCTGTGATCCGGACGTAATTATGTCGCCATCAACTTTGACCGAGCAACGTGACTCCTCATATGTCGATCCAACCGCAAACAAAAGTATTGAAGATGGAAATAGAGTTTTCCGATGGCCGATGTCACCTATCGATTTTGACAATTTCTTTGCGACCTTTTAGGAAAGGAAACCGTGTTTGATCCAGAGAAATGATAGCACATATTTTGCTTAACAAATACCTTGTGCCGCTATTGATCAAATGCTTTCGAAAAATCACGAAAAATCAATTTCACTTTTCGATCGATTTTCTTATTGGAAAGACATTTGCAATGCTCCATTTTCAAATTGAAACACCAAATGTCCCTTTTTAGCTCGAAAAAATGAACTGCACAACCTAAATTGGCGTGAAATGATTGGATACATGTGTCAATGCCATCTATATTTTCGAAGCGAAAGCAACTTCGAAGCAATGTTTCATGCTAAGAACAGAGTACTACTCTTGCTTATTTTCAAGCTAAATTTTCGCCGAAACCGATTTCACGTGAAATTTTGTATGAAAATTTCACGTGAAATCGAACTCAGCACTATGCTGTATTCACTAATTTTCGCTTGCTGAATCTAAGAAGGTTCTATGCCTAAAGCAGGAAAATGAAGGAGTGAAGAGGAGTGGCTCGACGAGAACGATGTAGATCTTTCAAATGAAGTACCGACAGTTGAGCTTCAAGATGCTTCTCCACCTATCACTTTCGAAAACAGTAAAGTAAACCCATGGCCCGAGGAAACTGATTTATGCTTTGACAGACTATGTTTTCCTAATTTTGTTGTTGTTGCTATTGGTATTATTATTATTTTTTATTTTATAACTAGGATTTTCATTGCTATTATTGTTTTTACTCCAAGTGCCTTTTGGATTTACGTTGTTTTCTGTATTTTTTCAAGATATAACTTTTCAGTTTTTTTAATTAAGCTGCGGCCAATAAAAATAGTCAATAAATAAATAACTGAAAAGCCAGGTATAGGGATATGAATCCTTATCCATACCATACAGGAGTGACAACTACAATCATTTGACTACGAAAAGGTGCGCTCTATCATACAACTTTTTCAACTCGGAGTCGATTTGAAATGGAAAGCTGCGAAAAATGGAGTGGAAATGAAAGATATTAAGGCAGTGACGTCATCGAAACTCTTCAAACCAACTAACACTACGTGTAAAGAATGTAACTCAAAAAACGAAACGCCGAAAAGCACACGCTTCAAACTAATAGGTGGATACGGCAAAAAAAAGTTCAATTATTCATTTATCTGTGATTGAAAGTGGCAGAAGCAGTTGCATTATTCTTATCGTTCTTTAGTCGCGAAGTTGAGTTCTCATACTACCAGTATACACAAAATATTTGATTTTATTTTATTTTTGTCTTATTATATTTATCACTCAAGGCTTTTAAAATAAACAAATAAAGAATTAACAATTTCAATAGCATGCTTTCAATATGCGAATAAACGTTTACGTATCAGGTGGAGGAAGGGTAAAACGGTTAGTGGTTTATATTAGTAGTTTACAGAAAAAATCAGTTGACAATCTTCAATCAAATAATTTGTCAACAAATTTTTTGAGCACTAAGCTCAACTGGTGGTCGGTTTTTTTGTCTCAAAAATTATCCCGGTATTACTTGATCTTCACAATCCTTACAAATTGTACAAACATTCACTTTATTTTACAAATAAAGTGACTTTTTCCTCTTGTTTCGTGAAAGGGATCCGCTTGCCCACAAAATTTTTTTCTAAAATATGCGATTCCACATGCATTTTCGCAAGACACAAGTATTTTTTTAAAAACATCAGCTCATAATTTATTTTGAATCATAAGAAATTTACAAGACTCAATGTGCACTTAGTTCATTTTACCATGTCAATTTTTGATGCCCCGAAAAATTACAGTATTTTAAAAATTTTATTGTGCGCACCATAAACTTGGCTTATGTATTAATTTTTTACAAATTGTTGCTAGACGTCTTCCTGTTTCCTAAAAACTAGCCAATGTTTAATTCAGCTTATGGTACAATTCTAAAAAAGTAACGTTTACATTACTTACTCCTACAATTGTTCTTACTAATGTTCGAAGAACAATAGTATTAAACTCGTTTCGCCGAAATTCATATTTCTTTATTTATATATATATATATATATATATATATATATATATATATATATATATATATATATATATATATATATATATATATATATATATATATATATATATATATATATATATATATATATATATATATATACATATATATATATCAGCAAAATGATTAAGGGAGATAATCTCTGGAGTGGCCGATCCGATTGAGCTGAAATTTTCGGAAAACATAGATGTATATAGTAGGTAGGTCCATGACTTTCTCAAATTCAGATATCTTAAACCTTTCGGCGGCGGCGAGCGTTTTAGTGAATTTTGAGGAACTCTTATATTTCAAAGCAGTGTTGTTGACTAAAATTTGGCACATATAAATTTTCAGCATAAAGCGTTTAACCCTGTAGTTAAGGCAGGCTGCTGAAAAAAAATCCTTCAAATCATTGACCTTCCTGAAAAAATGATTTTTGACAAAAGTTTCAAATCTTTGATAAATTTTATCCTTTTTCCTTCATCTCAAGATAAAATTTTCAAAATTCCGATTTGCACAAGAACGGCAACCCATCACCAAATTACCTCTGTTTTCAGCACTCGAAAGTTCTGTTCACGAGAACTGACGACCGGTTTATCCGATCATAATGAAATTCACAGAACGTGTTGGTATTAGCTAGGACCAGGTCTGGTAGAAGTGATTTTGAAATGCGGGCAACCCTGTGGCAGTGGTACCATCTTGAAAAATAACTGAGAAAAAAACAGCTTTTTGGCCTACAGCGTCCGATTTATTCATCAGATTTTAACAAAACTCACACAGTACTTGGATAATACTCTATGTAACATTTGGTGAAAATTTGTGTGAAAAATAAGAATAGGGCTGGCAGCTGTGGTGATTTTTGTCTCATAAATCTTGCAAATTTGCTCAGCAAAATAAAGCTTTTTTCCCTATAACTTCCGGTCCAGTGTAGAAATTGAAACGAAGTTCATGCAGTAAATGGACCTAAATGTGAAGTAAATGTCGTAGGAATTTCGTACAAAAATCATGAAAGGGCTGCCAGCTATGACAATTTTTGCAATTTTGTGGAATTTCTTTACTGAGCGATTATGTCATTAGATTTGCAATTGAGAATGATCCTGCAATGAAAACTAAACAAATATTAACGTTTTAAAAATTTGAAAAGTTTTGAGGGTGGCAACCCTAAAATTCTTTTCTTCCGTATACCAATGCCTTCTAGAAGTACGGGCCGTCAGGCTACGTAATCGTTCTCGCCGTGACGTCATGAGTTTAGGAAATTTGACATTTCCACGAGGCAGTGCCGATGTACACGGAGATTTCACTTGCGGTTTTTTGGTTAAAATATGAATAAAACGTTAGTTTTTTGTGCGTGGACTCGTTATAATAATAGTATTTAGTCATAACGTACACTTTGTACCAATTAAGTGTATCGCGACAGTAAATCGACACGAACCATCACATAACCTATCACCAACCGATAAACATTTCGTAGCGAATTTTCCACATTATACCGCACGCACCGCATTAATTTGTGTTTTAGCTGTTCACTAGCACTGTTCCGCATATATCACTTTAGTTTTGATTTACCTCACTTTAACACAACCCGTACAATTAACATTTTCCCGCGGACGTCCCATAAGACTACGTGTGTTTTTCGCGACATTTGTCCCGATGCTCTGACGTCATCATTCTGCATTACGGCCCGTACATCTAGAAGGCATTGCGTATACCTTCAAGCGCAGTGATTCAATCGAAACGAAATTTACTGGTTCGGTTTAACTTAACGTGAAGCAGATTTGGTATATTTTTTGTCTTGCTGCTGACACAGGCTAACCAGCATTAGCCATTTTCGTAAATATTGGACCAACCTTAGAGTATAAAGATATTAAGAGTAGCAGAAACACTGTAAACGCCTGTAGGTGTGTGTCGCGAGTTTGTGCCTTCCCCCTTGCCTTTCACTCTATCACTACATGGGAGCACAAAATCCGGCTGCTGTCAAATTTTGCTAGCCACGTAAAGCAAATGTAAACAATCTACCGACACGCAATAGAAATCGATGTGAAACAAATAATGAAAAGAGGCTTTTTACAAAACGAGCTATGATACGTGACTGGTAAAAGTATGCAAAAGCACCAGAGTTTTGGAAATAGAAGCGGCATAGGCTAAAGTTATTAAAAAAAGGCAAAGACAACTGAGCAGCGAGACATCGCTCAAACAAATAGCACTATCTCACTTTTGAAATGTTAATTCACAAGAAACTTTCCACTATAGCACTTGCTGTAAGGTTCTGAACGAAATCCGACAACTTCCAATTATAAATAATACGCTGAATAGAAATGATTGCCGATATCCCGATTGACTCCGCGAGTTAGCATCTTTGAACGCGACACTTTGACAGCAGCCGGATTTTACTTTTTCAAGATGGCGCGAGGACTGTCGAAGGTCAGTGGCGTAAGTAAGAAGATGATGCATAGGGGCATCTGATTTGTAAATTAAATTTGTTTGAAAATTTCGAGAGGCAATTTAGATATGGGTAGAACACTAGTTAGCAATGTAAAGAATTATAATAATATAAACAATTATTTTATGTGCAGGTATTATTTGGACATGTTATAACTGCACAAAAAATATTGCAAAAAAATTCAAATACGCGCTTCGAAAGCAATTCATAAAGAGCAGCCTGATAAAAAAAACTCCGAATAGCCCGATAAAAAAGAATCGGACTGCTGTCAAATTAATACTATACAACAAACACACACACACATATATATATATATATATATATATATATATATATATATATATATATATATATATATATATACATATATTTATTTATATGTATATATGTATATATAATTATATATATATATATACAATTATACATATATATATACATATATTCATATATATATATATATATATATATATATATATATATATATATATATATATATATATATATATATATATATATATATATATATATATATATATATATATATATATATATATATATATATATATATATATATATATATATATATATATATATATATATATATATATTATATATATATATATATATATATATCCACATATATTAGTTAATTCTTTATTTATTTAGTATAAGGAATATTGAAGCTTGAATATTCATACGTACAACATTTATATATTTTCAAATTTCCGCGCCAAGCCCCTACACCCGAAACGAGCCATTCATCTACGCCCCGAACAATTTGTCCGAATGTTCGTAAATTTTCATAGTATGGGTGAAATCTTGGTAAAATGAAGACAGTCTGCTTGCGTTATTGCGACTCTTAATATCTTTATACTCAAAGGGACCAACAGATGCTTCAAATCACGTACTCATATGCAAAGCATTTGCGATAAAAATAAGAAACCAATTTTTAAATTTTCCAAGTTTTGATGAAATCCTTTCGATGAAATTCTGCGATGAGAACGAAATTCAAAGGATAAGTTGATTTAAGTATGAGCTTGTTAAGGTAAACTTATTGCTGTTTCATTGGGAAAGTGCTGCCAGCACTGAACATTTTCATCATTTGTGTTATAGTTGAGTTTTGTTGCTTGGGACAAGGAATGGTTGTACAAAAAAGTGTATTACGTCTTTCCACATTTTTTTGTCACTCAAAGACAATTTCTTCGAAAATTAGTTTTCTAGCAGTTCAGGTGCGCTAGAGTTTTTTTTTTAATTTCACTTATTAATTTCTAATTGATCGACACTTTTTGCAAAGTTGCTTGTTACTTTACTATCATGAGACGAGTTAATTTGTACAATGTGGAGCAGGTCCTTTTGAGATTCGGTTGTTTGACTTGCTTCGACTAAATTCTGCAAGAAATTTCAAATCAATCAAATTCCGTAGCATTAATCTAAAACCCAGTTTAAAATTATTTACCTTGAAGCTCTCAATAAGAAACAGCTTCGATTGAGCATTATGCTCGGGTGGAGCATTTCCCAACATTACTTCGGCTAACCATAAATAAAATTCTCTGTAAGAAATTAACAGTTTTCATATTGAAACGACACAATGAAAGTATTATTCCTACCGGAAATCTATGTCGTCTTGTAATTTCACTTTGGGCAAACTTTCAGAGGCAGAATTGCTGTTAGGACCACTCGTAGCTCAAAGCCGCAGTTGACATCGAATCAACAAAATCATCGGTTTTTATCAATTTATTAAATATTTACAACGCGAACCGCACTAACTTTTATATTTGCGATTTACTTAACATGTTTCGCGGGTCTCACGTTCATTTCACTTGAATATAGCACGCAAAACGCGCACAATTTAGATTTTCACGCGGACCAGTCACCATATTTAAACCACTAGTAACCATTTTTCCGAAATGTCAAAACAAGACAAGACAAAGAATCCGGACAGTCGATCTTGATCTCCCATAACTATTATAATAGGTCAGTTAAAACGCTGACGTCGTCATTATCTGTTATACGGAGATCAAGACCAAGTCGGAAAGGCCCAGAGTACGAAATACTGGGAAATTGGGGAATGTCTTCGCTCTGCACTTCAAATAACTCCTTAAGAGCATTTGACGCTCAGATACAGCGCACGTCCTTCTCGCTCAGAGGCATTTTCGAAATGATATTGCATGCCATGAAATTGCCCACACACAGATGGCATACCATAAATTTGACAGTCGTTGCCATCGGAAATGGCAGAGTAAATTGCCAATCGAGCCCCGGTGTTATCTACGGCTTGATATTTCTCCACTGTATAACAGTTAATGATAGTCTGATCTCGCCTTTGTTTAGACGTCAGTGAGGTAGTAGATAGACACCGGCATCAAAAAAGTCAACAATGGCAGAGCGCAGGTGAGGTTTTTGTTAGATTTGCAATGTAAATGAGTTAAATTGATATGTATTATTTCAGGGATCCCCAAGGATATTCAATTATTGTCCCGGCCACTGGAAGCAGCAGGAAAACAAGGAAACGACGAACTGAATCAACAAATACATCGTTTAAAATGCCACTAATTTAGCTATGACGGTAAAAGGGGAAAAACATTCCGTTTGTAACAGCAAAAACGAGAATCAGAGTAGTATTGAAAATGATCAGTCTGCTTTTCGCTGTGATCCGGACGTAATTATGTCGCCATCAACTTTGACAGAGCAACGTGATTCCTCATATGTCGATCCAACTGCAAACAACAGTATTGAAGATGGAAAGAGAGTTTTCCGATGGCCTATTTTACCTATCGATTTTGACCATTTCTTTGCGACCTTTTAGGAAAGGAAACCGTGTTTGATCCAGAGAAATGATAGCACATATTTTGCTTAACTAATATCTTGTGCCGCTATTGATCAAATGCTTTCGAAAAATCACGTCGAATTCACCAAAAACGTTGATGTGACTTCCTATCAAAATGGTAAGTAATTGATTTGAAATAGCTATATTTTTGTTTCATGAAAATATTGAGCCCTAGCTTGGTGAATTATTTGCATTTTAGGTGTTGGAAAGACTCAACCCGGATGGGCGAGCCCAAACCTTTACTATGTGACCGTTCTACGAGGATGGCTGCAGTATTCGACTGTTGAATCCACAAAAATTCCTTCAATCTATTTATGTAGTGAATGCAGCGCTCTTAGAGTTTTATGGTTGGTGCTAATGCCTATTTATGGTTGGTGCTAATGCCTATTTAACGCCTCCAAATAGTCAAGGATTTGCGCCTCATTTTGACGACATCGAAGCTTTTGTTCGTTTAATTGAAGGTGAAAAACACTGAAAACTTTACAATCATTGGTAATTTCGCTAGATTCTCATGAGATAATTCTGTGTATGTTTTGCAGATCTGAGAATGAGAAGCTTGCACGATTTTCATCCTTAAATTTTTCTTAAAAAGAAATCGGTGCACCTTTTCTGGATAAATTATTAAACTCGGTGATGTATTGTACATTCCTCGAGGAACGATTCACCAGGCGTGCATAGAACCCGGTAATCATTCACTATACATCACTATTAGTGTGTATCAAAACCATGCATTTGCCGATCTTTTCGAAATCCTCTTACCAAAAACGTTATCGCGAGCGATTTAAAACGAAGTTTGTCTTCGACGAGGCCTGCAGTTAGATAATTGGTATAAGTTGGGGGAAGTGGTCCGATGTTGACAATGAACGTGCGGAAATACTAGGCACCGTTAGAAAATTAATGACTAAAGTCTTACGCCATTCCGATGTGGATGAAGCTGTTGATTTGATGGCGAAAAAGTTTCAACATGATGCAAGGTCTCTACGAACGTGGTCTGCTTATGGTGTTTGAACCTATGCGATAATTATATTGAATGTTGCTATCAAAAGTAATTTTTGTCTTGATACTATTTGTAGTTATTTGTTTTGAAAAATTAAAAGAGTCATAAGATTGTAAAGCATAATTTGTCAGTAATAAAATATTTTCGAATGATCGTAGTTGTCTCTATTTCAACCAGTTTCGAAGTAGACGAAATCATCTTCAAAATTCTGCATTGCCATTTAACAACTTTAAAATATATATAACTCATTTATTTACAATTACAATCACCCCGATTGTGAATGTCACGTTAAGTCACGCCGACGTCGATTTACTGTCGACACTTGAAAAAGCGATTGTAGACGTCGATCTACATCGACAGTTGTCACGTCGATCGACAGTTTTCGTCGATCAATGCAGAGTCCGTGACAGAAGGAGGAAAGCGAAAAATGTTTTTGAAAGATTTGAGATTTGAAAAAACGAACGAACGCCGTTCTTTTAGAATCTTATGTTTTGAAAGCTAATGGTACGGGTGGTAGATATTACCGTTAGTAGTATTTAATTGATTCGCAAGTATCAATCATCACAAAAGACGTTAAAAGAAAAGAAACTCTCGCGAAACGTCGCAAAGCGGCGACAATGTAAGTATGGATTTTAGTTAATAAGCCGTTCACACTGCACTCTAAATCAAGTAAATTTAGAAGCTGTCAAAGTTAATCAGGTAAGCGTTCACACTCCTCGAAGTGATTTAGAATGAGGAGATTTAGAGAGACAAATGTCATTCGAATTTATGTGTACAATCTTTTTTGCGTGAAAGTTGTTGAAAATGGTGCAGGAATATGCAAGAACATTTTTTTTTCACTTTGTACAACTCACATTTTCCTTTTTTATTCAATTTTTGCTATTTTAGGACGAAATTCGATTGACATTTCATTCAAATCTACTCTCGCTCTCACGGATGGAATTGGCCGCGCTCTGAGAAAAATTCGCCAGGGAAAAAATTCACAATAGTACCTGTGTTCATTAACTAAATCTACTAACCAGCACAACTCACTTAGTCATCAGCAAAATAATCAATTAGTTCATCGTCCAACAACCACTGCCCAGCACAACATACTCACTCATCAACGCATCAGCGAATAAACCAATAAGTTCATCGATCGACAACCGGTAACTGGAGCAACGCACATACGCATCGACCCATCAGCGAATTCCACACGGTCAACCGTTTACTGCATTCAACAAATCCGTTGATCAGCTAAATTGTTGACCGAGTTGCGGAAACTTACATCAGCGAGTCGATTTTAAGAATGCGACAACAGTTTGAAGTCAGCAACTTCAATAAAAATAGATGATGCATCATGATAGCAAATTGATATAAATAATGTACAAACATCGAAAATAAAAGGTGTTCTGTTTTGATTGCAAACTAAAACAAGTCGTTTCATTTTTTCGTTTTCTTCCAGAACATTGGTCCTTCGAACCGGATTTGAAGTACTGGTCCTCAGAAGTGCGCTAACAATTTAGCAGAGGCGTGTACAGAGCACACCGGTATACAGATATACAGAGCACACCGCAGACTAACGTCCAAATCGAAGCATTATGACTGACGCAGCATCATCGCAAAAATTAAATTTCGATAGCGTCAACCGCATCATCTCGAACTTAAAGAAGGATGGATCGAGCCGACATTCACTGGCGTATTTCGAAACCAGGTTAGCACGCCTGGAAGAACGCTGGAAAGCATGCGAGGAAATGCATGCTAACGCATATGCCGCATTGAAAGAAGATGGCGACAGGGGACTTCTGGCGAAGTATGTGGATGACTTCGGGGGCATTGAGGATTTAGTTCTGGAACACCAGACAATCTTCAAGGAAGGAATCTACAGATTCCAGCCTAGTTGCTCAGGACAATCGCAGATGTCTACTACTGGAAATGAAGGCTTGCGACTGGAACGCATCAAGATCCCTGTGTTTGGTGGAAACTATGGAGATTGGATAGCGTTCCGTGATTTATTCCGCAGTACGGTTCATGAGAACCCAGGATTGCAAAACGTCCAGAAAATGCAATACCTTCGCAGCAACTTGAAAGGCGAAGCGGAAAAATTGATCAGTCATTTAAACATAATTGACGACAATTATGAAGCTGCCTGGACACTGTTATGCGACCGTTATGACAACATGAAGATCATAGCGCAAGAGCTTATGCAGCGTTGGTGGGATGCCGGACTGTGCCAGGGTAACCACGCGGCTAGCCTACGAGAGATGGTTAATACAACCAACCAACTCAGAGCGAGCCTTAAAACGCTAAAAATCGATGGTTTCGACCTCGCCACAGTGTTTATCCTGAACAGCAAACTTGACAAAGATTCAAGAGCTGAATGGCAAAAGCTAATAAGTGAGAGTACAGATGTACCCACTTTAAACAAGTTGATGACTTTTCTAACGCAGAGATTCACGGTGCTAGAAACATTAGCTCTATCCAAGCCATGTTCGGAATCAAGGTCAGCAAAAAGGGCCATCACGCATACCGTACAAGTCTCATTAGATCGTTGTGCCATGTGCAATGATCAGCACCGGTTATTCGAGTGCCAGCAGTTTCAAAAAGCTACAGTGGACGTAAGACGGGAGGTGGTAAAAAACAGACGATTGTGTTTTAATTGTCTGTCGAATAAACACTCAGTCAGCCAATGCCAGTCGAAGAAGAACTGCAAACATTGCACCAAACGACACAATACTCTGTTACATACGACAGATGATAAGGTGTTCAGGCCACAACGGTCAGAAATGTCTTATTCCAAACCTGCCAACATTCAGGCACAAGCACATAATGCAATGTTGTGCAATACTCAGGCACTGCTTGCAACCGCACTGATAGCGATAAACAACAGTGAAGGTGAGACCGTAACGCTCCGAGCATTACTGGACATCGGCTCACAACGATCATTCATAACAGAAGCTGCTGTGCAACTGTTGGGACTACGACGCAACCATTCCAAAGTATCTATAGGAGGTATTGGATGTACAGATACAGTTACGACACGGGGAATCGTCGATATCATAGCATCTGTGGGAGCCGGTAAGCACACTGTTCCTTTACACTTCTCCGCTATGATACTTCCTAAGATAACGACACTGTTGCCCGCTACTAGTATCAAGTAGCCTTACCTACCCGCATCAAAAAACTGAAGCTAGCAGACCCTGAATTTAACCATCCTTCGCGTGTTGACGTATTGCTAGGAGCCGATGTCTATGGCAACATCGTAACGCATGGGTTTATTCAAGGTAACCCATGCGCACAGAACACAAAGCTAGGCTGGGTTTTATTTGGATCAACCGCTAGTACGCAAAACAACGTTGGCTTTACGTCATTCGTAGCATTTGAAGAGCTTGACAAAGCTATTAAACGGTTTTGGGAACTCGAAGAACCTCAAACAACGATAAAGCTGTCACCAGACGAACAGCAAACGGAGAGTCATTTCTGTCAGAACACACGTAGAAGATCGGATGGAACATATGCAGTAATGCTGCCATTCAAAGACAACACCGACCGCAGAAAGGAACTTAAAGAATCTGTTCGTATAGCACACATTAGGTTTCGACAATTAGAACAGCGTCTCGGCCACCATCCTGATCGTCGGAAGGAATACCGCGCTTTCATGAAGGAATATTTAACTCTTGGTCATATGGAGAATCTACTCCAGAGTACGGACTGTTACTACCTTCCACACCATGAAGTGATCAAGGCAACAAGTTCCACGACAAAGCTACGAGTCGTCTTCAACGCGTCGCAAAAAACAATGGGTGGGAAGTCATTGAACGACCTACTACATGTTGGTCCGGCAATTCAAAACAATCTTCTCCATCTATTATTCAGATGGCGAACCTATCCATATGTCATGGCCGCCGACATTGAGAAAATGTATCGGCAAATACAAGTTCATGAAAGTGATCGCGATTACCAGCGTATATTGTGGAGATTCTCAGATAAAGAGCCAGTTAGTCACTACAGGCTGAAGACAGTCACATACGGCACTGGGTGTGCACCGTTTTTAGCTATTCGCACTCTTCAACAACTAGCAATTGACGAACGTGATAACCATCCAGAAGCTGCTGAAACATTGTTACAAGATTTCTATGTTGACGACCTTCTAACTGGCTCGGATGACTTAACGCACTTAAAACACTTGCAAAGTGAGCTGACAACAACGCTTCGCAAGGGAGGTTTCCATCTACGAAAGTGGTCAGCCAATCACACAGAGCTGTTGAAAGCAATCCCAGAGACTGACCGAGCGAATCAAAAGCCAATAGAACTGGCTTTATCTGAAGAAATTAAGAAACTAGGATTGCAGTGGCATCCTGCACAAGACGTTTTCTCGTTCAGGGTCCAGCCAGTCGACGACCAAAAGCTAACAAAGCGTTCTATTCTTTCAGAGGTAGCGAGACTATTCGATCCACTGGGATGGCTCCAACCTTGCATAATCATCGGGAAAATCGCCATTCAAAGCCTATGGTTACGACAGTTAGGCTGGGATGAACCGGTTTCACCAGCTGATGTGAAGGACTGGTGTGAGACACGTAAACAATTATCGGCACTCGAGAAGCTTAGAGTTCCCAGATGGATCAACTCTACAAGCAGCACGACCATAGAACTGCATGGGTTCTGCGATGCGTCTGCGGTAGCCTACGCAAGTTCAATCTATCTACGTGTATTAGAACCAAACGGACGTATATCTACAAATTTACTCACTGCAAAAGCAAGAGTCGCCCCGACAAAGAAGGTCTCTATTCCGAGACTCGAGCTCTGTGGTGCCGTCTTATTAGTAGAGACGATGAGGCAACTAAAAAAAGCCTGCAATTGGACAAGTATCAAAACGTACTTCTGGTCCGATTCAAAAATTGTTCTAGCCTGGATACAAAAACCAGCAGCAACCTGGAAGGTTTTTGTGGCTAATCGCGTCAGTTTAATCCAGGACGGCTCAGCTCCTCACGAGTGGCATCATGTCACTACAGACAACAATCCCGCTGACGTAGCGTCAAGAGGAATCCGTCCTGAACAACTACTCCACTCTTCCCTCTGGTGGAAGGGGCCGGGATGGCTTACAAATGCAGTGATTCCTTCAGCAACGAGCTTAGCGCTAACAGCAGTGGAGCAGGAGGCCGTGACGGATGAAGTCCGTTTGGTGGGTCTCGGCGCCACCGAACCCAATCCAGAACCAGAAATACTCAGCAAATATTCGTCTTTACCCAAACTGTTCAAAGTAATGGCTTACATAAGACGATTTACTTACAACGCGTCTCATCCGAACCACAAGCGAATAGGCTCTTTAACTTTTGAAGAACTTCAGGAAGCCAAACTGAAGTGCATACATCTATCCCAGCAACATGCTTTCTCAGAGGAATTGCGCGCACTACGCACCAAAACCGAAGTACCCAGCAATAGTCACATACGCCGTTTAACTCCCCGCATTGACAGACATGGAGCACTCAGGACAGAAGGAAGGTTATACTATGCGCCAATCAGTGACGGCGCAAAGTACCCAGCAATCATACCGCGAGGTTCATTTGCCAAATTGATTGTTAAGCAAACTCATCTTGCAACGCTACACGGAGGAACGCAACTGGTCCTAGCGACCATCCGACAGCAGTATTGGATTACCAACGCACAGTCTTTTGTTAAAAGCATACTGCATGAGTGTCTCACTTGTTTCAGATCCATTGCACGTCCAGGAAACCAGTTAATGGGACAGCTACCACCACCTAGGTTCCAGATGGAAAAACCGTTCGCGCAGACTGGTTTAGATTACGCCGGTCCCATAACGATAAAATGGAATGGAGGACGTGGGGCTAAAACTGCTAAAGCTTACATAGCTGTTTTTGTTTGTTTATCGACCAAAGCCTTCCATCTCGAAGCAGTGAGCGACCTTTCAACATCAGCATGCATTGCAGCAATCAGACGGTTTATTGCTCGAAGAGGGAAATGTCACTCAATCTATAGTGACTGTGGAACCAATTTTCAAGGCAGTGAGAAACAACTGAAAAAAGCATTCAGAGAAATTGCAAAACGTAGTGAGGAATTTCTTTTAAATGAAGAGATTCAGTGGAGATTCATTCCTCCCGGTAGTCCACACTTTGGTGGACTTTGGGAAGCTGGAGTGAAATCGATGAAACGACACCTAGTAAGAGCAGTTGGTCAACAACTGTTAACCATCGAAGAATTATATACATTCTTGGCCCAGATAGAAGCATGCCTCAACTCGCGCCCTCTTTGCGAAGTAAGCAACGATCCTGCTGACTTTACAGCCATTACTCCAGGGCACTTCTGAACTGGATGCAATTTGTTCGAAATACCATCTATTTCATCAAACAAGCAAATTGACCGCAAATGGGAAGTCGTCCAGCAAATACGGAAACATTTCTGGGATAGGTGGAAGCTCGAGTATCTCACTCGATTACAAGAAAGACCAAAATGGTTGAAGATACGACCCAACATCCAAGTCGGAGACCTTGTACTTGTGGCAGCTGACAATTTTCCATCCACTCACTGGCCACTTGCTAGAGTAACGGAAGTACACCCCGGACCTGATGGTATAGTACGCGTCGTATCGGTCAAATTCCACGGTAGAATAACTAGACGCCCGATCACCAAAATCTGTCGTTTACCATTTGCCAATTCGAATCCTGACACTCCACCAGAAGAGCCTAAGCAATCACCACAGACGGGCTCAATGCTAGCAAGTACAAAGACAAATAAGAGGAAAAGAATCAAGATCGCGCCAATAGGAGACACATGGTCTGAATATTTGTCAAATTACTCAAAGAAACCAAAATCAGAAAAACCGCAGACTCCAACACTAGCGTCCCGCCTGCTGCTTTCTTTGCTAGTGGTGTGCTGTGTACTTCCACCAGTTAAGAGTAACGTTACGATCACCCAACTAACGACCGGATTCTACATTGAACACTTCGGAACTGCACGAATCGACAGAGGAGCATTGAAAATGCAACTTCAACTTCCATGGGAGAATGTAAAGTATGATCAGACTGCTGTAGAGACCGTTATAACCAAATGTCGCGGTTTTTGCCAAGGCAGCTCAAGTGCAGCAACAGAAATTGGATGCTGGGAGTTAGTAAAACACTTAGAAGAATACAGGGAGGAAATCATTCACAACATGAATAGTTTGAGGTTGGTCCACAACAGGAAAAAACGAGGTGTACTTGGAACTTTGTTGACAGCAGTTTTTGGTGTGAATGACGCAGTTTACGAAGACATCAAAGGTTTGTCTGACAATCAGAAGAAAATTATTCGTTCCGTGGACAGCCAAACCAAATTAATGCTAAAGGCCACGACAACGTTGAACAGTACGTCAGGAAGGATCAACACGCAATTAAACCGGTTTCAAGTTCAGCTCCAAAGAGGTTTAGACCGCATCAATAAATTCAGCAGTTGGTATAAGACATGTGACCACAACAAGGTCAACATTCATATGCTGGCTATCTTCAAGCAAGCAGAAAACTATTTAGATGAAGTCTATCATAAATATTCCAGTCTATTGTCCAGCATATCATGGCGCTCAAGCATCTGGGACTCCATCAATATAAACAACGCTCTACAAGACATCAACCACACTCAAACGCTACTTCCAGATCATTTGCAGATTGCATATCAGCCAATGGAGCCAACACAAGTCGACTCTGATGACAACCATCTGAAGCTACTGGCGTTTCTTCCTATCATAGATACGCGCCCTTACGATCTGATAAAACCTACACCAGTCCCGTTCAGCGTCGGAAACAACACTTTTCAAACCTATGACATCCCATCGACAATATTGGGCGTAAACTACAACTTTCAGCAATATTTCGAAGCTTCATCGCAGGACCTTACCAAAATCAAAACTGATCAATATCTTGTGGACATCAGTGTGCTATACGACGTCAATTCAAAATCCAATTGCATCATCAACGAAATGCATAAGGTATTTGGTAGAAAACCATGTCCAATACATGTTTTCAAATCGCACATCATCATATGGAAACAGCTATACAATGCCAACTCTTGGATGTTTGCAACACCAACAGTGACCCCTGGCCAGGCTGTTTGCCACGGTAACCGCGAAAATATTATTCTCAACGGAACAGGAGTCGTTAGCCTTTCACAAGATTGCAGTCTTAAAGTCGAAAACTCACTGTTCACTGCTACCTGGGTTGCATCCACGAGAAACTTCGCTATTTATATTCTTCCACATTCACCTGCCCTCAACCAGAGTTTAAAACTAAACTCTATTCCTCAGCTCACAGCACCAGCAATCATCAAAGCAGATGAATCCTTCGGAGCATATGTGGAACACGAACAAACAATGGTGGAAGAATATCAAGCAATCTCTTGGTCAACTATCCGACAACACGGAACGAGTATCAGCCTTTCGGTCATCATCACTCTGATAATTATCACCACGGGCCTCATCTTAATTCAACGTCACCGAATGAATATAAATATTACCCCAAAACAACAACAAATAACATGGTATGACCGGCCTACGTCGTCTACTAATTAAGAACCTCGTAAGGTTCATGGCGGGCGGTAATGTTCATTAACTAAATTTACTAACCAGCACAACTCACTTAGTCATCAGCAAAATAATCAATTAGTTCATCGTCCAACAACCACTGACCAGCACAACATACTCACTCATCAACGCATCAGCGAATAAACCAATAAGCTCATCGATCGACAACCGGTAACTGGGGCAACGCACATACGCATCGACCCATCAGCGAATTCCACACGGTCAACCGTTTACTGCATTCAACAAATCCGTTGATCAGCTTAATTGTTGACCGAGTTGCGGAAACTTACTTCAGCGAGTCGATTTTAAGAATGCGACAACAGTTTGAAGTCAGCAACTTCAATAAAAATAGATGATGCATCATGATAGCAAATTGATATAAATAATGTACAAACATCGAAAATAAAAGGTGTTTTTTTTTATTGCAAACTAAAACAAGTCGTTTCATTTTTTCGTTTTCTTCCAGAACAACCTGATTTGTACTTGATTAACTCTAAATCTACTTGATTAACTCTGTCAGAAGCCGAAAAAAATGTATGGGTAATCAGGTAGATTTAAGTTGATTTAGCTCTAAAGCGATCAGCTGATCAAAATCGCCTGATTTAGAGTAAAATCAACTGAATATATTGCATTTATTCTCTGCTTTAGAAGACAGAGTGCTATCCATCTTAAGTTTGGGCGCAGCGTTTAATCCTCCTGGATGCAAATTTGGATTTAAGGACTCCATTTCGTCCAACCTGGATTATATGAAGGCCTTGGAAATTCACCGAGACGGATTTTGAAGCGTCAACGTCGAAGGTGGCGGAACTTATAAGCAATGGCGATAATGCGGGAATTCCTCGAAGACAACGTAAGGTTCGAATAAAAACAGGTTTGACGGAAAATAGGCGCATTCAACTCTTGGAAAAACATCTTGCCTTACAGCAGCAAATAAATGCCGAAACAAACGAAACTGCACGGTATACCACAAACACTTAATTATTTAAAAACAACAACTGAAGATCAGCACTAAAAATTTAAGATTTAAGCGAGAAAAATACGAATTTAAAAAAAACATTTATTGGAGAAGGAAAGTTTTTGTGGAAAAATTAAAACTGAAACGAAGTGTGTTAGAAATAACAAAAATGGTGGTTAAACTTAAGCTTGAGTCTACATAAGATCGATATTTTTTCAACTATCATTTATATGTTAAAATAAGTGCCTACTATTTTAGTCATGCATATTTTGTTACTTTCATTTTTTCAAAATTAATAAATCATACTATTACTTAAGAAACAAAGTCTGCTGCTATGTTTTAAAAAAATAAAGATTTTTCCTAGAGCAATACCTCACTGTTTATTTAAATTGGACAAAGAAATGAATGCACTGATTGTGCAGAGTCGCACAAATATTCGTAACTTTTGATTATAAATTGGTCAAATTATTTATTTTGCTTTTTTTCTACTTCTTTTACATCCCCAGCATCCATTTTACAACTATTAAAAAAAAGTTTAACAGTGTTGCAATTTTTTATCACTCATTATAATGTTTGCGAAATTTTTTCTCTTATAGAAACGACATCTAAATTATCTTTCATAACAATGGCGTTATTAACCATTTAAAATCACTACTCCTTCCTTACTTTCCTCCTCCGAATTCAAAAATTGTCTAATAAACTCATTTCGTTTACTAAATAACAAACTTCTTCCATTTCCTTAAGGATTTTACTATATCAATGTCGTGTTTGACAGGAAAAATACAGTCACAATTGTTAAATTAACTCATTTGCATGAGCATCAATTCACAATTTACTCCCCATACACTGACATCAGTGTGGCAATCCTACTGAGTCACGTCGATGCAGTTACACAATCGGGATTTTCTATCGACGTGACGTGACGGTCGTCGACACGACATCCGCAATACGGGTGAATGATCTCTTATCCATACATAATTCAACAACAATATGCTAAGCGTACTTAAATAGACGTTAAGTATATTATTCCGTGCTTTACTTTCGCATCTTTTCTCGAGGATCTTTGAAATTAAACTACGATATTTCGATACTTATAGACAACATTCATATACTTTCTGTGAATATTAATAATCTCCATGTAACAAAATTTCCATAACTCCGGCCGGCGAATTTTTAAAACTTTGTGTTTTCTGCTTCTGGAAGATCAAAACAATACGCATCTAATGAACTAAGTTTTTAATGATATTTTAATTGAAACATATGGAAAATACCTTAAGAAAGTTTTCTAAAGCTAAGTACTCGATGTATCCAAGATTCATAACTGAGCGGAAGATCGCTCACCGAAAAAAGTGGAGTAAAGAGAATCCTCCACCAGCTCATAACTCCTCGTAGCTTGTTTCAGTTTTACCTTAAATCACTAAGGAAATTAGAGGTATATCAATATTACTACTTTTACAAAACTTCAATTATCTGGAAACTCACTTTCAGTAGGGCAGCATAGTAAATATAGGATCCTGATGATTTCTGTGTGGACTTTCAGACTAAGCGGTTTACAGCTGCAAGAAAGAAGAGGCCCTGTAATGAAACTGACCCCATTTTTATTATTAAAAAACAGAATTACGCATTGTAAAGTTTAAGAGTAGCTTTGCTAGAAAATATATATATTTATGATAAATATCTATAAAATATATTTGATAAATTATTTCGATTTTGTTGTCAAAGACTAGGAAAAAGCCGCATTAATGTAAACTGGCCCAATAAAATATTTTCTAACATATGCCGATATGCGGCAAATTCCCAATCAATTTCTCAACAAGGCCAGAACACTTCACTTCGAATTTGTTGTTGATGATTAGGAAATTGCCGTGTTAAGCATAGTACTGAGTTCGATTTCACGTGAAATTTTCATACAAAATTTCACGTGAAATCTGCTTCGGCGAAAATTTAGCTTGAAAGTAAGCAAGAGTTGTACTAAGTTCTTAGCATGAAAAGTTGCTTTGAAGTTGCTTTCGCGTTGGAAACGTAGATGGCACTGAAACGTGCCTCTGTGGCGTCGTCGGTTCTTGTACCGAGCCGCTCACATCAATTTGGAATCGAAATAATTTTTCGCGTCTCCAAGTATTTTTAATGAAAATTCACTTTCTAGGATGTACATTTATTACACGTCCGCACAAGGCGACGGCACACAAGCAAGAGAGAGAAATACAAAATGAATACCTAATAATATGTCGACTAATACTATAAAGCGCCGATGACGCCTCTGGTGGCAACTTAAGGTAGAACTATAATGCAATTAAGTGAACTTAAGTGAGCGCTGAAACTGAACGAAAATTCACTCAATTGAAGTCGATCGGCTAATTTGCCCATAATAGAATTAAGTGAAGGTTCATGAAGCTGCCGTCAGAGTGGCGAATATGAATTTGAATTTGCAGGCATATGAGATGAACTGATGTGAGCGTTTACGCAATATATTTGAATAGATTTTTGCTGCAATTGAAATATAGTTGTCTTCATAGCTTCCTAGCTCTGTTGCAAGAAATCGTAGAAACTTGTAGCTGAGCTGAACCTCGGCACTTTGCTGTAGATTATTAGATCTATAAAGATGGGCTTAGTGCAGGCTCTTAATTTGTACTTATATTCAAATAAGTGGACGAAAGAAATGTTTTTTGAGCAATATTGGTATGCGACCGGAATATATTTAATCAACAAGGTCTTTACTGCTGAAGTTTAATATTCAATAGCGGACAGCTGAATCATGGTGTGTGGTTATTCTTTGAATGAAAAAAACGGTGAGACGTCATTTTAAGTAGTTTATGTACTTGTATTTTTAAAAGTAAGTAATTCAAAGGTACAAGTAAATAAACTACTATATAATTTATTATTTCGTATGTTGTTCAACGCGTTTTCTCTTTGAAATTATGTTTCAAACTCATTATTTCTACCTCCTGTAAAAATAGCATTTATGTGATCGACGAAAAAATATTTTAGATACCGGTTATTCTGTTTACAATGTCGTGCAGAATCATATTCGAGACATCTAATTACTACTTCATATATTGTAAACTGTCAATGAGCCGTTTAACAATAAAAGGTATGTTCGCGTACTACGATTAATTGCAATTAATTGCAATAAAGCCGTTTTTGCACTCCGTTTTACTGAAAATTGAAAATTTCCCCTATTTCAGTAGGGTCTGAGCTACTTAAAAATACTGAAAACTGTCAAACGGTTTTTGGCCTAATGTTATAATATCATGAAGGACGAATATTTTTGTGACGATAATTTATCACCGCTTAGGATGACTTTATTATCATTATTGTTCTCCTGAAAACCGACAACTGACACTTTTGTTTGTCAATTTTCAGGAAATGCAATGTGAGCGTTTTTGTA